>JAACNH010000256.1:0-294139 GCA_019447015.1 Hymenochirus boettgeri | reverse complement strand
TTTTAAAACAAATTATGCAATTGTTTTTCATTTGAGATTTCCTAAATCTCTTCCCTCTAGATCCTGCTTGCGTTTTCTACAAATTTCAACTGGGGTAAAGGAATTCTGGGAGTTGTCATTCAGAATCATGGCGAATTCCAAGTTTAATGATTATTGTTGAATAGGGTAAAAAACACGTTGAGAGTGCATAGACCTGTCGCGGAGTACAGAATACTATAATCTGTAGGTCAAACTTGGACTGTAAACGATCATCCAGAAATAGTAACAAATGAATAATAGTTAAAGGGCTTCTAACAGGCGTAGGTGAGGGATTTTAAGGTTCCAGGGTTAACCACAACGATCGTATGCTGTACTTGCCAGTTGCACGGATTTCCATGACTGGGAAATCAACTGGTAAACAAACAAAGTTGAGCGAAAAGATCAAGAAACTGAACTTTGTTTCCGCTTAAGAGGAAAATGCCCAGCCACTTACTACCCACCAACAGAGTGGCCTGAGTTCTGTTATAGTGTTAATTGTCACAACAGCCTTTTTCCTATCTGTTCAGAGGGAGCTTAAATGATTGTGGAACCAGAGAGATGAAAAGTGTTACTGATCTTGAATGGAGGCCTGAATCACAATACGGGCACAAAAAGGGGCCAACTTCAGCGTGCTTAGTCCTTTCTAATACAATAATGCTTAAATCACGGTCCATTAAGTAAATGTGTGATGTCTGTGGATATATTTGTGCTTGTACGAGTTTGACTGCCACAGCTTTGAAAAAAAAACAGAGATCCGGATTTTTTACACAACACACTTAATAAAATGGCGAAGTTTATATTGATCAAAAGGAACCCACAGGACTTAATAATAAGATCAGGCTATATGACTATTTTCTCGATACTTTCAAGTATGCATCTGTGGCCGCTATGGCGCTTCTCATTGCATGTGGCAGATTCAAAACCGCCTGACCTGGATCATTCCAATCCATAGAGCCTTTCTGTATTTCATCTCTGAAACTGATCCGAAACCTCTTGTACAATTCTCCCAAAAGCCACGACCCGCTCGCGGCAATTAAAATGTGATTTATTGCCAGCGCTATGCTTTGTTCTTTTCTAGCAGATTCCAGCTTTGAATGTGACATCAGTTATCTTGCCCTTTTTGTGATTGGCGATTGTTGCACCTGTGCTAGTCACCTAATTAGATCGCTGTGTGCGCAGAAATAATTGTCTGTTGCTTAGAAATTATATTGTGCGTCATACCACAGCACTTATATTCTCGCAATTTTTTGACGTGCCGTGCCACTTGTTGTTGTAGGCCTGCGGAGTGTGTGGCTACGTACAACTTAAGGTGGGTACACACATGCCAATCCTTTGTATGGACCACCTTTGGCTCGTCCGACCGGTCGGCCCAGGACACAAGGACTGTCCGGTCCAATTGCAAAAAGCAGCCGTGACCAGCAATCAGCCATAAGGACACACATTGCCTGGTGTCTCCGACATGTCCAATTGCGCGTTACGTCCAATTTGGAAGGAACACACCAAACGATGTCTATCGTGGCATTTAATAAATATCTAATATTTTGCCCGACTGCTGACTGCACCTGAAATGGGGCCGAATTCATTGGATGTGTGTACCCAGCCTTGAGGGAACCTGGCCCCACTGTGTTGAATTCAACCCCACTCAGACATTTAGCTACACTGTATTGAAAATGTTATTGTGCCTATTTGTGGGGGGGTGGGAGTAGGTATATAGCCCGACAACATGGAAGTCCAGCGATTGCTTGTTCATGCACATTTCTCCCATTATTATCCTCGCACAATCTGCTGTAAGTGAATTGGTTTTCAGAGTTTAGGGACGCCCTCTCATATTATGCGTGTCTGTAGATGCGATCTTTAAGAATCGCGGGGTTTGCTAGTTTGCTATATAAAAGGAATCACCTTATAGGCAGTAATTATCCTTTTTTAAAACTGTTGACTATAAAGTTTTTTGATAATTGTCGTTTCCTTAAACAAGCCTCTGGCTTGCGGTGCTTGAGCAATAAGCCTGAAGAGCTTCTCTCTCCGCATCCCCTTTTATCGACTCAATCTTCTTTTTAAATTGTCGTCAATGTGCGTGATGGTCTAATGTAAATGTGAAATGGTTTGCTAGGAATAAATGGGGGAGTCTTTTGTTTTAATGCATTCGGAGATAAAGGACATTTGGGCCTTGCAGCAATGAACTGTCACCTGCAGTGGGAAGTGTGCCTGTAATTTAACACCTTCCTGTTGACAGATGTCTGGCAGATTTCACTGCAACAGATGATCTACACATCCTTTTTATTTTTTTATGGTCCATCTTTCTAGAGACCCCACTTTCCCTTTACGTTCATTTTTCCGTTTTATAGTAGCTGCGGACCAGTATATTATGATATTTTTTTATACATTGGCTCAGATTAATCATTATTTATAGACACCGTACGCCTGTCGGGCTCTTTATACCGAGCAATCCATAAGGAAATCTCTGCTAGAGTCAGCAGCAGCTGTTCACATTTCGTCTCTATCTCTACATTTCTATAATTTTTCTTGCTGGTTCTTCTTTGCATATTTTAATTCTCTTTTTAATTTCCGGAATGCTTTTATTCCATGGCTGCTTGACCTTTAATACTCTATAATCGCCAATATTTCCAGGGAGGGACGCAGCATTGTTTTGTTTTACTGCAAGATGTCCATCGGATTTGTCGGTCTCCCTGCAATAGCCAGTGCGGTTATTACGGGGTATTTACACTACCACTTGATGGAGGATTAGGCTTATTCAGTGCATTATGTATTGGCTGGTGTTTTAAATAGAAATGTGTGTACTACATACAGTTTATTGTTCGGATTATTAACACTTCTCAGGTAAGTGATTGTTGTTTAAAAAGGTTGATTACCACTTGCCTTTTTAATTTGATCTAATCCCTGAAACCTGTTTAAATAAAGGGTTATTATCTTTAAGTACTCCACTCTGTTGTCGGGCTTCAGTTGACCAATCCAATGTGCACCACAGTTAAGGTAATCCAATAAAGTAGATGAGGGGGAAAACAAACAGGCAA
This sequence comes from Hymenochirus boettgeri, assembly GCA_019447015.1. Lineage (NCBI taxonomy): Eukaryota > Metazoa > Chordata > Amphibia > Anura > Pipidae > Hymenochirus > Hymenochirus boettgeri. Next base: position 291,089 of record JAACNH010000256.1, on the reverse strand, counting down.
ACGGAGACAGAATAACTGCCAAGTGGATTTTTTATTTGGCATGTTTAAATGTTTCAAATAAGGGCCGCCTTAAACTTCGCTGTTATGTGGACACACACAAGCACAGATTTAAAAGTGATCCTGTCAGGTGGACATATTCCTGCTTTTTTAGTTCGCCTATGTCTGGATGAAAAACGAACAATCCGATTGAAAGCTGTATGCTATTGCCTACAGGTCTGGGACACTTGGTTCCTGGTGGTCTCCCTACTTAGATTCGATAAAGTGGATAATTTGTGTGGCTAGCAGCTGCTATTGGCAACCTATAATAGTTTATTTTTGGTGGCCATCGAATGATCTCGTTATGACCTTGGGAGCGGCCAGTGAGGACATATTGTACCCAAAGATTGGTAGACATGGCAGCACTTTATGGAATCTGTTCTGCCATTGGCTAACATATCTGTACGTGTGTATCACCCTGGCTTTGCTTCAATTTAGCACTGAAAGATACAAAGTAGCTAAATAGAACAACCATCCCATCGTCTCTAAGCGCATGAGCATGTCCACCGCTGGGATGGAGGATAAGGAAGTTAAGACTTTACTTTTAGTTTATGAAGGGCCGCAACGTGCTACGTTTCTGAAGCCTCAAATTAGTTCTGTTACTTCTATCATAAGTGGGGGGAACTTTAATCTGGGCTAAGATTGCCTTCAATGTTCGGTTTCCTTAGTTTATGCATACTTGCAAGGACACAGGTGTCACTTGTTATCAAATTCGGGCATACTTGCTTTCCGGGAAACATTAAATTTAAAGTGGAATGATGAAAAACACAACATGGTGCGAATGTAGAAAGAGTACGCATCGCTATTACCATGAAAAACACTGTGTGAGTCTGTCGGGAGTGGGAGGACACAATCAGTGGGTGAGAAGCTTCAATCAACAGCAATGGGGCAGCAGTGTTATCACGCTCCCTAACGGCTTCTTATTAATAACAGTGTTTTGGTGGTTTTTGTTAGCAGTACTCCAATAATCAATTGTTCAGTTTCCACCTATGGTGAACTATTCCATTCCATCTGGAACCTTGGAGCTCATAATATTCAATTGTAGTGTCTTAGGAGGAATTACTGTATGTATTAAATGAGTAACACATTACTGGTGGGACACACTCTTTACCACTGACACCGGCTGCTGATTGACCCACTACACCCAAGAAAACCAAATGAGAAAGTATCATCATCTTGCTGGATTGTGTTTTAGAGAATTGTGTGTTTCAGGGTAATACATAATGGATGTGGGATGCAATTTACCCTGTAATAGAAAATCCCCATCCTCTGCCTTTCTCCAATGGGTGTTCACCGCTGGATGCCTCACTGCAGCTTGGATTCCAAGATAGAGAATCTCCTTTCAATGCAATGATATTTGGCAGCTCAGTTCAAAATGCCCATTGATAAATTTAACATTGGCTTATCTTTTGCTTTAGGTTGGCAGCCAGGGAAATGCTGGGATTGTTACTTACAGGGAAAAAAAAAAAAAAAAAAAAAAAGAAAGAAAAAAAGAGAAAAAAAAGAAAAAAAAAGAAAAAATAAAAAAAAAAAGAAAAAAGAAATAAAATTAAAATAATAAGGAAAAAAGAGAAAGAAAAAAAAAAAAGATAAAAAAAAAAAAAAAAGAAAAAAAAAAAATGATGAACTTATGGCTTCTGCAGTCTGGGGAATGCTGGGATTCTAAGCAGGGATGCTGGGATTCTAAGCCGGGGAATGCTGGGATTCCTAGCCGGGGAATGGCGGATTTGTATACAGGGAATGCATGGAACTTGGCTCCTTGTATCTGGGGAATGCTGGGATTCATAGCCAGGGAATGCTGGGACTTGTATCAGGGAATGCATGGACTTGGCTCCTGTAGTCTGGGGAAATGCTGGGATTCATAGCCAGGGAATGCTGGGATTCATAGCCAGGGAATGCTGGGATTCGTAGCCAGGGAATGCTGGGATTTGTATACAGAGAATGCATGGAACTTGGCTTCTGTAGTCTGGGGAATGCTGGGATTCATAGCCAGGGAATGCTGGGATTCCTAGCCGGGGAATGCTGGGATTTGTATACAGGGAATGCATGGAACTTGGCTCCTGTAGTCTGGGGATGCTGGATTCATAGCCAGGGAATGCTGGGACTTGTATACAGGGATTGCTTGGAACTGGCTCCTGTAGTCTGGGGAATGCTGGATTTATAGCCGGGAATGCTGGGATTTGTATACAGGGAATGCTGGGATTCATAGCCAGGGAATGCTGGGATTCGTACCCTGGGAATGCTGGGATTCGTAGCCGGGGAATGCTGGGATTCGTAGCCAGGGAATGCTGGGATTCGTAGCCAGGGAATGCTGGGATTTGTAGCCAGGGAATGCTGGGATTCGTAGCCAGGGAATGCTGGGATTCGTAGCCAGGGAATGCTGGGATTCGTAGCCAGGGAATGCTGGGATTCGTAGCCAGGGAATGCTGGGATTTGTACCCAGGGAATGCTGGGATTTGTAGCCAGGGAATGCTGGGATTCGTACCCAGGGAATGCTGGGATTCGTAGCCGGGGAATGCTGGGATTCGTAGCCAGGGAATGCTGGGATTCGTAGCCAGGGAATGCTGGGATTTGGGATTGTAGCCGGAATGCGGGATTGGTACCAGGGAATGCTGGATTGGTAGCCGGGGAATGCTGGATTGTAGCCGGGATGCTGGGATTTGTAGCCGGGGAATGCTGGGATTTGTAGCCGGGGAATGCTGGGATTTGTAGCCGGAATCTGGGATTCGTGCCGGGATGGTCGTAGCCGGGGAATGCTGGGATGGTAGCCAGGGAATGCTGAGATTGTAGCCAGGGAATGCTGGGATTCGTACCCAGGGAATGCATGGACATGGCTTTGAGTGCAGCCTGGAAATGCTTTGAGTTTATTTTTCTGATACCTGGGGATCTGCAGGTTGAACTCTGACCTAACATTTTACACACCAACCCTTTAAAGCTTTTTCTATTAAAACCGTGGCTACTTACCTTTTTTTTTACAGATCCTAATGTCACAAATACCACCCATAATAATCACAGTATATATAGTCTTGCTAAGTACATCCCATGAACGGTGATGTTGGTTAGGGTAATAGAGATTTCCAGGGGAGCGTTTCAGAGATGGTAAATAAATAACATTGTCTTCTGGCACGGCCAATCTACTTGGTTTATAACAATTCCTAAATAAGCACGGAATGCAGGATAATGAGTTTCTGACCTCCTTCGCCCTACAGCTGTGGATTTCAATTGCAGCCCTACCCTTTCTTCTTTTAGCTTCTAAAGCACACAAATGGCTCTGGCTGGGAATGTTTAACTTATAACACACTGTGCTTGGGAGGGTTAATAGACACGCCTGAATGTTCTTTTCCAACACCTAGCGCATCAGACAGGCGCCCGCTGGGCGGAATCTGCCCGTACATTGAGATTTGCTTATGTTTCCCACAACATTGTTTAAATGACAAATGAGAGTGGCAAGAAAAAGTATATGAAATGAATGGCCCCGGGCCTGCCTTGTAAAAGTCTCCAGTGAGGTGGACAGTCAGAAGGAACTTTATTTACTCCCCAAAAAAGTCAGTTGGTTGTGATTGGTCTGGATTTTCATTCAGATTCTTAGGCAGTCCAATCAGTATTGGATCCCGGGATTTGGTTGAAAGTAAAAATCTTCTCATGTGTACTACTCCCAGTACACGTGACCAGGGTGGGCAATTCAATTTTACAGGGGGTCACATGAGGAAATTGGATTGTCGTGTAGGGCCGAACCAGAAAGTTAAACTCAATTCTCATTAAAAAGATTGCAGACTGAAGTTTCTGAAAAGATTAAATGAATATCCCTGGTTCATTGGGTTTTCTATATTATTAGTTCCAATATTTAATAGACTGCGTGTATTATTTTAGATCCATTCCATCAAAATCATTAATCAGGTTATCAATTTTTTTTATAAAAATGAATAGACTAAATCAATTATCCAGCCTAAGACAATGAATGGGGCAAGGCCACCTGTAACGCAAACGGGTGCACTAGCGCAATTGTGCGCGATTTCACACTTGCGATTCACCAAGTGTTTGCGATTCCCCATTTCTGATTATGAAACACATGCGATTGCGCTTAAACATGGTGATCGCATGCGCTTCCAAGCGGAATCGGAATTGCAATGCATTGGAAATCGTAGGAACCTTTTCGTTCGCGCATTTCCATTAAATCAAATTGCACACGCGATCACAAACGATCACGTGCAAAATCGCGTATATCGTGGCCTAGCCCCTAGCATTAACATTTATTTGGGTCAGGTATAGTATTTTGTGGCTGTCGGGCAGCCAACAGGCCGCATGTGGCCCCCGGGTCTTACTGTGGACATGTCTGATTTTAGACACATACCTAGGGGCACATGTTAATGTTATTCGCAGCACATCAGGCTCTCAGTGCCTATCTGATTAATACACATTTCTCATTACTCTGGGTATCAATGATTCAGGGTTATATGTAAACCCTATGTGGGAAATGAATGACTTTAAATATCCATTGATCTGTAACATTCCATTGATCTGAAATCAGGACCAGGACCCTTAACCACAATAGTTCTCTGTATATTCCCATCTCCCTTCCTACCCAGCATTTGGCTCTCTGAAGTCTCTGTTCCTCTAATCCAAAAACGCCCCTTGCACTGGCTCAGGTCAGAGAAGTTGGCAGCCCTGAGCTAATCTGCTTTTGTATAAGAACCGGATATAGGAACTGTCAGGCAGCTCAGAGAGGGGCAAAGTCCTTTTTAAAGTCGTGGGAAAGAATATTGCTATTTGCTCACTGACCAAAGTTTGAAATACTGGAGAGTTAATCTGCAAGTTTTAACGGTGTCCAGCAGATAATACAATTCATCCCAATAGAAATACCAGGTTTCTTTTAGAATAGAAAACTATGGAAATAATAAACACTGTTGTGTAGCAGGGGCATGGATGTTTCTGAACTATAACTCCACATCATTTCACAATTCCGCGCTGTTTGTTATACGCTGGTAGGTTTGCTTATTGAATACAGTTGTGCCAGGGGTTGATTTTGCTCTGTAATGCGATCAAAAGATTATGTAATGATTTGAGCTGTTCCAATATCCGTTTACTGCTGTTGCATAAATAGTCTCTAACCTGATTCATGTAATGTTGTTTCTTTAATATCTCTAGGACTATCCTTCCCTGCATAAACACATACAGTCTCTGTTACCGAGAGACACATTCGCTCTGTACTCTCTGCACTGATTTAGGAGAACTGTGGTCTCTATACCCTTGGCTTGAGCATCCCCATTTGTATTCTACTGCTGAGCATCCGCAGCTGCATCATATGGCCATAAGCCCCAACCCCTAAACCCCTTAACCGTTTTAAAGCTGGCCACAAATCTGAAACCCTAAGGTTAATCTGCTCAATGGCTGCTCATTGGTCTGCCACTGGTCACTTGCTTCTTTCTCAGTACAGTCTGGCGGCATGAGGGAGAATCACATCTTCAATGTAATAGGCCGATACCACTTCCTGCTGTTTGCCATTCACTTTAAAATTTTGTCCATTAGTCAGCCATTGTCTGCATAAAGCGCTGTAACAGTGAGATCAAGGCAGTCATTCCCGCTTCCTTCTCCATACATTAGGAGGTGACAGTGTAACCAGTTGGTAGATTAGTTACTATCAGTGAGATACAAGGCAGGTCCATTCACTGCTTTCCTTCTCCCTACATTAGGAGGTGACAATGTAACCAGTTGGAAGATTAGTTAATATCAGTGAGATACAAAGCAGTCCATTCACTGCTTTACTTCTCCATACATTAGGAGGTGACAGTGTAACCAGTTGGTAGATTAGTTACTATCAGTGAGATATAGGCAGGTCCATTCCACTGCTTTCCTTCTCCCTACATTAGGAGGTGACAATGTAACCAGTTGGAGATTAGTTACTATCAGTGAGATACAGGCAGGTCCATTCACTGCTTTCCTTCTCCATACATTAGGAGGTGACAGTGTAACCAGTTGGTAATTAGTTACTATCAGTGAGAATCAAAAGCAGGTCCATTCACTGCTTTTCTTCTCCCTACATTAGGAGGTGACAATGTAACCAGTTGAAGATTGGTTACTATCAGTGAGATACAAGCAGGTCCATTCACTGCTTTCCTTCTCCCTACATTAGGAGGTGACAATGTAACCAGTTGGAAATTAGTTACTATCAGTGAGATACAAAGCAGGTCCATTCACTGCTTTCCTTCTCCTACATTAGGAGGTGACAATGTAACCAGTTGGAAGATTGGTTACTATCAGTGAGATACAAGCAGGTCCATTCACTGCTTTCCTTCTCCCTACATTAGGAGGTGACAATGTAACCAGTTGGAAGATTGGTTACTATCAGTGAGATACAAAGCAGGTCCATTCACTGCTTTCCTTCTCCCTACATTAGGAGGTGACAATGTAATCAGTTGGAAGATTAGTTACTATCAGTGAGATACAAGGCAGGTCCATTCACTGCTTTCCTTCTCCCTACATTGGAGGTGACAGTGTAACCAGTTGGTAGATTAGTTACTATCGTGAATACAAGGCAGGTCCATTCACTGCTTTCCTTCTCCCTACATTAGTAGGTGAAGTTGAACCAGTTAGAAGATAGTTACTATCAGTGAGATACAAGGCGGTCCATTCACTGCTTTCCTTCTCCCTACATTAGGAGGTGACAGTGTAACCAGTTGGTAGATTAGTTACTATCAGTGAGATACAAAGCAGGTCCTCACTGCTTTCCTTCTCCTCATTAGGAGGTGACATGAAACTAGTTGGAAGAATACTAGGAAGTAACAGTATAATGAATCAGAAGATTAGTCACTTTCAGCCTTTATAAGTTGTCACTTTTACCCTTTCTGCTTTTTCTTGGATGGCTGTCCAAATATAAATTCATCCTGCTACACTTGTCTTACTGGTTAAAACTGTTAAAACCACTCTATGGCACACTAAGACGCATGTAAGAATGCACAATCACAAGTTAGTGCGATCGTGCGCGCCTCTGTGCATGCATTCACCATACCGACCAATAATGGTGAATGCATGTCCCCGGATAGCACACAGAAGCGCATCACATGTAGTGGAGCCTCTGCAACATTCTGTTGCATGACTAGGCTCCCAATATTGCAATTGGATTACAGAACATGATCCAACATGCGCTGGTGGGACCTAACCCTAACCGATTCACACCCTCTGGGTGAATCGTGTTGTGGGCGATTTACCCAGAATGCTGCCAGCGCTGGGTGATTCTCTGCCATTGTCTCTCTACCATCAATGCAGTAAACAATTGATGTTTTAGCAAAAACTGCCCCTATAGACCCTGTTGCTCTAGACCCTTGCCTGGTTGGCCTGTCGGAAATCAGTCCCTGTTTGTGAGTAAGGGTGCAAAGACCAATCTTTGCAGTACTTTAATCCAGGTTTGTATGGCCCGTATTGGGGCATATTACTGACACTCCATCATCCATCATGTGTGGCCAATTTATTTAATAAGTATTTTGGTGCCTCTCAATGGTGTAGTACAGCAGCTTATATAGGGGATGTAAAAACACTATAGGTCACAATTTAAAACCTTTACTTGGTTAACCCATTGTATTGGCCCATTCACAGTAGCTGCTGTGTGTGTATATAGACATCACCAGCAAGCACGCTCCACCAGGAACATCAAGGACAAACAGGACTACTTCAGTTCCTCCAGGTAAGGTAAAAACTCAACTTTATTATGTTACATCTAAAACTGCATCCACAAGAAAAGAAATCCCACGCATTTCGTGCTATCCTAGCACTTACCCATAGGTATTCCCTCCATGGTGTGTATATAGGCCTACCGCTTCATAAACACAGACAAGATGGAAGCCGTGTGATTATTACACGTTTAACGTGGTTTTCTTTTTACATGGGATGTAAACTCCTTTATTTGCCCCTGGCCTTGCCCAATGTCGGTTCTGTTGGTTTGCGATTGGAGTTATTTTGAACGGGTGGGGGATTGAGTGCTTGGCCTTGTGCAGTTTACAATCCAGTGACGTTAACTCGTAGGGACAGGTACAATGTTCTGGAGCTGGCAGCAGGTTACGATGAACAGCTACGGATAGGACAGGTTTCCCATTATTTAGTTGTCAGATGTTTGTATTTCAATTGGCAAATCCTACATGGCTCCCATATTCTTCTTAACCTCAATGTGAAACTTAAACTTAGAATCTGTTGTATGTCTATGGTGTATATATTTTTATAATGTGATAACAAGTTTATAACATTATATATTAGCTCTTTAGTGTTATTTTAGTTAGACTTTCCTTTAGTGTTTGCCCTGCTGACCCTGAATATTCCACCTCCGTATTTTGGTGGTGTGTTGATCGTTCCTTGTCAATGGCGCTTTCATGTGTTTTTCGTTTTCAGATCCGGCGTTTGTGTTGTATCGATTTACACAAACCCTGTCCTGCTGATTGTACATAACAGTTTTTTATTTTATTGGTCGGATTTGTTTTCCTTTGATCCATCTAGAAAAAAGGATGTTTTTCCATCCTCGGAAATCACCGTCTCTGCATTTCCTTCTAAGATCATTTTCACAGCTTTATTAATGAAATCTTCTCATGTGGATGATTTGATATTTGTTTTTTAAAAGGACAGATGGTTTCTGTTTATTTAACGTTTGGTCTTTTCTAAAGTGATCCATCCCTGCAGTGCGCGGTGTGTGTGTGATGTCATAACGTAACGTATCCAACCTTTGGTCGTTTTTAAAGTGATCCATCCCTGCAATGGGTGTGTGTGTGTGATGTCATAACGTAACATATCCAACGTTTGGTCTTTTCTAAAGTGATCCATCCCTGCAATGCGTGTGGTGTGTATGTCATAATGTAACATATCTAACTTTGATCTTTTCTAAAGTGATCCATCTCTACAGTGCGTGTGATGTCATAATGTAACATATCCAACATTTGGTCTTTTCTAAATTGATCCATCCCTGAAGTGCCCATGTATGTGATGTCATAAAGTAACATATCCAACGTTTGGTCTTTTCTAAAGTGATCCATCCCTGCAATGCGTGTGTGTGATGTCATAACGTAAAATATCTAACTTTGGTCTTTTCTAAAGTGATCCATCTCTACAGTGCGTGTGATGTCATAACATAACATATCCAACATTTGGTCTGTCTAAAGTGATCCATCCTTGCAATGCATGTGTGTGTGATGTCATAACATAACATATCCAACGTTTGGTCCTTTCTAAAGTGATCCATCCCTGCAGTGTGCGTGTGTGTGATGTCATAACGTACATATCCACTTTTGTCTTTTCTAAAGTGATCCATCCCTGCAGTGTGCGTGTATGTTTGATGTCCTAACCTGGTAATGTGTTTTTTACATTCATTTGCATGTGGCCTGATACCGACGGAATTGGCCCTTTATCAGTAATGTGTGTACCGCAGTTCTGAGTGTTCGCGAGGCTGACAAACATTCACCTTCGGCCTCGTTATCTAGTAGTAAAGAATTGGGAGTTGGCCACGGCTGAAGGAAATCACACCTACATAGGTAGAGCACTCGGACTGTGTAGTGGGATCTTTAAAGTATACCTATACATAGTTCAAATTTTACTATTTAAAAGTGGAAAGTACCTGGGGCAGGGAGGTAGGATTAATTATTCCTACCTCCTAATTTAATTCTGCTGTGGAGCTACAGCACGTTATTTTTATTTGTCAGGTTAGTCCTGGACTAGTCCTTTATTAAAGATAGTGCTGAAGCAAGGAGGAAGACTGGCAGAATCGGTTTTCTTTAAGTAGGTGCTCCTCACAGAAAGAATATTGGGAATTAAGAATCTTAAAGGTGTCTAGTGAGTGAACTGCTGGCACCGAGCAGTCTGGGTGGCCAGGTGAAGCCATAGAAGCTGCCCCGGACACTGTTTGAGTGCTGCGCTAGCACTGAGCCAGGGTAAGTTTGAAGAGCAGTTTCTCTCCTTCACACTTTTAAACATACACTAAGCACCCCCCAACCCCTTTTCCTAAACTTACCTTTATCTAACCTTGTTAAAGTTCACTGGTCCCTTACTTTCTCATGGCTCTTCCGGGTGCTAGCCATAATTCAAGCTTACATAGAGCTCACAAAGCCATAAGGGAGGGGTGGCAGAAAAAGCGAAGAGGGTCCAGAGGACTCGCCGGGGAGAAATGATTATTATGTTAATAATGTGGTGTAAAGGTTTGTGAAGGGGTGAGCTGTTGACATCACCTGTAGATGTTTGTTCTCCTCTCTATGTATTATATATTTGACTTATTTGCCCAATTTTTATTTTGTCTGCCAACATCTCTACCTCCTCCCATACTAAGCTATTGAACCCGGTTGGAACTGATGTTTTCCTGATGACAATTCAAATGTAATATAAATCCAAGTGTATCTGTGAGCTACTCGCTCTTAGGTGCCCATTGGTTACATTCCAGTGGAATCTGTCTGTACATGTGCGGTGCTAACCACCCCCACTGATTCCATACACGGTATGGGGATGGGTCTGCTTTGCGCCCATACACGGGTTTGAACTATCAACTCTCTCTACAATAGTAGTATAAGCTGATAACACCAAAGGAAATTATCCGTCGGGAAAGAATGACAGTGAATGTTTGTCGGCACGGTCTTTTCAGCCCCTGCACTATATATCCCACAAGACATCTTTAAGGTTAATGCTGGGATTTGTATACAGGGAATGCATGGAACTTGGCTCCTGTAATCTGGGGAATGCTGGGATTCATAGCCAGGGAATGCTGGGACTTGTATACAGGGAATGCATGGAACTTGGCTCCTGTAGTCTGGGGAATGCTGGGATTCATAGCCAGGGAATGCTGGGATTCATAGCCAGGGAATGCTGGGATTCGTAGCCAGGCACGACCTTTAATACAGGTAAGTCAGCACTACTTTAAAGGGCATGTCCACCCCCCCCAAACTCAAATCTTACCAACTACTGGCCCCCTGTACAAAAAAAAATCCTTACCTACATCCTGCTCCTTGTGGCTCCCTGTTATGTTCTTTTAAGTGCTGGAAACTGCTGGGTAGGAGCAGGGTCAGCACTACTTAAGTACAGAAAAGTCAGCACTACCTTAATACATGAACGAGCACTAACCTTAAGTACAGAAAAGTCTGCACTACCTTTAATACAGGAATGTCAGCACTTCCTTTAATACAGGAAAGTCAGCACTACCTTTAATACAGGAAAGTCAGCACTACCTTTAATACAGGAAAGTCAGCACACTTTAATATAGGAAAGTCAGCACTACCTTAGGGCTAGGCCACACTAGCGCGTTTTTCGTGCGTTTGCGCCCGCGTTTTTTTTGCTAAAATGGAAATTGTGGGAACGCGAAAATTACCACGATTTCCGATGCACATGCGATTGCGCCTCCATTCACGTTTTGGTAATGCATGCGTTCACAATTTTTTGGGCATTAAACCATGCGTCTCCATAACGCAAAAAGGCGAAAACGCATGCGCAAAACGCGAAGCCAAAACGCACAAGAATCGCGATAACGCTCGCGATTTGTGCGCGATTCCTGTACGTTGCAGTGTGACCTCACCCTTAAATACAGGAAAGTCAACACTACATTAATACAGGAAAGTCAGCAGTACCTTAAATACAGGAAAGTCAGCACTACCTTAAATAAAGGGAAAGTCAGCACTACCTTAATAAAGAGAAAGTCAGACACTACCTTAAATAAAGGAAAGCCAGACTACCTTAAATAAAGGAAAGTCAGCACTACCTTTAATACAGGAAAGTCAGCACTACTTTTAATAAAGGGAAAGTCAGCACTACCTTTAATACAAAAAGTCAGCACTACCTTTAATACAGGAAAGTCAGCACTACCTTTAATACAGGAAAGTCAGCACTACCTTTAAACAGGAAAGTCAGCACTACCTTAAATAAAGGAAAGTCGCACTACCTTTATACAGAAGAGCAGCACTACCTTTAATAAAGGAAAGTCAGCACTAGCTTAAATAAAGGAAAGTCAGCTACCTTTAATACAGGAAAGTCAGCACTACCTTAAATAAAGGAAAGTAGGCACTACTTTAATACAGGAAAGTCAGCACTACCTTTAATAAAGGAAAGTCAGCACTACCTTAAATAAAGGAAAGTCCGCATACCTTTAATACAGGAAAGTCAGCACTACCTTTAATAAAGGAAAGTCAGAACTACCTTAAATAAAGGAAAGTCAGAACTACCTTTAATACAGGAAAGTCAGCACTACATTTAATAAAGGGAAAGTCAGCACTACTTAATACAGGAGTCCGCACTACCTTAATTAAATGAAAATCAGCACTACCTTAAATAAATGAAAATCAGCACACTTAAATACAGGAAATCAGCACTACATAATAAAGGGAAAGTCAGCACTACTTTAATACAGGAAAGTCCGCACTACCTTTAACAGGAAAGTCAGCACTACCTTAAATAAATGAAAATCAGCACTACCTTAAATACAGGAAAGTCATCACTACCTTAAATACAGGAAAGTCAGCACTACCTTAAATACAGAAAGTCAGCACTAACTAATAAGAAACGTCAGCAATACATTTAACAGGAAAGTCAGCACTGCCTTAATACAGGAAAGTCAGCACTACCTTTAATACAGGAAAGTCAGCACTACCTTAAATAAAGGAAACTCCAGCACTACCTTAAAGGGCATGTCCACCCCCCCCAAACTAAATCTTACCAACTACTGGCCCACTGTACAAAAAAAAAATCCTTACTTACATCCCTGCTCCTTGTGCCTCTCCTGTATGTTCTTTTAAGTGCTGGAACTGCTGGGTAGGAGCAGGGTCAACACTACCTTTAATACAGGAAGTCAGCACTACCTTTAATACATGAACGTCAGCACTACCTTTAATACAGGGATGTCAGCACTACCTTTATTACAGGGATGTCAGCACTACCTTAATACAGGAAAGTCAGCACTACCTTAAGTCAGAAAAGTCAGCACTACCTTTAATACAGGGATGTCAGCACTACCTTTAATACAGTAAAGTCGCACTACCTTTAAACAGAAAAGTCAGCACTACCTTTAATACAGGAAAGTCAGCACTACCTTTAATACAGGGATGTCAGCACTACCTTTAATACAGTAAAGTCAGCACTACCTTTAATACAGAAAAGTCAGCACTACCTTTAATACAGAAAAGTCAGCACACCTTAAACAGTAAAGTCAGCACTACCTTTAATACAGGAAAGTCAGCACTACCTTAATACAGAAAAGTCAGCACTACCTTTAATACAGGGATGTCAGCACTACCTTTAATACGGTAAAGTCAGCACTACCTTTAATACAGGAAAGTTAGCACTACCTTAGGGCTAGGCCACACTAGTGCGTTTTTCGCGCGGTTTGCGCCCGCGATTTTTGCTAAAATGGAAATGGCGGGAACGCTAAAATTCCCACGATTTCCGATGCGCATGCGATTGCGTGTCCGTTCGCGTTTTGGTAATGCATGCGTTCACCGTTTTTGGGGCATTAACGCATGCGTTTCCATAACGCAAAAAGGCAAAAACGATGTGCAAAATGTGAATGCAAAACGCACAAGAATCGCGCACACAATCGCGTGCAATAACGCTCACAATTTGGTGCGCGATTCTGTACGTTGCAGTGTGACCTCACCCTTAAATAGAGGAAAGTCAGCACTACTTATAATACAGGAAAGTCAGCACCACCTGTAATATGGGAACTTCAGCACTACTTTAATACAGGAAAGTCAGCACTACCTTTAATATAGGAACTTCAGCACTACCTTAAATACAGGAAAGTCATCACTACCTTAAATACAGGAAAGTCAGCACCACCTTTAATATGGGAACTTCAGCACTACCTTTAATAAAGAAAGTCAGCACTACTTAAATAGGAAAGTCAGCACTACTTTAAATACAGCAGTCAGCAGTACCTTAAATACAGGAAAGTTAGCACTACCAATACAGGAACGTCAGACTACATTTAATACAGGACAGTCAGACCTTTAATACAGGAAAGTCAGCACTACCTTAAATAAAGGAAAGTCAGCACTACCTTTAATACAGGAAAGTCAGCACTTCATTTAATAAAGGGAAAGTCAGCACTACCTTAAATAAAGGAAAGTCAGCACTACCTTTAATACAGGAAAGTCAGCACTACCTTAAATAAAGGAAAGTCATAACTACCTTAAATACAGGAAAGTCAGCACCACTTTAATATAGGAACTTCAGCACTACTTTTAATACAGGAAAGTCAGCACTACATTTAATAAAGGGAAAGTCAGCACTACCTTTAATACAGGAAAGTCAGCACTACCTTAAATAAAGGAAAGTCAGCACTACCTTTAATACAGGAAAGTCAGCACTACCTTAAATAAAGGAAAGTCATAACTACCTTAAATAAAGGAAAGTCTGCACCACCTTTAATATAGGAACTTCAGCACTACCTTAAATACAGGAAAGTCATCACTACCTTAAATACAGGAAAGTCAGCACCACCTTTAATATGGGAACTTCAGCAATACCTTTAATACAGGAAAGTCAGCAGTACCTTAAATACAGGAAAGTCAGCACTACCTTTAATATAGAAACGTCAGCAATACATTTGATACAGGAAAGTCAGCACTGCCTTTAATACAGGAAAGTCAGCACTACCTAAAATACAGGAAACTTGCACTACCTTAAGAGCATGGCCCCCCCCCCCCCAAACTACAATCTTACCAACAAATGGCCCCACTGTACAAAAAAAAATCCTTACCTTACATCCCTGCTCCTTGTGGCTCTCCTGTTATGTCTCTTTTAAGTGCTGGAAACTGCTGGGTAGGGGCAGGGTCAGCACTACTTTAAATACAGGAAAGTCAGCACTACATTTAATACATTAAAGTCAGCAGTACCTTAAATACAGGAAAGTTAGCACTACCTTAATACAGGAACGTCAGCACTACCTTTAATAAGGGAAAGTCAGCACTACCTTTAATAAAGGGAGTCAGCACTACCTTAAATAAAGGGAAAGTCAGCACTACCTTTAATAAAGGAAAGTCAGCACTAACCTATTTATCAGGAAAGTAGCACTACCTTAAATAAAGGGAAAGTCAGCATACCTTAAAAAAAGGAAAGTAGGCACTACCTTTAATACAGAAAGTCAGCACTACCTAAATAAAGGAAAGTAGGCACTACCTTTAATACAGGAAAGTCAGCCATACCTTAAATAAAGGAAAGTAGGCACTACTTAAATACAGGAAAGTCAGAGAACTACCTAAATAAAGGGAAAGTCAGCACTACCTTTAATAAGGAAAGTCAGACTACCTTAAAAAAAGGAAAGTAGGCACTACTTTAATACAGGAAAGTCAGCACTACCTTAATAAAGGAAAGTAGGCAATACCTTTAATACAGGAAAGTCAGCACTACCTTTAATAAAGGAAAGTCAGAACTACCTTAAATAAAGGAAAGTCAGCACTACCTTTAATACAGGAAAGTCACACTACCTTTAATACAGGAAAGTCAGCACTTACCTTTAATACAGGAAAGTCAGAAACTACTTTAATAAAGGAAAGTTCAGCACTACCTAAATACAGGAAAGTCAGCACTACCTTTAATACAGGAAAGTCAGCACTACCTTTAATACAGGAAAGTCAGCACTTCCTTAAATACAGGAAAGTTAGGAACCACCGTTTAATACAGGATACAGGAAAGTCAGCACTACCTTTAATATAGGAAAGTCAGCACTACCTTTAATAAAGGAAAATCAGCATTACCTTAAATAAAGGAAAGTCAGCACTACCTTTAATAAAGGAAAGTCAGCACTACCTTTAATATAAGAAAGTCAGCACAACCTTTAATAGAGGAAAGTCAGCACTACATTTAATACAGGAAAGTCAGCAGTACCTTAAATACAGGAAAGTCAGTTTTTCGCGCGTTTGCGCCCCGATTTTTGCTAAAATGGAAATGGCGGGAACGCTAAAATTCCACGATTTCGACTGCGCATGCGATTGCGTGTCCGTTCGCGTTTTGGTAATGCATGCGTTCACCCGTTTTTGGGGCATTAACGCATGCGTTTCCATAACGCAAAAAGCGCAAAACGCATGTGCAAATGTGAATGCAAAACGCACAAGAATCGCGCACACAATCGCGTGCAATAACGCTCACAATTTGGTGCGCGATTCCTGTACGTTGCAGTGTGACCTCACCCTTAAATAGGGAAAGTCAGCACTACTTAAATACAGGAAAGTCAGCCACACCTGTAATATGGGAACTTCACGCACTACCTTTAATACAGGAAAGTCAGCACTACCTTTAATATAGGAACTTCAGCACTACCTTAAATACAGGAAAGTCATCACTACCTTAAACACAGGAAAGTCAGCACCACTTTAATATGGGAACTTCAGCACTACCTTTAATAAAGGAAGTCAGCACTACCTTTAATTAGGAAAGTCAGCACTACTTTAAATACAGGCAGTCAGCAGTACCTTAAATACAGGAAAGTTAGCACTACCTTTAATACAGGAACGTCAGCACTACATTTAATACAGGACGTCAGCACTACCTTTAATACAGGAAAGTCAGCACTACCTTAATAAGGAAAGTCAGCACTACCTTTAATACAGGAAAGTCAGCACTATCATTAATAAGGGAAAGTCAGCACTACCTTAAATAAAGGAAGTCGCACTACCTTTAATACAGGAAAGTCGCACTACCTTAAATAAGGAAAGTCATAACTACCTTAATACAGGAAAGTCAGCACACCTTTAATATAGAATCAGCACTATTTTAATCAGAAAGTCAGCACTACCTTTAATAGGAAAGTCAGCACTACCTTTAATACAGGAAAGTCAGCACTACCTTAATAAAGAAAGTCAGCACTACCTTTATACAGGAAAGTCAGCACCACTTAATAAAGGAAAGTCTAACTACCTTAAATAAAGGAAAGTCTGCACCACTTAATATAGGAACTTCAGCACTACCTTAAATACAGGAAAGTCATCACTACCTTAAATACAGGAAAGTCAGCACCACCTTTAATATGGAACTTCGCAATCCTTTAATACAGGAAAGTCAGCAGTACCTTAATACAGGAAAGTCAGCACTACCTTTAATATAGAAACGTCAGCAATACATTGATCGGAAAGTCAGCACTGCCTTTAATACAGGAAATCAGCACTACCTAAATACAGGAAACTTAGCACTACCTTAAGAGCATGTCCCCCCCCCCCCAAACTACAATCTTACCAAAAATGGCCCACTGTACAAAAAAAATCCTTACCTTACATCCTGCTCCTTGTGGCTCTCCTGTATGTCTCTTTAAGTGCTGGAAACTGCTGGGTAGGAGGCAGGGTCAGCACTACTTTAATACAGGAAAGTCAGCACTACATTTAATACATAAGTCACAGTACCTTAATACAGAAAGTTAGCACTACCTTTAATACAGGAACGCAGCACTACCTTTAATAAAGGGAAAGTCAGCACTACTTTAAAAGGAGAGTCAGCACTACCTTAAATAAAGGAAAGTCAGCACTACCTTTATAAGGAAAGTCAGCACTAACCTAATACAGGAAAGTCAGCACTACCTTAAAAAAAGGAAAGTCAGCACTACCTTAAAAAAAGAGTAGAGCACTACCTTTAATACAGGAAAGTCAGCACTACCTTAATAAGGAAAGTAGGCACTACCTTTAATACAGGAAAGTCAGCACTACCTTAAATAAGGAAAGTAGCACTACTTTAATACAGGAAAGTCAGCACTACCTTAAAAGGGAAGTCAGCACTACCTTTAATAAAGGAAATCAGCACTACCTTAAAAAAAGGAAAGTAGGCACTACCTTTAATACAGGAAAGTCAGCACTACCTTATATAAAAGGAAAGTAGGCACTACCTTAATACAGGAAAGTCGCACTACCTTTAATAAGGAAAGTCAACGACCTACTAAAGAAAGTCACTACCTTTAATACGAAAGTCAGCATACCTTATAACAGGAAAGTCAGCACTACCTTTAATACAGGAAAGTCAGAACTACCTTTAATACAGGAAAGTCAGCACTACCTTTAATACAGGAAAGTCAGCACTACCTTTAATACAGGAAAGTCAGCACTACCTTTAATACAGGAAAGTCAGCACTTCCTTAAATACAGGAAAGTCAGAACCACGTTTAATACAGGACAGTCAGAACTACATTTAATACAGGAAAGTCAGCACTACCTTAAATACAGGAAAGTCAGCAGTACCTTTAATATAGGAACGTCAGCACTACCTTTAATACAGGAAAGTCAGAACTACCTTTAATAAAGGAAAGTCAGAACTACCTTAAATACAGGAAAGTCAGCACTACCTTTAATACAGGAAAGTCAGCACTACCTTTAATGCAGGAAAGTCAGCACTACCTTTAATGCAGGAAAGTCAGCACTTCCTTAAATATAGGAAAGTCAGAACCACGTGTAATACAGGACAGTCAGAACTACATTTAATACAGGAAAGTCAGCACTACCTTGAATACAGGAAAGTCATCACTACCTTAAAGGGCATGTCCACCCCCAAACTATAATCCACCCCCCCCACTACTGGCCCCATCATGTAGTGTAGTTTATCCTTACCTCACATCCCAGCTCCATATGGTTATCCTGTAGTCCCCCCCCAAAGTCCCAAAAAAACTGCCCACCAGGAGGATAGCAGAGTCCATATAGGACTCTGCCTCCTACCTGGCCTCCGGGAGAAGTTTGGCATGTGTACTGCAGCCCTTCTCCCCCCCTCCTCCCCCTCCGATTTGGATTCCCTAGTGTAAAACCCTTTTTAGCAAACATTGCCCCTTTCCCCCCAGCCCCAACGCTATGTTTGTAATATCAGAAATGCCCAGAAACATTACTTACCTTCCCTCTTGCCTCCGCGCACTGAACTCCCTGCAGCCGCGTCCGTGATTGGCTGCCGCTCAGCCAATCACAGACGCGACTGCCGGTCCCCCCTGTGCTTGCATTTTCTCACAACAGAGACTGGCGCGCGGCGAGGCAAGAGGGAAGGTAAGTAAAGTTCTGGGCATTTTCTGATATTACTAACAGCGGTTGGGGCTGGGGGGACAGGGGCAATGTTTGCTAAAAAAATTCTGAAGGGTGGAATACCCTTTAAATACAGGAAAGTAGGAAAAGCAGAGAGCTGTCCAGTAAGAGGAACACTTGAATTAACCCTACTATCACTAAGAGTAGTAAAGAAATTTGCCCCATATGTTATCATTATTAATCTCGTATAATAGTATAGTATAGTATAGTATTTGAGGTTGAATAAAGACATTCGTCCATCCAGTCCAACCCATCTAGCAATATCCTCATTTCCTGCTAACGTTGATCCAGAGGAAGGCAAAAAAAAACCCCACCAAATTTATGAAGGTAAAATTTAATTCCTCCTTGACTCCAAGTGGCAATCGGAGGTTTCCCTGGATCAGCTCTACTTTTGTATCAATTCCAGTAACTTGCAACATTCCTTGTTTGCAGAAACTCATCCAGCTTTTTTTTTAAACTGACCAATGAACCTGCCATAAACACGTCCACCGGAAGACAATTTAAAAACCCTTTCCGAGCCTAAATCTTTTTTCTCAAGTCTAAGGGATGTCCACGTATCCTCATGCTCTATGGTGAACAATCCCCAGATAGTTTATTGTATAGCCTGTTAATGTATTTATACACAGTAATTATATCCCCATGCAAGCGCCTTTTCTCCAGCGTACATAATTGTAACTTATTCAGTCTCTCTAATATTCAAGCTTCCCAAATCCCCTTATTAATTTAGTTGTCCTTCTCTGAACCCTTTCCATTTCAAAGATGCCCTTTTTGTACACAGGATTCCAAAATTGCACTGCATATTCCAAATGAGGCCTTACCAATACTTTGTAAGAAGGAGAATAACATTTTCCTCCCTTGAATCCATACCTGTCTTTATACAGACAATACCATGCTGGCACTGCTTGCTACATTTAAGTTTGTTATCCAACCAAACTCCAAAGTCCCTTTCCAACAGGGATTCACTTAACACAGAGCCATTTTAAGCAGCACAAGGATTTTTATGTGCTAAGGTTTTATGTAGAAATAAGTCATTTTAAATTATCAGGTTTAATTCATGTTCATTACTTGTGTTTGCATGTTGACTCCATTCTCACTCTGTATGTGTAATATATATTCACCAGAGAATGATAAGGAGTAGGGGATTAATTCCCTATCCTGACTCTGGTGGACTGCATGAATTAAAGCACTATTTATGAGATTACCAAAACCAAATTATTAATAATTTCTCCCTGTTTTAGTCCCTTTTTTAATATTTTACTACATCACTGGTTCAGCTTGTATATAGGGTCTATGAACTGAATGATAATGGGAGGTAGGAATAATCAATCCTACTTCCTTGCCACTTTTACAAAGTACATTTTTACAGTGGAGTTGTCCTTTAATTAAAACCTGACACCGAAAACCGAAAGTTGATAAATGTTGTAACACTGTACAAAGGTTTGTCTGCTATGGCAAAGTATTTTCTGCAATAAAAAGGTTCAGATTACATTATGATATAAATGTTTTTTTAATCATCAGAAATTATAATCAATCACAGAACATGTTACGTTAATGACAGTTTTATGACACAGGTAAAAACATCAGATTAATTATGAGCTAATTATGAGTTTGTGAATAAGACTCTCTTAATAACTGTTTTTAGTTTTTTATTTCTTACTGATTTGTAATGGCGCTTTGGGGGATTTAACTCTTAGAGAAAGAAAATATTAACCTATAGCGCTAACATAAAAAAAAATAAAACTCTGGCTAACATTAGTAGGACTAAGACAACACAGCAATGCCTTACCTTCCGTTCTTCAATTAATTTAGAATGAACCAGGAAGGAAGGAGTAAAATTCACCTCCATACATGGGATTGATATTTGTAGCGATCCAGTGTATGCCATTTTTTGATGGACCAGTCAAAAATATTGAGCATTTTAATGGAAAACAAAGATTGGGCCAGGCGGAAAAATTTTCCGCCAACCCCATCTTCAAGTCCCCATCTCTCCACAATTTTAAGTGGAAATCTGGCGAAAAAAAAATTGGCGGCACAAGTTGGGGAACTTCCACCAGGTATTCCAATTGGATTTCCAATCATTGTGGTTATACATCACTGAGGAGCATCTGGTGTTAACAAGTAAATGTCTACAATTTTGTGTTCATTGTAATGATTAGCAGAATGAAAACGTGTTTTGTTTGCCTTTATATTCCAATCTGGTTCTCAAAAAAAGTCTGTCAAAAAATATTTTAGTGGATGAAGTAAATTATCACTGCAGCTTTTCTTCTAATCCCCACGTATTTGTCAAGTGTATTCAGTGGCGTAACTAGCAATTACTGGGCCCCCCAGCAAAACCATAATGGGCCCCTATCCGTGCTTCATTCCCAGTGGTTTTCTGGGAGGAGGTTATATCTGTCATAGAAAAAATAAGATGGGCCCCATTGGCTTCCTGGCCCCCTTGCAGTTACGCCCCTGAGTGTATTAATGAATTTATGTTTTCAGACTCATTTCTGTCCCAGAAGTATCTTTTTCCCTCCACAATCATTTCTTACAAAATTTGTACTGTCAGCAGAGTACCTGCAGTAAACCCGGGTTCCCCCTACACTCTTTACAGTAGTATGATACAGCTGATTGAGGGTGCCAGTTGGCACTTCTATTTTTTTAGTTTTACACAGCGTATAGTAATGGAGGCCAACCACCATACCCCCTTAGTCCTCCATGCCTACTGTAAAAGTAGTGGGTCTGAATGCATAATTAGCCAGCAAAAAATTGTCTTTAAAATGCCATTGTGTCACGTGCACCAGGGGAATTTCGAGGGGAAAAAAATATACTGTTTCATTCAACTAGACATTGGTATCCCACAGTACTTCTCCTTTAAAAGACCTAGTTTTTGATGACTAATTTAATAATAATCCTGCACTCCGTTAAATTTATTATGCTGGCCATACACTTCACAGACATTAATAGATTCCCCTCCCAATGTTGTCCTGGCCCATTCCTTTTGCATTGCTGGTGGTTGTCTTACCATTGCAGAAATGCTATGTTTCTAGTTTTATGGCCGAATTAGATTTACATGCAGTATGTTGTTATTCAACCATAACTATTATGTTACATAGGCCACATTTATAAAGCAGGGGTTTTCTTAAATTCTGTGTTTTAACTAATTAATGCTATTTAATAATCTGTACTGTTATTTAAGGATCAGCATTTATGTATTATTTAGTTATTCTTGTTAAGGTTCAGTAGTGTAATAAGGAGTAGTGGACCTCAGCGGGATATGACCCTACTTCCCTGACTACACTTCTAACTGACTACACACCCACCCTTTATTACTAATAATTTAAAATAAATACACAGACAAGATTTTCTGGGTGTTAAAGCAGCCTGCACAGTTTTTTATTTTCTCATTACACAATGTTAACCTTTGCCTTTGTCCAAATTTGCTTAGAAGACATCCTTGCAACCTACATCAAAAACTGATGTTAAAATAACCAGCGGTAGATCAAATCTTGAATGCCAACCTCTGTGTTACCACTATTATGGGGGACATTTTACTAGGTTCTTACACAACCCTGCTCCAACCAATGCCCTGGCCAGGATGCTATGCACAAAGACCTCCCTAGTATTGCCCCGGAACCAAGTGAGCTGCCATACCCGTATAAAGGTGTAAGTCATCATTGCACACCCTTTCTTGCATGCAAGTACTGATGTTGTATTTTGCAAAAAACCCACCAACTCCCAAATCATGCTAATCTTCCAGGTTATCTAAAATGATGATGTGGGAGCATTCTTAGGCACCAAACCAACTTCTCCTGAATATTGGCTGTTGCCACCCTGAATAGATTTTAAATAAGCTGAAAACACAGGACATAGGTACTCTGGAAAGGGATGTAAAAAGATGAACAAATGGAATATATGAGCCTAGGCTTCTCCTTAAGAGAATACATGTCTAGGGTCTTCAGGCCTATTTGCTCTTGGTTGTTTGAAACACTTGGCTGCTGAATGGCCTCCCCAAATGCACAAAGAGAATTTGTGGCAAAAATGACAGGCCACAACATCTGCAACAGCCCCTATTGAACAGCCAGCATGGACCATTTTCTTCACCAGGCCCACTCCACCACTACTAGAAAAGCCTTGCCCATTCGGGCCAGGAGAAGGGTGGATCTGGGCCAACATTTTGCAAACCATTAATCCGTGACCTTAATGTTCCAGCCAATTTTGGGACAACTGCCAACCTATACAAAACTCACCATATTGTAAACATACTGACCTCTTGAGAATTTATAAGCCCCAAAAATCAGATCAAGAACCCACGCAAATTAGAATACTTATTAGGGAATCTCTAGCCATCACCAAGGCCAGGATGCTTAACACTAGAATCCATTTTCAACAATCTTTGCCACCTTTGACTCTTTTCATCACCTCTTGTTGACCTTACGATCTCGTCGACTGTGACTATTTCAGTCGTTATCAGTGACCAGATGTCAATAAATTTGTTCTTCCAAATCTTGTCCCTCACCGTGTCAGTCTAATATACTTCCAACGGGTAATGCCACAAAATAAGTTTTATTTAACGCCTCAACGTAAGGCAGCTGGCAATTTCCTGGAAATTTTCAAATTTACTCAGCAACCCCCCAACAGTTAAGGGATACTAAAAAAATTACTTTGCCTCATCTTAATCTATAATTTAATACATGTAAGTAGCACTCATTTGCGTGTGTTGCTGCATGCCTTCAATCCAGCACATTTTATTTAGGAGCAGTATCCCCCTCCCTCTTTTTTTCCCCCACAAACAAATCGTCAAGCCTGCACACAGCATTCCAACTGTCAAAACTCTGTCTCCATTCCAGCTACAGTAAAACTACTAACAGAAGAATAGTTTTTGAAGCAAGGAACTTGATTGACAGCTGAAAATAAAACGTTTTAGATTGGATATCTAGAAAATAGGGGGCAGATCAACAAATTATGCATTGGTGGTTGGGAAGAATTATAGTTTCCAGTTATGGTCTTAAAAATCTATTTTTCAGTATAGATGCCCTTTAACAATTCACCTTTTCCCCCAGCCCTGCTCCAAGCCCCAGTGCATGATAACTCATCAGTTCCTGTGCCGTGGCAGGTGCTGGCATTGTGCTAGGCGCTCATCACGAAAGTCTGTGCAATTTTCCATGGAAGACAAGAAATGCTGGAACGTTGCTTATTGGTCACTGGCAAAGCAAAAAATGACACTGATGCATATCTTAAATACTAACGATGCACACAGCGCATTGACATCATTGCATATGACGATAGTCCCCCATAGGTCAGGTGCACTGCTGCCTAACCGGACAAGTGCAACACATTTTAAAGAAGGGTTCACCAAATAGACAAACTCCATCCTAGGTATAGATCATAAAGAGTTAATTAAATCAAGTCGTCTCTCACATTTTTGTGAGCCATGAGATATTTGCCGATATGTTTTGTGTTTAGGTTAACGGCTCTTTTTGTTCATGGGGCTGATTTTTTGCTTTTCCTAGCAGTGAAACATTCTAAAGCCCAGTATGACAGCTTGTAGGCAAACTGGTACAGTCAGGATGCTTTTGGCTCTGTTCTGGCTCCGGAATGGGAGTCTGGATGTCTTTGGCTCTGTTCTGCTGCCGGAATGGGGGACTGGACCCCTTGGCTCTGTTCTGGCTGCCGGAATGGGGGTCTGGATGCTTTTGGGTCTGTTCTGCTGGCTGCAAACAGGGGTCGGACCCCTTTGGCTCTGTTCTGGCTGCCAGAATGAGGGTGTGGATGCTTTGGGCTGTTCTGGCTGCCGGAACGGGGGTCTGGATGCTTTGGCTCTGTTCTGGCTACCGGAACGGGAGTCTGGACCCCTTTGACTCTGTTCTGGCTGCTGGGATGGGGGTCTGGATGCTTCTGGGTCTGTTCTGGCTGCAGGAATGGGAGTCTGGATACTTTTGGGTCTGTTCTGGCTGCCGGAACGGGGTTCGGGATGCTTTTGACTCTGTTCTGGCTGCCGGAACGGGGGTCGGGATGCTTTTGACTCTGTTTGGCTGCCGGAACGGGTTTCTGGATGCTTTTGCCTCTCTTCTGGCTGCCGGAACTGGGGTCTGGACCTATGGCTTTGTTCTGGCCGTCGGAACGGGGTCTGGACCCCTTTGGGTCTGTTCTGGCTGCCGAACAGGGGTCTGGACCCATTTGGCTCTGTTCTGGTCGCCGGAACAGGGGTCTGGACCCCTTTGGCTCTATTCTGGTTGCCGGAACAAGGGTCGGACCCCTTTGGCTCTGATCTGGCTCCAGAATGGGGGTCGGGATGCTTTTGGCTTGTTCTGGCTGCCAGAATGGGAGTCTGGATGCTTTTGGCTCTGTTCTGGTCAGGTGCTTTTGCTCTGTTCTGCTGCCGGAATGGGAGTCTGGATGCTTTGGCTCGTTCGGGCTGCCGGAATGGGGGACTGGACCCCTTTGGCTCTGTTCTGGCCGCCGGAACGGGGTCTGGACCCCTTTGGCTCTGTTCTGGCTGCCGGAATGGGGGTCTGATGCTTTTGGGTCTGTCTGGCTGCCGGAACAGGGGTCTGGACCCCTTTGGCTCTGTTCTGGCTGCCAAATGAGGGTGTGGATGCTTTTGGCTCTGTTCTGGCTGCCGGAACGGGGTCTGGGTGCTTTTGGCTCTGTTCTGGCTACCGGAACGGGAGTCTGGACCCCTTTGACTCTGTGTTGAACATTTGTCTGTGTGTAGAAGTATGGAAAGTCTGAATGTGTGTGGTTAGCAGTGTGTGTGAAATAGAATGTGCATTTGTGTGATAGCAAAACTATATTGTATAATGGTTTATTTAGCAACATGTTTTTATGTGTGTGTATTATGTGTGTACCAGAGTGAGCATGTCTGTGTAGCTATTATGTGCGTTTAATATTAATGTGAGTTTGTAGCTGAGTGTGTGTATTAGTCTAGAATAGCATTTGAGGTTGAATAAAGACATACATCCATCCTCCAACTACTCACCTACCCCCATTCCTCATTTCCTGCTAACTGTTGATTCAGAGGAAGGCAAAGAAAAAACACCAGAATTTTGTTCCTGACTCCAAGACAATTGAAGATTTCCCTGGATCAACTCTACTTTATGAATCAATACCAGTAACCTGCAACATCCCTTGTTTTCAGAAACTCATCCAGCTTTTTTTCGAAAATATCCAATGAACCTGCCATCGCCATGTCCAATGGAAGACAGTTCCATAGCTTTACTGTTCTCACAGTGAAAAACTTTTCCGAACTTGAAGACTAACTTCATTTCTTTAAGTCTTAAGGGATGACCACGGGTCCTCTGACATGTTCTATTGGTGAACAATGCCCCAGATAGTTTATCGATGGCCGTTAATGTATTTATACACAGTAATCATATCCCCACGCAAGTGCCTTTTCTCCAGCGTACATAATTGTAACTTTTCAGTCTCTCTTCATATTCAGCTTCCAGCTCCCCAATCCCTTATTAATTTAGTTGCCCTTCTCTGAACCCTTTCCAATATGTCCTTTTGTACACAGATCCAAAATTGCACTGCATTTTCCAAATGAGGCCTTACCAATGCTTTGTTAAGAGGGAGAATAACATTTTCCTCCCTTGAATCTATACCTCTCTATACAAGAAAATATCTTACTGGCTCTGGCTGTTGCCGCCTGGCACTGCCTGCCGGGCCGCAACACTGCTTGCCAGGCATGGGTCACTTTACATTTATCAACATTGCTTTTCAGCAGCCTAATGTGACAATCTATCTAGATCCACCTGCAACCATTGCACATCCTCTAAAGTTTTTAATGGTCAGCAAAGTTTTTTGTCATTGGCAAACACATAAGCCTTGCTGACAATACCCACAGTCTATATGATGAAGCCCGTTAACAACTCTCTGGTTTCCTTCCATTAACCAACTTTTTTATCTGTGCCAACGCAGCCGAACAGACCATAGCTTGTATGTTGTCGCCTATGGGGACTGCATCAAAGCCTTATCAAATCCAATTATACTACATCTACAGCATATACATATAGTCTGGGTGTGTGTAGAAGTTTTTAGCACTGCTTTATGCATGTGTATAAAGCAGTGAGTTGGCACCAGTGTTGTGTTCATTTACATGTTGTGCTTGTTGTATAAGTGTAGGAATGTGTGTAGAGGTGTATGTGTATATGTTGAACATAAATGTTTGGGAGTATATGTAGCCGAGTGTGTGTGTTTAGCACAATAGTGCTTATTAGTGCTTATTGTATGTATGTATGTAAATTGTGTTTATGTATGTAAATGTGTTTCTGTTCCCGTGTGTGTGTGAGTGTGGGCTTGTGTGTATCAGTGAGTGTGCAGCTGTGTATCTGTGTTTGAATGTGCAGCAGTAAATGTATGTTGTAGAGGGTAATGTAGCAGATAGAGGACATGCAGAGGGACAGATGGAGGGAAATGCAGAAGGACAGATGGAGGGACATGCAGAAGGACAGATGGAGGAATGCAGAGGACAGATGGAGGGACATGCAGAAGAACAAATTGAGGGACAGGCAGGGGCACAGATATAGAGACGAGACAAAGGAACGGACAGAGGGACAAGGACAGGCAGAGGGACAGATAGAGGGACAGGCAGAGGATAAAAGGGCAGGCAGAGGGACAGATAAGACAGGCAAAGGGACAGATAGAGGGACAGGCGTAAGGACAGATAGAGGGACAGGTAGTAAACAGAGAGAGGGACAGATAGTGGACCGGCAGGACAGATATAGTATACCTATGATCAGTAAAATGCCAAACATTTAATTGAAAAACAAAACATACTGTTCATTTGCAACTATTTTATCTATTAATGAAATAACAATCCCTGTAAAAATAAAAATCGGAACTGGACCGGAACCGCAAAAAGTCCATTGCCTCCAGCGAGAAAGGGGGGAGGGGTTTCGGGTGATTCCATTCATATTCTGACTTTTAATGAACTCCAGTTACTGTCCGGACTGCAGTAAGTAAAACCCGGAACCAGACCAGAACACAATGACAGGTGCATAAAGTCAGTGCACTACAGAAGAGCAGAGCACAAGGATTATCTGCACATCCCACTGGGGTGGGAGGTGGGGCCCTACCTACTTGGTGTCTCTCTCTGTCACCCTGTCTGTCCCTTTGCCTGTCTTATCTGTCCCTCTGCCTGTCCCCTATCTTTCCCCTGCCTATAGGACAGGCAGAGGAACAGATAGAGGAAAGCAAGGGGACAGATGAGTGATAGGCAGAAGGACACACAGGGGGACTGATAAAGGGACAGATAGAGGGATAGGCAGAGGGAAAGGCAGAAGGACAGACAGGGGGCAGATAGAGGACAGGCAGGGGCACAGATAGAGGGACAGGCAAAGACAGATAGTGGGACAAGCAGATGGTCAAATAGAGGGACAGCAGGGGACAGACAGAGGGGCAGAGGGGGACAGACAGGACAGGCAGAAGATGCAAAAGAATGGAAAGGCAGGGGAAGATAGAGGGACAGACAGGGGAACAGATAAAAGGACAGGTATAAGGAAAGATGGGGACAGATAGAAGGCAAGAAGACATAGAAGGACAGGCAAAGGAGCAAAAAGGGGGCAGGCAAGGCAGTAGAGGGACAGGAAGGGGGAACAGATAGAGGGACCCTGCTGTTCTTCTGTCTGTCCCCTGCCTGTCCCCCTACCGTGCAAAAAGATGGCAGGCAAGGGGGCAGATAGAAGGACAGGAAGGTGGACGGATAGAGGAACAGGCAGGGGACAGACAAAAGAACAGGCCCTCCTGTTCTTCTGTCTGTCCCCCTGCCTGTCCACTACCTGTCCCTCTGGACAGACAGAGGGATAGGCAGGGGGAACACAGAGGGACAAGGAGGGGGACAGACAGAAGAACTGTCAGGGGGGCAGATAGAGGACAGGTGGGGACGACAGAGGGACAAGGAGGGGACAGACAGAAGAACTGTCAGGGACATAAGAGACAGGGAGGGGACACAGAGGGACAGCTAGGAGGCAGATAGAGGGACAGGTGGGGGACAGACAGGGGGACAGATAGAGAAACAGGCAGGACAGACAGATGGACAAGCAGGGGGAAAGACAGAGGGACAGGCAGCCGGACAGAGGGACAGGCAGGGGGGCAGGCAGAGGGACAGCAGGGGCAACAGAGGGACAGCAGGGGGCAGATAGAGGGACAAGGAGGGGGCAGCAGGGGGTCAGACAGAAGACAGGCAGGGGAACAGACAGAGGGACAAGAAGGGGGACAACAGAAAACAGGCAGAGACAGATAGAGAACAGGGAGGGGGACAGACAGAGGGACAGCAAGGAGGCAGGCAGGGGACAGGCAGGGACAATGGAACAGGCAGGGAGACAGATGAGAGAGCAGGGAGGGGACAGATAGAGGACAAGCAGGGGGACAGGTAGAGAGACAGCAGAGGACAGGCAGGGGGACAGCAGGAAACAGCAAGGAGGCAGATAGAAGAACAGGCAGGGACGATAGAGGGACAGGGAGGGGGACAGATAGGGACAGGCGGGGATAGACAAGGACAGCGGGGGATAGACAGAGGGACAAGGAGGGGACAGGCAGGGGGACAGACAGAAAGCACAGGCAGGGGGACAGACAGAGGGACAGGCAGGGGGACAGACAGGAAGTACAAAATCCTCTGCACTCTCACCAAGTTGGTGCTCACTCCTCTAAAGTAATCCAACCCTTATGGATATTATATACAGGAATAACGAATAGCAAGGGTGGCACTCCAAATGATAACTTTATTAATACAGACCACACGACTCTCACAACGTTTCAGGGGTAATAAATGTGCCCCCTTCCTCGGTGATGAGGGGGCACATTTATTACCCCCCGAAACGTTGTTATCAAGTTATCATTTGGAGTGCCACCCTTCTATTCGTTATTCCTGGACAGAGCAGAGAACAGGCAGGGGGACAGACAGAGAGACAGGGAGGGGACAGGCAGAGGGACAGCAAGGAGGCAGATAGAGGGACAGGCGGGGGACAGACAGAGCAGGCAGGTGGACAGCAGAGGACAGGCAGGGGAGACAGAGGGACAGGCAGGGGGACAAATAAGGGACAGAGTAGACAGATAGAGGACAGGCAGAAGGAGAAGAGAGGGGGACAGATAGATGGACTGGCAGGGGGAGAGATAGAGGGATAGGCAGGGGGACAGACAGGTGACAGATAGAGGGCGGCCACCGTTGACCCTCCATGATCTAGCAAAAAGATTTAAAGAGCATCAAAGCTAATTAGCAATATCACTCTTTTACTGTATACAATAAATAATGTTTGCAGTTGGAAAATACCAATAGACATCAGCATTTTACGACAAGAGCTAAATAAGAATGACAATTTTTCCTATATAGCTCCTTTTATAATATAGCTTGGTATCCTATAGATAGGTTGCTATTTAGGATCAGCAGTGGTCATTATTAAAGGAATTGTACAAACAGAAAAATACGTTGCCTCATTTCAATCTATAATAATTACATGTAAGCAGCACTACACTGACGTGTTTGTGTTGCTTCGACTTCAATCTGTACTTGTTTTGCTCAATGTCCCCCAGCCCCCTGCCAGATTATCTGACTTTCTGTGGGGGCAAGCATGCTCAGTAATCCATATGAGGCAGCATTGAAAGAGAGGATTTCCCACTGTGCAGTTCACATACCAACTGTCACCAATCCAGCTACAGAAAAACTAAACATAACAAGTGTTTATGATACTAGTAAGTGGAGATCATCAGTCATGATGAGGGTGGCTAGGCCCCCCGAAACGTTATTTGGTTGTTTCACCTTTAAAAATGGTTAAGGACCCTTTTCACTGATTGGATTGTGCGGCCATTATTATCTCACTTACCTTACTAAGGACGTGGCAACATTCGGTGACCAGCACCACCAGGAAATCAACTAGAGGCACATGCTAGTGCCCAGGGTGTGCAGCTTTCTTTCTATATTTATGATCCTAGACACTTGATTGACAGTTAAATGTAGAGCTTTAGATTGGATATCTAGAAATAGGGGACAGAGTAACCAAAATATGGTACGTGATAGTTGGGCAATCACGCTGGGTACACAAATGGATATTTGTCCCTACCTAGCGTTCAATATTTCCAGCAGGTCAACCGATACATGCACTCAGTCGTCAGCTGAAATATTGTATAGTGCCAGCCTTATAGTTTTCCAGTAATGAGTAATTTAAAAATTTATTTTCCAGTGAAATCATCCTTTAAGGGAATGTCCCTCCCTAAAACATTCACTGCTCAAAGATGAAAACCACCTTTTCACCACAATTTTTTTCCCTTCTCTGCAGGAACATCACTCTTTTGGTAGCTGCACAAGCTTGCATATGTGTGGAAACAGCAGTCCTTCGTTGGCTGTAATGTCCACAATCATGGTCATGACTTACTGCTGCTACCCGGAAAAAACATAAGGGAAAAAGGTGAAAATTGTGGTTAGGGGTTGTGAGGCGTGTGTTACTTTACTTCTAAGAGTTTACAAGCGATATGTGCAACTTGTTTTTGCTTGAATGGGTAACGTTAAAGGGCATATCTATAGTGAAAAAACACCTTGCCTCATTGAAAGTTAAATTCATGTCTCTGTGCTGCCTTAATCCTATCTATGGTCAGTGACTCTGTTTAACCATGGTGTCAGATCTGTGTGCACACTCCCCCCCTTCCCCCTCCCTCTGTTACCTCCTTCATGTCTCAACTCCGGCAACCGACAAGCTTATCATGTGCAGTAGAGTTAAAAGTTCAACATCCTGAAAAACACACCCACGCACTGGCCAATAGAAAGCAAGCTGTCCTGGAGACACGAAAAGAGAATCATACAGTTTACGATCTCTCACTTTGTGGCCCATCATCAATCAGTGAAGTTCTATTAAGAAGGGGGTCAAGTGCAGCCTTATATCTACCATCAAAGCTACCTCTCCCCCCTGATAATGCTCTTATCTCTATGTTTATTACAGAGCAGGGAGGGGGGAATCACGTCACAGGGATTGATTGACAGTCCAGTAGGAGTAGAGGAATGCAATCACGTATTCTTCTAACTGTGTATCTCAGGACAGAGAGGGAATCTGAAAAAAGTGATGACAACTTGGTTGTGGGGAATTATAGAACACGTGGAAAGAAAGAAAAAAAAGTTCATTTTCAACTATAGATGCCTTTAATGTACAATGCAAAACAGGGAGGGGGACATGTGTCATATACAGAGATTTACTCTTTCTCAGTGCTAATGGGTCTAGTCACAAAGGAACAGTAAAATGTCCCTGGGTTGCGCTTATAAATGATCACAATGACTATTTGCCTGAGGTTTAAAAAAACAAGATTTGCTGAAGATTGTATTAACAAGATCATCAACACATTGTACAGTATAATGTAGAGACTTTTCCCATTAATTTCTGCTATCACTAAATCTAGATTTCTTTTAACCAAATTAAAAGCCTTAAGATCACTACTGATCAACATGCGCTCCAGCAGTGCCGCTCTGTCTATCCTGTCAGCTCCCCTTCCTCTCGTGCGCACGTGTGAAGCACCGCAGGATCGCATATTGGTAAGTAATGATCTTATGACGGGAGATGTGATCAAGTGTTTCTGTCTCCATTACAATGTACTTTTTGTCAGAAATGCTTATTTTGTGCAGTTCAATGTTAATTTAAGCATGACAACTTTGGTCTGCATTAGACACATACAGGGAGATTCAATAAAAGTTCTTATCATTTAAAATGGTGCTAATTTTGCCCTAACCAATCAGAACTTATGTAACATTTGAAAGATAACATCTGATTAGTTGGGGCAAATTAGCACCATTTTAAACATAAGAACTTTTATTGAATAATCCCCATATTGTAATAAAACCTACCAAATAATTATAACATAAATATTAGACATAATTTACAATAAAGGTAGACAGACTAATGCTGGCCATAACTCTAGACATTAAATAGATTAAATTTGTTCATCTAATCTATCTATGTGTAAATTGTATTTTTGGAGCGGCAGTTTTTACCTTCTTCGTTCCTGAGGCCTTCTGTCTGACCCATTCATCTGCAATCAGGAGATGGGCGGTTCTTCTGTCTTGTGTTGAACAATGCAAATAAAGTTTGGATAAAAACTACTGCTGCTGTTCTCAGACATCCCACCCCTGCCGTTTAAGGTTTCTGGGCAGGGTGGCTAGGGGCATGACATCCACAACGTCACGCAGAGTTCATTTGGGTGTTTGGGGGGAAGAGTTATGGGCGTTCAGGGGCATGGCAAGGGCGTTCCCGATGGAATGGTGGCCAGAAGGGGGTGTGACAGAAAGTCTCCTCCTGTCGCAGAGTCTGGGGTGGTCTCACAGGAGC
The DNA here is from genome assembly GCA_019447015.1 of Hymenochirus boettgeri. Classification (NCBI taxonomy): domain Eukaryota; kingdom Metazoa; phylum Chordata; class Amphibia; order Anura; family Pipidae; genus Hymenochirus; species Hymenochirus boettgeri. The sequence continues at coordinate 257,785 of JAACNH010000256.1, read as the reverse complement.
ACGGGAGACCACTCCAGAATGAGGGAGACTCCTGCAAGATGCGGAGGGGTGGGATACCGGGCCTATATTAGGTCACACTTTTATTAAATTACCCCCTCCATTATTTATTAAACACTAGCACTTAAATGCACAGGCACTTATTTTGTGTTTTTTGTATTGTTTTGTATCACGTTTGTGGCGGGATTGCCTGGGTCCTTTTCGGACCTTCAGTTCTCCCATGTGAACCCCCCCTGGAACCTTCCTGGTGGCAGCTGGGAGCAGAAAGGGATAAGTATTGGTCCTGACGCCTACCGGCCGATGGGACCAATGTAGCCTTCCCCCACCCTACGACTTAACAGCTATGGCATAAGGGGGAGGCAGATGGATCCCGATCACTGTGCACGTCTGTTGCACTGTGGTGATGATCACAGAAAGCACGTACCTTGACTTCAAAAACAAAAACCTGTGTTCTGTACCCTGCCATCACAAACACACACTGAAAGATCCTGACTAAATGCCAAACAGTATGGCCCACAAGGATGATAAGAGGTTCTAAATTCGTGTATGCTATTAATCTGGCAGCAACCATCTTAGTTTTTTGTTTTTTTTTCCTAAGTTGTGTCAGTTAGATACATCTTATTGGTTGCTGCAGATTAACAGAATGGAAACATTTTCTGTAGTTTTTCTTACAGTATGTACAGTGCAGATTTTCAAATTTCACTAGAAAAACAAGGGACGTCTGGGTAATGCTTACAACTTAATATTTCAAAAAAATCAGGTAAATTCACTTTCAAACAAATGGATATAAATAGAAATATTTTACTGTATTTATTTTAAAAAAGCAGATCAGCTAGTTCCTTCAACTGTTAATAGCCTTTTGTGGTTTATATGTGTTTTTGTACCAGTTGGCCTTCACAATTCCTTTAGGGAAATAGAGAGGAAAAGACAATGGTTCATCAGAAGCTGCCACTGCAGTAGCATGTTCAAATGACATGAGGACGCCCATCTCCATTATGGGTCATACAATGTTTACCAGGGGCAGTATTGAATTTTAATTGTAGATTACACTAAATGCTAGCTAATTTGAGAATATAACAACATAGTTCTTTACCCATGTACCTTTGGGATTGCAGATAAAATGAATACATTTCCAGTTCATTTAATGCGTTGAGAAATACCCTGTCTAACTTAAAAACAACTTACAGATTCTCAAATCATACACAAGCTTACACAAAGCAGATTGTTAGAATTTCCATTTCTCCCTGCTGGTGGCACCAACTCTTGGACTCTTCCTTCTCTTCTTACCCACCACCACCAAAGGTCTCTTTCATTCCATCATCAATTATCATCATCAAAGACCTCAAATGTTACATGCTCCAATCTGGTTTGTTATATTCCTGTGTCCTGCTTTCTGTATCCAGTTCCTGTACTTGCTCTCCAATACCTGCTTCGGCTCCTGCTTTGCTTCTTATCCTGCCCTCCAGTACCTGTGTTTGACTCCGTGATTTCGTTCTTGTCCCAGTTCTACTCTTCTGTTTGCCTGTTCCATCAGCTGCGTTGGATTCCACAGATCCATTAAACATCAACTCCAGACACAAAAGAATATACACACCACTCTGTCAGATTAACAGAATAATTTGTCTACTGACAAACATTCAGAGAATGCAATAAATGTCGCAATCATACCTACCGTACTAGTTATTATTATTATTATGGATTATATAGCACCAACATCTCCCGTGGCGCTTTACAATTACATAATCATCATTACATACAGGGTATACATGTTATACAAAGTCATACTTTTACATACACAATACTAATATAGTAACACAGATTGATGAGTTTTCTTACAGCAATACCTGTGATAATGAGAGAGGACCCTGCCCAAAGAGCTACATTCTAGAGGATATGGGGGTGAGCCATAAGGTTGTGGGACATCGGTAGTCTGTAAATAGATTGCAGTGGACATGTTCCTGCATGTATAACACGTTGGGACCATTAATATGCGGTGCTTAAAGCCACAACTGAAAAGGTGGTATATACATGCAAACTACTAGTACGAAAACCATCACAAAATTTATTGAATTGTCTACACTGCGCTAATCAAAAAAATAAATGCGAAATGCAGTACAAATGAATGCAAACCACTTGCTAACCTTGTATATAGGTTATGGTATTTTTGTAAGGAAAGTCAGCACTACCTATAATACAGGAAAGTCAGCACTACCTTTAATACAGGAAAGTCAGCACTACCTTTAATAAAAGAAAGTCAGAACTACCTTTAATACAGGAAAGTCAGAACTACCTTTAATACAGGAAAGTCAGCACTACCTTAAATAAAGGAAAGTAGGCACTACCTTTAATACAGGAAAGTCAGCACTACCTTAAATAAAGGAAAGTAGGCACTACTTTAAATACAGGAAAGTCAGCACTACCTTTAATACAGGAAAGTCAGCACTACCTTAAAGGGCATGTCCACCCCCAAAACTATAATCCCCCCACTACTGGCCCCATCATGTAGTGTAGTTTAATCCTTACCTCACATCCCAGCTCCATATGGTTATCCTGTAGTCCCCCCCAAAGTCCCAAAAACTGCCCACCAGGAGGATAGCAGAGTCCATATAGGACTCTGCCTCCTACTGGCCTCGGGAGAAGTTTGGCCTGTGTACTGCAGCCCTTCTCCCCTCCCTCCCCCTCCCGATTTGGATTCCCTAGTGTAAAACCCTTTTTAGCAAACATTGCCCCTTTCCCCCAGCCCCAACGCTATGTTTGTAATATCAGAAAGCCAGAAATTACTTACCTTCCCTCTTGCCTCCGCCGCACTGAACTCCCTGCAGCCGCGTCCGTGATTGGCTGCCGCTCAGCCAATCACAGACGCGACTGCCGGTCCCGCCCCTGTGCTTGCATTTCAGCAAGCGCGGCGGAGGCAAGAGGGAAGGTAAGTAAAGTTCTGGGCATTTTCTGATATTACTAACATAGCGGTTGGGGCTGGGGGGACAGGGGCAATGTTTGCTAAAAAAAATTCTGAAGGGTGGACATACCCTTTAAATACAGGAAAGTAGGAAAAGCAGAGAGCTGTCCAGTAAGAGGAACACTTGAATTTAACCCTACTATCACTAAGAGTAGTAAAGAAATTTGCCCCAATATGTTTATCATTATTAATCTCGTATAATAGTATAGTATAGTATAGTATTTGAGGTTGAATAAAGACATTCGTCCATCCAGTCCAACCCATCTAGCAATATCCTCATTTCCTGCCTAACTGTTGATCCAGAGGAAGGCAAAAAAAAACCCCACCAAATTTATGAAGGTAAAATTTAATTCCTCCTTGACTCCAAGTGGCAATCGGAGGTTTCCCTGGATCAGCTCTACTTTATGTATCAATTCCAGTAACTTGCAACATTCCTTGTTTGCAGAAACTCATCCAGCTTTTTTTTTAAACTGACCAATGAACCTGCCATAACAACGTCCACCGGAAGACAATTTAAAAACCCTTTCCGAGCCTAAATCTTTTTTCTTCAAGTCTTAAGGGATGTCCACGTATCCTCATGCTCTATTGGTGAACAATGCCCCAGATAGTTTATTGTATAGCCTGTTAATGTATTTATACACAGTAATTATATCCCCATGCAAGCGCCTTTTCTCCAGCGTACATAATTGTAACTTATTCAGTCTCTCTTAATATTCAAGCTTCCCAAATCCCCTTATTAATTTAGTTGTCCTTCTCTGAACCCTTTCCATTTCAAAGATGTCCTTTTTGTACACAGGATTCCAAAATTGCACTGCATATTCCAAATGAGGCCTTACCAATACTTTGTAAAGAAGGAGAATAACATTTTCCTCCCTTGAATCCATACCTGTCTTTATACAAGACAATACCATGCTGGCACTGCTTGCTACATTTAAGTTTGTTATCCAACCAAAACTCCAAGATCCCTTTCCAACAGGGATTCACTTAACACAGAGCCATTTTAAGCAGCACAAGGATTTTTATGTGCTAAGGTTTTATGTAGAAATAAGTCATTTTAAAATTATCAGGTTTAATTCATGTTCATTACTTGTGTTTGCATGTTGACTCCATTCTCACTCTGTATGTGTAATATATATTCACCAGAGAATGATAAAGGAGTAGGGGATTAATTCCCTATCACTGACTCTGGTGGACTGCATGAATTAAAGCACTATTTATGAGATTACCAAAACCAAATTATTTAATAATTTCTCCCTGTTTTAGTCCCTTTTTTAAATATTTTACTACATCACTGGTTTCAGCTTGTATATAGGGTCTATGAACTGAATGATAATGGGAGGTAGGAATAATCAATCCTACTTCCTTGCCACTTTTACAAAGTACATTTTTACAGTGGAGTTGTCCTTTAATTAAAACCTGACACCGAAAACCGAAAGTTGATAAATGTTGTAACTGCTGTTTTACAAAAGGTTTGTCTGCTATGGCAAAGTATTTTTCTGCAATAAAAAGGTTCAGATTACATTTATGATATAAATGTTTTTTTTAATAACATCAGAAATTATAAATCAATTCACAGAACATGTTACTGTTAATGACAGTTTTATGACAACAGGTAAAAACATCAGATTAATTATGAGCTAATTATGAGTTTGTGAATAAGACTCTCTTAATAACTGTTTTTAGTTTTTATTTTCTTACTGATTTGTAATGGCGCTTTGGGGGATTTAACTCTTAGAGAAAGAAAATATTAACCTATAGCGCTAACATACAAAAAAAATAAAACATCTGGCTAACATTAGTAGGACTAAGACAACACAGCAATGCCTTACCTTCCGTTCTTCAATTAATTTAGAATGAACCAGGAAGGAAGGGAGTAAAATTCACCTCCATACATGGGATTGATATTTGTAGCGATCCAGTGTATGCCATTTTTTGATGGACCAGTCAAAAATATTGAGCATTTTAATGGAAAAACAAAGATTGGGCCAGGCGGAAAAATTTTCCGCCAACCCCATCTTCAAGTCCCCATCTCTCCACAATTTTAAGTGGAAATCTGCGAAAAAAAAATTGGCGGCACAAGTTGGGGAACTTCCACCAGGTATTCCAATTGGATTTCCAATCATTGTGGTTATACATCACTGAGGAGCATCTGGTGTTAACAAGTAAATGTCTACAATTTTGTGTTCATTGTTAATGATTAGCAGAATGAAAACGTGTTTTGTTTGCCTTTATATTCCAATCTGGTTCTCAAAATAAAGTCTGTCAAAAAATATTTTAGTGGATGAAGTAAATTATATCACTGCAGCTTTTCTTCTAATCCCTCACTGTATTTGTCAAGTGTATTCAGTGGCGTAACTAGCAATTACTGGGCCCCCCAGCAAAACCATAATGGGCCCCTATCCGTGCTTCATTCACAGTGGTTTTCTGGGAGGAGGTTATATCTGTCATAGAAAAAATAAGATGGGGCCCCATTGGCTTCCTGGCCCCCTTGCAGTTACGCCCCTGAGTGTATTAATGTATGAATTTATGTTTTCAGACTCATTTCTGTCCCAGATAGTATCTTTTTCCCTCCCAAATCATTTCTTACAAAATTTGTACTGTCAGCAGAGTACCTGCAGTAAACCCGGGTTCCCCCTACACTCTTTACAGTAGTGATAACAGCTGATTGAGGGTGCCAGTTGGCACTTCTATTTTTTTTAGTTTTACACAGCTGTATAGTAATGGAGGCCAACCACCATACCCCCTTAGTCCTCCATGCCTACTGTAAAAGTAGTGGGTCTGAATGCATAAATTAGCCAGCAAAAAATTGTCTTTAAAATGCCATTGTGTCACGTGCACCAGGTGGAATTTCGAGGGGAAAAAAGATATACTGTTTCATTCAACTAGACATTGGTATCCCACAGTACTTCTCCTTTAAAAGACCTAGTTTTTGATGACTAATTTAATAATAATCCTGCACTCCGTTAAATTTATTATGCTGGCCATACACTTCACAGACATTAAATAGATTCCCCTCCCAATGTTGTCCTGGCCCATTCCTTTTGCATTGCTGGGTGGTTGTCTTACCATTGCAGAAATGCTATGTTTCTAGTTTTATGGCCAGAATTAGATTTACATGCAGTATGTTGTTATTCAACCATAACTATTATGTTACTATAGGCCACATTTATAAAGCAGGGGTTTTCTTAAATTCTGTGTTTTAAGCTAATTAATGCTATTTAATAATCTGTACTGTTATTTAAGGATCAGCATTTATGTATTATTTAGTTATTCTTTGTTAAGGTTCAGTAGTGTAATAAGGAGTAGTGTAGACCTCAGCGGGATATGACCCTACTTCTCCCTGACTACACTTCTAACTGACTACACACCCACCCTTTATTACTAATAATTTAAAATAAATACACAGACAAGATTTTCTGGGTGTTAAAGCAGCCTGCACAGTTTTTATTTTCTTTCATTACACAATGTTAACCTTTGCCTTTGTCCAAATTATGCTTAGAAGACATCCTTGCAACCTACATCAATAAACTGATGTTAAAATAACCAGCGGTAGATCAAATCTTGAATGCCAACCTCTGTGTTACCACTATTATGGGGGACATTTTTAGCTAGGTTCTTACACAACCCTGCTCCAACCAATGCCCTGGCCAGGATGCTATGCACAAAGACCTCCCTAGTATTGCCCCGGGAACCAAGTGAGCCTGCCATACCCGTATAAAGGTGTAAGTCATCATTGCACACCCTTTCTTGCATGCAAGTACTGATGTTGTATTTTTGCAAAAAGACCCACCAAACTCCCAAATCATGCTTAATCTTCCAGGTTAATCTAAAATGATGATGTGGGAGCATTCTTAGGCACCAAACCAACTTCTTCCTGAATATTGGCTGTTGCCACCCCTGAATAGATTTTAAATAAGCTGAAAACAACAGGACATAGGTACTCTGGAAAGGGATGTAAAAAGATGAACAAATGGAATATATGAGCCTAGGCTTCTCCTTAAGAGAATACATGTCTAGGGTCTTCAGGCCTATTTGCTCTTGGTTGTTTGAAACACTTGGCTGCTGAATGGCCTCCCCACAAATGCACAAAGAGAATTTGTGGCAAAAATGACAGGCCACACATCTGCAACAGCCCCTATTGAACAGCCAGCATGGACCATTTTCTTCACCAGGCCCACTCCACCACTACTAGAAAAGCCTTGCCCATTCGGGCCAGGAGAAGGGTGGATCTGGGCCAACATTTTGCAAAGCCATTAATCCGTGACCTTAATGTTCCAGCCAATTTTGGGACAACTGCCAACCTATACCAAAACTCACCATATTGTAAACATACTGACCTCTTGAGAATTTTATAAGCCCCAAAAATCAGATTCAAGAACCCACGCAAATTAGAATACTTATTAGGGAATCTCTAGCCAATCACCAAGGCCAGGATGCTTAACACTAGAATCCAATTTTCAACAATCTTTGCCACCTTTGACTTCTTTTCATCACCTTTTGTTGACCTTACGATCTCGTCGACTGTGACTATTTCAGTCGTTATCAGTGACCAGATGTCAATATATTTGTTCTTCCAAATCTTGTCCCTCACCGTGTCAGTCTAATATACTTCCAACGGGTAATGCCACAAAAATAAGTTTATTTTAACGCCTCAACCGTAAGGGCAGCTGGCAATTTCCTGGAAATTTTTCAAATTTACTCAGCAACCCCCTCAACAGTTAAAGGGATACTAAAAAAATTACTTTGCCTCATCTTAATCTATAATTTAATACATGTAAGTAGCACTCATTTGCGTGTGTTGCTGCATGCCTTCAATCCACACATTTTATTTAGGAGCAGTATCCCCCTCCCTCTTTTTTTTCCCCCACAAACAAATCGTCAAGCCTGCACACAGCATTCCAACTGTCAAAACTCTGTCTCCATTCCAGCTACAGTAAAACTACTAACAGAAGAATAGTTTTTGAGAGCAAGGAACTTGATTGACAGCTGAAATATAAGACGTTTTAGATTGGATATCTAAAGAAATAGGGGGCAGATCAACAAATTATGCATTGGTGGTTGGGAAGAATTATAGTTTCCAGTTATGGTCAATTTAAAAATCTATTTTTCAGTATAGATGCCCTTTAACAATTCACCTTTTCCCCCAGCCCTGCTCCAAGCCCCAGTGCATGATAACTCATCAGTTCCTGTGCCGTGGCAGGTGCTGGCATTGTGCTAGGCTGCTCATCACAGAAAGTCTGTGCAATTTTCCATGGAAGACAAGATAAAATGCTGGAACGTTGCTTATTGGTCACTGGCAAAGCAAAAAATGACACTGATGCATATCTTAAATAGACTGAACGATGGCACACGCATTGACATCATTGCATATGACGATAGTCCCCCATAGGTCAGGTGCACTGCTGCCTAACCGGACAAGTGCAACACATTTTAAAAGAAGGGTTCACCAAATAGACAACTTCCATCCTAGGTATAGATCATAAAGAGTTAATTAAATCAAGTCGTCTCTCACATTTTTGTGAGCCATGAGATATTTGCCGATATGTTTTGTGTTTAGGTTAACGGCTCTTTTTGTTCATGGGGCTGATTTTTTGCTTTTCCTAGCAGTGAAACATTCTAAAGCCCAGTATGACAGCTTGGTAGGCAAACTGGTACAGTCAGGATGCTTTTGGCTCTGTTCTGGCTGCCGGAATGGGAGTCTGGATGCTTTTGGCTCTGTTCTGGCTGCCGGAATGGGGGACTGGACCCCTTTGGCTCTGTTCTGGCTGCCGGAATGGGGGTCTGGATGCTTTTGGGTCTGTTCTGGCTGCCAGAACAGGGGTCTGGACCCCTTTGGCTCTGTTCTGGCTGCCAGAATGAGGGTGTGGATGCTTTTGGCTGTTCTGGCTGCCGGAACGGGGGTCTGGATGCTTTTGGCTCTGTTCTGGCTACCGGAACGGGAGTCTGGACCCCTTTGACTCTGTTCTGGCTGCTGGGATGGGGGTCTGGATGCTTCTGGGTCTGTTCTGGCTGCAGGAATGGGAGTCTGGATACTTTTGGGTCTGTTCTGGCTGCCGGAACGGGGTTCGGGATGCTTTTGACTCTGTTCTGGCTGCCGGAACGGGGGTCGGGATGCTTTTGACTCTGTTCTGGCTGCCGGAACGGGTGTCTGGATGCTTTTGCCTCTCTTCTGGCTGCCGGAACTGGGGTCTGGACCCCTATGGCTTTGTTCTGGCCGTCGGAACGGGGGTCTGGACCCCTTTGGGTCTGTTCTGGCTGCCGGAACAGGGGTCTGGACCCATTTGGCTCTGTTCTGGCCGCCGGAACAGGGGTCTGGACCCCTTTGGCTCTATTCTGGTTGCCGGGAACAAGGGTCTGGACCCCTTTGGCTCTAATCTGGCTGCCAGAATGGGGGTCGGGATGCTTTTGGCTCTGTTCTGGCTGCCAGAATGGGAGTCTGGATGCTTTTGGCTCTGTTCTGGTCAGGATGCTTTTGGCTCTGTTCTGGCTGCCGGAATGGGAGTCTGGATGCTTTTGGCTCTGTTCTGGCTGCCGGAATGGGGGACTGGACCCCTTTGGCTCTGTTCTGGCCGCCGGAACGGGGTCTGGACCCCTTTGGCTCTGTTCTGGCTGCCGGAATGGGGGTCTGGATGCTTTTGGGTCTGTTCTGGCTGCCGGAACAGGGGTCTGGACCCCTTTGGCTCTGTTCTGGCTGCCAGAATGAGGGTGTGGATGCTTTTGGCTCTGTTCTGGCTGCCGGAACGGGGTCTGGGTGCTTTTGGCTCTGTTCTGGCTACCGGAACGGGAGTCTGGACCCCTTTGACTCTGTGTGAACATTTGTCTGTGTGTAGAAAGTATGGAAAAGTCTGAATGTGTGTGTGTAGCAGTGTGTGTGAAATAGAATGTGCATTTGTGTGATAGCAAAACTATATTTGTATAATGGTTTATTTAGCAACATGTTTTTATGTGTGTGTATATTATGTGTGTACCAGAGTGAGCATGTCTGTGTAGCTATTTATGTGCGTTTAATATTAATTGTGAGTTTGTAGCTGAGTGTGTGTATTAGTCTAGAATAGCATTTGAGGTTGAATAAAGACATACATCCATCCAGTCCAACCTACTCAGCCCTACCCCCATTCCTCATTTCCTGCCTAACTGTTGATTCAGAGGAAGGCAAAGAAAAAAACACCAGAATTTTGTTCCTGACTCCAAGTGACAATTGAAGATTTCCCTGGATCAACTCTACTTTATGAATCAATACCAGTAACCTGCAACATCCCTTGTTTTCAGAAACTCATCCAGCTTTTTTTCGAAAATATCCAATGAACCTGCCATCGCCATGTCCAATGGAAGACAGTTCCATAGCTTTACTGTTCTCACAGTGAAAAATCTTTTCCGAACTTGAAGACTAAACTTCATTTCTTTAAGTCTTAAGGGATGACCACGTGTCCTCTGACATGTTCTATTGGTGAACAATGCCCCAGATAGTTTATCGTATGGCCCGTTAATGTATTTATACACAGTAATCATATCCCCACGCAAGTGCCTTTTCTCCAGCGTACATAATTGTAACTTTTTCAGTCTCTCTTCATATTCAAGCTTCCCCAATCCCCTTATTAATTTAGTTGCCCTTCTCTGAACCCTTTCCAATATGTCCTTTTTGTACACAGGATTCCAAAATTGCACTGCATTTTCCAAATGAGGCCTTACCAATGCTTTGTTAAGAGGGAGAATAACATTTTCCTCCCTTGAATCTATACCTCTCTATAAACAAGAAAATATCTTACTGGCTCTGGCTGTTGCCGCCTGGCACTGCCTGCCGGGCCGCAACACTGCTTGCCAGGCATGGGTCACTTTACATTTATCAACATTGCTTTTCATCAGCCTAATGTGACAATCTATCTAGATCCACCTGCAACCATTGCACATCCTCTAAAGTTTTTAATGGTCAGCAAAGTTTTTTGTCATTGGCAAACACATAAGCCTTGCTGACAATACCCACAGTCTATATTGATGAAGCCCTGTTAACAACTCTCTGGTTCCTATCCATTAACCAACTTTTTATTCTGTGCCAACGCAGCCGAACAGACCATAGCTTGTATGTTAGTCGCCTATGGGGACTGCATCAAAAGCCTTATCAAAATCCAATTATACTACATCTACAGCTATATAGTGCATATAGTCTGGGTGTGTTAGAAGTTTTTAGCACTGCTTTATGCATGTGTATAAAGCAGTGAGTGTGCACCAGTGTTTGTGTTCATTTACATGTGTGCTTGTTTGTATAAGTGTAGGAATGTGTGTAGAGGTGTATGTGTATATGTTGAACATAAATGTTTGGGAGTATATGTAGCCGAGTGTGTGTGTTTAGCACAATAGTGCTTATTAGTGCTTATATGTATGTATGTATGTAAATTGTGTTTATGTATGTAAATGTGTTTCTGTTCCCGTGTGTGTGTGAGTGTGGGCTTGTGTGTATCAGTGAGTGTGCAGCTGTGTATCTGTGTTTGAATGTGCAGCAGTAAATGTATGTGTAGAGGGTATATGTAGCAGATAGAGGGACATGCAGAGGGACAGATGGAGGGAAATGCAGAAGGACAGATGGAGGGACATGCAGAAGGACAGATGGAGGGACATGCAGAAGGACAGATGGAGGGACATGCAGAAGAACAAATTGAGGGACAGGCAGGGGCACAGATATAGAGACAGACAGAGGGACAAATAAAGGACAGGCAGAGGGACAGATAGAGGGACAGGCAGAGGGACAGATAGAGGGACAGGCAGAGGGATAAATAAGGGACAGGCAGAGGGACAGATAAGACAGGCAAAGGGACAGATAGAGGGACAGGCGTAAGGACAGATAGAGGGACAGGGAGTAGAACAGAGAGAGGGACAGATAGTGGGACCGGCAGGACAGATATAGTATACCTATGATCAGTAAAATGCCAAAACATTTAATTTGAAAAACAAAACAATACTGTTCATTTGCAACTATTTTTATCTATTAATGAAATAACAATCCCTGTAAAAATAAAAATCGGAACTGGACCGGAACCGCAAAAAGTCCATTGCCTCCAGCGAGAAAGGGGGGAGGGGTTTCGGGTGATTCCATTCATATTCTGACTTTTAAATGAACTCCAGTTACTGTCCGGACTGCAGGTAAGTAAAACCCGGAACCAGACCAGAACACAATGACAGGTGCATAAAGTCAGTGCACTACAGAAGAGCAGAGCACAAGGATTATCTGCACATCCCACTGGGGGTGGGAGGTGGGGCCCTACCTACTTGGTGTCTCTCTCTGTCACCCTGTCTGTCCCTTTGCCTGTCTTATCTGTCCCTCTGCCTGTCCCACTATCTTTCCCCTGCCTATAGGACAGGCAGAGGAACAGATAGAGGAACAAGCAAGGGGACAGATAGAGTGATAGGCAGAAGGACACACAGGGGGACTGATAAAGGGACAGATAGAGGGATAGGCAGAGGGAAAGGCAGAAGGACAGACAGGGGGCAGATAGAGGGACAGGCAGGGGCACAGATAGAGGGACAGGCAAGGAGACAGATAGTGGGACAAGCAGATGGTCAAATAGAGGGACAGGCAGGGGGACAGACAGAGGGGCAAGGAGGGGGACAGACAGGACAGGCAGAGATGCAAAAGAATGGAAAGGCAGGGGGACAGATAGAGGGACAGACAGGGGAACAGATAAAAGGACAGGTATAAGGAAAGATGGGGACAGATAGAAGGCAAGAAGACAGATAGAAGGACAGGCAAAGGAGCAAAAAGGGGGCAGGCAAGGGGGCAGATAGAGGGACAGGAAGGGGGACAGATAGAGGGACCCTGCTTGTTCTTCTGTCTGTCCGCCTGCCTGTCCCCCTACCTGTGCAAAAAGATGGACAGGCAAGGGGGCAGATAGAAGGACAGGAAGGTGGACGGATAGAGGAACAGGCAGGGGGACAGACAAAAGAACAGGCCCTTCCTGTTCTTCTGTCTGTCCCCCTGCCTGTCCCACTACCTGTCCCTCTGGACAGACAGAGGGATAGGCAGGGGGACAGACAGAGGGACAAGGAGGGGGACAGACAGAAGAACTGTCAGGGGGGCAGATAGCGAGACGGTAGGGGGGACGACAGAGGGACAAGGAGGGGGACAGACAGAAGAACTGTCAGGGGGACAGATAGAGAGACAGGGAGGGGGACAGACAGAGGGACAGCTAGGAGGCAGATAGAGGGACAGGTGGGGGACAGACAGGGGGACAGAAAGAGAAACAGGCAGGGGACAGACAGATGGACAAGCAGGGGGAAAGACAGAGGGACAGGCAGCCGGACAGAGGGACAGGCAGGGGGGCAGGCAGAGGGACAGGCAGGGGGTCAGACAGAGGGACAGGCAGGGGGGCAGATAGAGGGACAAGGAGGGGGGCAGGCAGGGGGTCAGACAGAAGAACAGGCAGGGGAACAGACAGAGGGACAAGAAGGGGGACAGACAGAAGAACAGGCAGGAAGACAGATAGAGAGACAGGGAGGGGGACAGACAGAGGGACAGCAAGGAGGCAGGCAGGGGGACAGGCAGGGGGACAGATGGAACAGGCAGGGAGACAGATAGAGAGACAGGGAGGGGGACAGATAGAGGGACAAGCAGGGGGACAGGTAGAGAGACAGGCAGAGGGACAGGCAGGGGGACAGGCAGGGAAACAGCAAGGAGGCAGATAGAAGAACAGGCAGGGGACAGATAGAGGGACAGGGAGGGGGACAGATAGAGGGACAGGCCGGGGGATAGACAGAGGGAAAGGCAGGGGGATAGACAGAGGGACAAGGAGGGGGACAGGCAGGGGGACAGACAGAAGAACAGGAAGGGGGACAGACAGAGGGACAGGCAGGGGGACAGACAGGAGAGTACAAAATCCTCTGCACTCTCACCAAGTATGGGTGCTCACTCCTCTAAAGTAATCCAACCCTTAATGGATATTATATACAGGAATAACGAATAGCAAGGGTGGCACTCCAAATGATAACTTTATTAATACAGACCACACGACATCTCACAACGTTTCAGGGGGTAATAAATGTGCCCCCTTCCTCGGGTGAGGAAGGGGGCACATTTATTACCCCCCGAAACGTTGTTATCAAGTTATCATTTGGAGTGCCACCCTTGCTATTCGTTATTCCTGGACGGACAGAAGAACAGGCAGGGGGACAGATAGAGAGACAGGGAGGGGGACAGGCAGAGGGACAGCAAGGAGGCAGATAGAGGGACAGGCGGGGGACAGACAGAGGGGCAGGCAGGTGGACAGACAGAGGGACAGGCAGGGGGAGACAGAGGGACAGGCAGGGGGACAAATAGAGGGACAGAGATAGACAGATAGAGGGACAGGCAGAGGGACAGAGAGGGGGACAGATAGATGGACTGGCAGGGGGATAGATAGAGGGATAGGCAGGGGGACAGACAGGGTGACAGATAGAGGGCGGCCCACCGTTTGACCATCCATGATCTAGCAAAAAGATTTAAGAAGCATCAAAGCTAATTAGCAATATCACTCTTTTACTGTATACAAAATAAAATAATGTTGCAGTTGGAAAATACCAATAGACATCAGCATTATTTACGACAAAGAGCTAAAATAAGAATGACAATATTTTCCTATATAGCTCCTTTATAAATATAGCTTGGTATCCTATAGATAGGTATTGCTATTTAAGGATCAGCAGTGGTCATTATTTAAAGGAATTGTACACAGAAAAAATTACGTTGCCTCATTTCAATCTATAAATAATTACATGTAAGCAGCACTTACACTGACGTGTTTGTGTTGCTTCACGACTTCAATCCTGTACTTGTTTTGCTCAATGTCCCCCAGCCCCCTGCCAGATTATCTGACTTTCTGTGGGGGCAAGCATGCTCAGTAATCCATATGAGGCAGCATTGAAAGAGAGGATTTCCCACTGTGCAGTTCACATACCAACTGTCACCAATCCAGCTACAGAAAAACTAAACATAACAAGTGTTTATGATACTAGTAAGTTGAGATCATCAGAATGATGAAGGGTGGCTAGGCCCCCCGAAACGTTATTTGGTTGTTTCACCTTTAATAAATGGGTTAAGGACCCTTTTCACTGATTGGATGTGTGCGGCCATTATTATCTCTACTTACCTTACTAAGGACGTGGCAGAACATTCAGGTGACCAGCACCACCAGGAAATCAACTAGAGGCACATGCTAGTGCCCAGGGTGTGCAGCTTCTCTTCTATATTTATGATACTAGACACTTGATTGACAGTTGAAATGTAAGAGCTTTTAGATTGGATATCTAAAGAAATAGGGGACAGAGTAACCAAAATATGGTACAGTGATAGTTGGGCCAAATCACGCTGGGTACACACGAATGGATATTTTGTCCCTACCTAGCGTTCAATATTTCCAGCAGGTCAACCGATACATGGCACTATCAGTCGGTCAGCTGAAAATATTGTATAGTGCCAGCCTTATAGTTTCCAGTAATGAGTAATTTAAAAAAATTTATTTTCCAGTGAACATATCCTTTAAAGGGAATGTCCCTCCCTAAAACATTCACTGCTCAAAGATGAAAGACCAACCTTTTCACCACAATTTTTTTCCCTTCTCTGCAGGAAACATCTCTTTTGGTAGCTGCACAAGCTTGCATATGTGGGAAACAGCAGTCAGTCGTTGGCTGTAATGTCCACAATCATGGTCATGACTTACTGCTGCTACCCGGAAAAAACATAAGGGGAAAAGGTGAAAATTGTGGTTAGGGGTTGTGAGGCGTGTGTTACTTTTACTTCTAAGAGTTTACAAGCGGATATGTGCAACTTTTTTTGCTTTGAATGGGTCAACGTTAAAGGGCATCTATAGTGAAAAAAACACATTGCCTCATTGAAAGTTAAATTCATGTACTCTGTGCTGCCTTAATCCTATCTATGTCAGTGACTCTGTTTAACCATGGTGTCAGATCTGTGTGCAGCACTCCCCCCCTTCCCCCTCCCCTCTGTTACCTCCTTCATGTCTCAACTCCGGCTAACCGACAAGCTTATCATGTGCAGTAGGAGTTAAAAGTTCAACATCCTGAAAAACACACCCACGCACAGTGGCCAATAGAAAGCAAGCTGTCCTGGAGACACGGAAGAAGGAGATCAGTACAGTTTACGATCTCTCACTTTGTGGCCCATCATCAATCAGTGAAGTCTATTAAGAAGGGGGGTCAAGTGCAGCCTTATATCTACCATCAAAGCTACCTCTCTCCCCCTGATAATGCTCTTATCTCTATGTTTATTACAGAGCAGGGAGGGGGGAATCACGTCACAGGGATTTGATTGACAGTCCAAGTAGGAGTAGAGGAATGCAATCACGTATTCTTCTAACTGGTGTATCTCAGGACAGAGAGGGAATCTGAAAAAAGTGATGACACTTTTGTGGGGAATTATAGAACACGTGGAAAGAAAGAAAAAAAAGTTCATTTTCCCACTATAGATGCCCTTTAATGTACAATGCAAAACAGGGAGGGGGACATGGTCATATAGCAGAGATTTATCTCTTTCTCAGTGCTAAATGGGTCTAGTCACAAAGGAACAGTAAAATGTCCCTGGGTTGCGCTTATAAATGATCACAATGACTATTTGCCTGAGGGTTAAAAAAAAACAAAGATTTGCTGAAGGATTGTATTGAACAAGATATCACACAATTGTACAGTATAATGTAGAGACTTTTCCCATTAATTTCTGCTATCACTAAATCTAGATTTCTTTTAACCAGAATTAAAAGCCTTAAGATCACTACTGATCAACATGCGCTCCAGCAGTGCCGCTCTGTCTATCCTGTCAGCTCCCCTTCCTCTCGTGCGCACGTGTGAAGCACCGCAGGATCGCATATTGGTAAGTAATGATCTTATGACGGGAGATGTGATCAAGTGTTTCTGTCTCCATTACAAATGTACTTTTGGTCAAGAAATGCTTATTTTGTGCAGTTCAATGTTAATTTAAGCATGACAACTTTGGTCTGCATTGAGACACATACAGGGAGATTCAATAAAAGTTCTTATCATTTAAAATGGTGCTAATTTTGCCCTAACCAATCAGAACTTATGTAACATTTGAAAGATAACATCTGATTAGTTGGGGCAAAATTAGCACCATTTTAAACAATAAGAACTTTTATTGAATAATCCCCATATTGTAATAAAACCTACCAAATAATTATAACATAAATATTAGACATAATTTACAATAAAGGTAGACAGACTAATGCTGGCCATACACTCTAGACATTAAATAGATTCAAATTTGTTCATCTAATCTATCTAATGTGTAAATTGTATTTTTGGAGCGGCAGTTTTTACCTTCTTCGTTCCTGAGGCCTTCCTGTCTGACCCATTCATTCTGCAATCAGGAGATTGGGCGGTTCTTTCTGTCTTGTGTTGAACAAATGCAAATAAAGTTTGGATAAAAGACTACTGCTGCTGTTCTCAGACATCCCACCCTGCCGTTTAAGGTTTCTGGGCAGGGTGGCTAGGGGCATGACATCCACAACGTCACGCAGAGTTAGCCATTTGGGTGTTTGAGGGGGAAGAGTTATGGGCGTTCAGGGGGCATGGCAAGGGCGTTCCCGATGGAATGGTGGCCAGAAGGGGGTGTGACAGAAAGTCTCCTCTCTGTCGCAGGAGTCTGGGGTGGTCTCACAGGAGCACGGGAGACCACTCCAGAATGAGGGAGACTCCTGCAAGATGCGGGAGGGGTGGGATACCTGGGCCTATAATTAGGTCACACTTTTATTAAATTTACCCCCTCCCTTATTTATTAAACACTAGCACTTAAATGCACAGGCACTTATTTTGTGTTTTTTGTATTGTTTTGTATCACGTATTGTGGCGGGATTGCCTGGGTCCTTTTCGGGACCTTCAAGTTCTTCCCATGTGAACCCCCCCTGGAAGCTTCCTGGTGGCAGCTGGGAGCAGAAAGGGAGAGTAAGTATGGTGGTTCCTGACGCCTACCGGCCGATGGGACCAATGTAGCCTTCCCCCAGCCCTACGACTTAACAGCTATGGGCATAAGGGGGAGGCAGATGGATCCCGATCCACTTGCACGTCTGTTGCACTGTGGTGATGATCACAGAAAGCACGTACCCTGAGCTTTCAAAAAAACAAAAACCTGTGTTCTGTACCCTGCCATCACAAACACAACTGAAAGATCCTGACCTAAATGCCAAACAGTATGGCCCACAAGGATGATAAGAGGTTCTAAAGTTCGTGTATGCTATTAATCTGCAGCAACCAATCTTAGTTTTTTGTTTTTTTTTACTAAGTTGGTGCAGTTAGATAACATCTTATTGGTTGCTGCAGATTAACAGAATGGGAACATTTTCTGTAGTTTTTCTTACAGTATGTACAGTGCAGATTATTCAAATTTTCACTAGAAAAACAAGGGACGTCTGGGTAATGCTTACAACTTAATATTTTCAAAAAAATCAGGTAAATTCACTTTCACAAAAATGGATATAAATAGAAATATTTTACTGTATTTATTTTAAAAAAGCAGATCAGCTAGTTCCTTAGCAACTGTTAAATAGCCTTTTGTGGTTTATATGTGTTTTTGTACCAGTGGCCTTCACAATTCCTTTAGGGAAATAGAGAGGAAAAAGACAAATGGTTCATCAGAAGCTGCCACTGCAGTAG
This sequence comes from Hymenochirus boettgeri, assembly GCA_019447015.1. Lineage (NCBI taxonomy): Eukaryota > Metazoa > Chordata > Amphibia > Anura > Pipidae > Hymenochirus > Hymenochirus boettgeri. The sequence goes on along the minus strand of JAACNH010000256.1, from coordinate 239,187 downwards.
CATGTTCAAATGACATGAGGGACCCATCTCCATTATGGGTCATACAATGTTTACCAGGGGCAGTATTTGAATTTTAATTGGAGATTACACTAAATGCTAGCTAATTTGAGAATATAACAACATAGTTCTTTACCCATGTACCTTTGGGAGTGCAGATAAATATGAATACATTTCCAGTTCATTTAATGCGTTGAGAAATACCCTGCTAACTTAAAAACAACTTACAGATTCTCAAATCATACACAAGCTTACACAAAGCAGATTGTTAGAATTTCCATTTCTCCCTGCTGGTGGCACCAAACTCTTGGACTCTTCCTGCATTCTTATTACCCACCACCAAAGGTCTCTTTCATTCCCATCATCACAATTATCATCATCCAAGACCTCAAATGTTACATGGCTCCCAATCTGGTTTGTTATATTCCTGATCCTGCTTTCTGGTATCCAGTTCCTGTACTTGCTCTCCAATACCTGCTTCGGCTCCTGACTTTGCTTCTTATCCTGCCCTCCAGTAGCCTGTTTGACTCCTGATTTCGGTTCTTGTTCCCAGTTCTACTCTTCTTTTGCCTTGTTCCAGCTGCTTGGGATTACACAGATCCAATTAAACATCAACTCCAGACACAAAAGAATAATACCACTTGTCAGATTAACAGAATAAATTTGTCTACTGACAAAACATTAGCAGAGATGCAATAAATGTCGCAATCATAACCTACCTGTACTAGTTATTATTATTATTATGGATTTATATAGCACCAACATCTTCCGTGGCGCTTTACAATTACATAATCATACATTACATACAGGGTAATACATGTTATACAAAGTCATACTTATTACATACACAGATAATACATAATATAAGTAAACAGAGTGATGAGTTTCTTACAGCAATACCGTGATACAATAGGAGAGAGGACCCTGCCCAAAGAGCTTACAGTCTAGAGGATATGGGGGTGAGACATAAGGTTGTGGGAATCGGTAGTCTGTAAATAGATTGGCAGTGGAGCATGTTCCTGCAATGTAATAATCACGTTGGGACCATTAATATATGCTGGGCTTTAAAGCCACAACTGAAAAGGTGGTAATATACATGCAAAATACTAGTACGAAAACCATCACAAAAATTATTGCATTGTCTACACTGCGCTAAATCAAAAAAAGAATGCGAAATGCAGTACAAAATGAATGCAAACCACTTGCTAACCTTGTATATAGGTTAGTGTGATTTTGTGCACTTCAAATTTATTCTGGGAAAGATAAGGATTATAAAGGGTTATAACACAGCATTGCTTATCAAAACAAAAATGAACACATGCCAAAGAAACTGTGTTCTGAGCTCATACATTAACTTTGCAACATCCTTATTACCCAATAGTTCCAGGGTACATATGCCGCACTGACAAAACAGAAAGGGGCTACAATTTTAGTAGCAAACTTGGGGGCGGGGGGGGGGGGGGGGGGAGTTTAGAAGTATAAGGGGATGTTGCAGCTCAATTATTTTCTTACAATTATTAGAGCAAAAGCATTTAATTCCTAAAAGCACTTGGAATGGATGGCCTCCCCAGAGAATTTTACACAACATATCAAGATACCCTAATACCCCAATTACATATGCTATACCAGAAATGTATGACACACACTGTGTCATACCTCCCAGTATGAGGGAAGCCCTCATTATTTTAATCCCCAAACAAGGTAAAGACCCTCACTACCCAGAATCATACCGGCCTATCTCGCTCCTACAGGTGGACATGACCCTAGCCAAAACCCTAGCATTACGCCTAAATAAAGTAATCATAACACTGATCAATCCTGATCAGGTGGGCTTCATACCTGGGAAAAACACCACAATGAACACCAGTAGACTATACTGGAACATACAAATAATTCACATGCAAATGGGATCTAGGGTGGTGGCCAGTTTGGATGCGGCCAAAGCTTTCGATATATTCAGTGGCTACAGTTTTTATACACCAATCCAATTGCTCGTTTGTCAGTGAATGGGCAAATATTCAAGCCTTTCCCCCTCACTAGAGGCACCCGCCAGGGCTGCCCTCATTCCCCTCTCCTTTATGCATTATCTATCGAACCCCTGGATGTCCACCTGCGCAACCACCCTACCCTTTGTGGTTTAGAGGTAAACGGACTCAATGAGGTGATAGGATTGTATGTGGATGATCTCCTCCTATACTTACCAGACCAGGGACAGTCTCTGGAATTGGCTCCACAGATATTTAATGAATATGGTACATATTCAGGCCTGGTAATTAATTGGTCCAAATCTCAAATTCTTCCAATAGACACCCAATAATACTAGTACACATCTCCCTCTAACCTGTTCCAATATAATCAAATACCTGGGAAAATACATATCCAACATCCCCCCAAAAATATATCTTATTAAATGTTGAATCAATTCTCACAAGCACCAAATCCAAATATGATCCAAATTGAATCTAAGTATAATGGGGAGAGTCAATCTGATTAAGATAATTCTCCTCCCCAAAGTACTCTACATACTATGGCACTCTGCTACATACAGAATATACCTTTGAAATATTTTAAAACATTAGATCACATTCTCAGCTCTTTTGTCTGGGGCAGAGATAGACGCAAAATCTCCTGGGCAACACTTAAGAGGCCACTGGATGCTGGGGGCCTGGCTGTGCCGTATTTCCAGCTATATTATTTTGCTTCACAACTCTCCTATATTTTCTACGGTAGTCATACTGAATCGGATAGATTCCTAGCCCTATCTCAAATTCCAGATGGCCTCAGAGGTACCCCAAACACCCATCTGTTACCGCCGGACACTGCTCTGAAACAACAAAACTCTCCCAGAATTCCACAAACTCCCTCATTTTAATCTTTGGTACAAATATGCAGGGAGATTCAATAAAAGTTCTTATTGTTTAAAATGGTGCTAATTTTGCTCCAACCAATCAGATCTTATTTAACATTTGAAAGCTAACATGTGTTTGGTTGGGGAAAATGAGCACCATTTTAAACGATAAGAACTTTGAATAACCTTGATGGTGTCTCTACACATGGACATTTACTAAGTAATGACTGTCTAAAACCATTTGCACAAATGCAGCAAGAATTTCAATTACCTAATTATATTTTGTTTCGATACCTCCAACTCAAACATGCATTTATGACCCAGTTTCCTGCCCCACCACCAGTACTCCAGGACAATCCAATATATAACCAACTGCAAAAAACATCAACAAAATTAATATCCTACATCTACCAACAACTGGCTCTCCCGGGAGCGCAGACATTTATGTCCAAGAAAAAATCTACCTGGGAATCGGATGTGGGCTACCTGGAGCAGGATGAATGGGACAAGGCCCTGACAGCTCATAGGGTCACCTCCCTAAAAGCCTCAGACAAATTTACTCAATTATTCACACTCCACAGAGCTTATCTCACGCCTATACGTATTGCCAGATACAAAACTAAATATAATCCTCTCTGCCCCAAGTGCACCGGGCACTTTCTATCATCTTATCTGGTCATGCCCAGTCTTGCAAGGCTTTTGGAAACAAATTACTAAGTTTCTTCATGATGAAATGGGAGCACCGGTGGGCCTGGATCCTAAAATTTGTATACTTGGAATAACTGAGCACTTGTTTTTGGACAAATTTACCAGGATATTCTTGGCAGAGACTCTTTTTACAGCAAAAAAGCTACTGGCACACGCATGGATACAGACATTGCCCCCCACATTGATTCAATGGAAACAGGCCCTCAATGCAACTCTGGACTCTAAGTGGGTGATATATGGAAACAGGGGATGCCCTTCAAAATGTAATAAAATTTGGGACAGATGGATACAATCAGTGACAACATGTGACTCGTAACAGGGTCAAAAGCAATAGCTCCTTTCATCCCCTCTCTGGATGGGGAAGTATCCTTGTCAAATTTATTGTGATTGCCCGGACCCCCCATTGTGACCATTGCCCGACTGACAATTACTATACATTAAATAGTCTTTAATCTATATGGATCTGTATGAACCATAATCCATAATCAAGCTATCTCAAAAATGATGCACCAAACTGCTTATGGTTTCAATTTGTTTATTTGTTTATTATGTGTTTTATGATAATGTTATATTATTAATAAACGTTTTCTCCATTTGCAGGGGAGAAAAAAAACAGCATTTAATTCCTGAAGGTGAGTGTAGGGACCTGTTTAAATGAATAACATAGGATAATACAATGGAATAATATGCAGATGCAAAGTTAGTAGGTAACAAAAACACAAAGGCAAATGGAAGGAAATAATGTAGAATCTTTTTCTCAAGAAGTTAAGATATAAAATCCCTGATTCTTTCAGACAATTTCCAGTATAACTCCCCCATCCGCACTCAATACAGAAACGAAACCACTAATGTGACCTTTATTTACAACCAGGAGGTAATAAACATTAATCATAAAACCCCTTCACCTTTATTTATCCTTGTCAAGCTGAATGCAAGAGTTCCTACAAACTATAAACACTTTTGGTACTTGATACATTAAATTTAGCAATGCGAAAAGAGGGAGAGGAAAGAAAGTGATAAATGTGTACTGTGCAGTTTATGAAAGATCCTCATTCTCTTTTGACACAGGGACACCAAGTAACCCAATTCATCTATTTATTATATTGAGTCCATTCACCGTAGTTCTGAAATAAAACAAACCCCCAATTTATAACTTTATGGGTGGTAGTAGCAAGTACTCCTACTACCATTCTGCTTTAATCTAAAGGGACACTAAACTGGATTTATTAAGTACAGTAAGGTTTCGTTCACACTAGAGTGTTTTGGTGCGTTAATATCGCACCAAAAGGCTGTGCACATATTAATGATTGGCACCGTCCACACTACTGAGCTGCAATGTAGTGCGTTACATGCTCCACTCGCAGCTAATTCCCAGCTGACAGGAGCGCTGTCACGATCATGCTCCTATCTTTGTATTGGCATGTATGCGCCAAAGATAGGAGCTTGGTCAGGACACAGCGTCATTTGCTGGGAAGGAGTTGCGAGTGGAGCACAGGTAGGTAAGTGTTGCACTGTTCACTGGGCGTTCTATTATTTACAGGGAGTTGGGAATAAGAGTTCTCACCTCCCTGTGAATAATAGCTACAGATTTTCTGTACTTAATAAGTACATTAAATCTGTTTAGTGTCCTTTTAAAATCCACTGGGTATTTTGTAGCTTTCATTCAGCCTTTTCATGTTTTTCAGATGAACTCTGAACTCTATCTGAACCGCAAACTATAATTATCAAGTGGTAACCCTTGAATTTGGTAACCCTTTAAATATATCTTTCGATTTCATATAGCCTCAAATGTATCATTCAATTTGGGTAACCCTCAACTGTAGCCTTCGATTTCTGTAACCCTCAAAAGTAGCTGTCGATTTTGGTAACCCTCAAATGTAGTGGTTGATTTCAGTAACCCTCGAATGTAGCAGTCGATTTCGGTAACCCTCAAATGTAGCAGCCGATTTCAGTAACCCTCGAATGTATTCTGTTAGCCTTTGATTTCTGTGACCTTGAATGTCAATTTCAGTAGAGCTCGAATGTAGCGTTCGATTCCGGTAACCCTTGAATGTAGCAGGTGATTTCGGTAACCCTCAAATGTAGCGGTCAATTTCGGTAACCCTCGAATGTATCGTTCGTAAACCCTCGAATGTATAGTTCGAGCTCGGTAACCCTCGAATGTAGCAGTCAGTTTTGTAACTCTCAAATGTATCATTCGTAAAGCCTCGAATGTATTGTTTGAGTTCGGTAACCCTTGAATGAAGCACTCTATTTTAGTAACCCTCGAATGTATCGTTCTGTAACCCACGAAAGTATAATTCAGTAACCCTTGAATTGGCAATAACCCTCAAATGTAGCGTGCGGAAACCTGACAATTGCCCAATCGTGGGGAAAGAAGTGTTTAAATGTGTTTTGGTGATATGTACATGTTTCACAAACTATTTCCCAGGTGCCAGAGCCATTTACAGTAAGTTACCATTGCTATTTTATCTGTAATTTATCCAAACTTTTTGAACTATTTCCTCCCATTGACTTTAATAGGTTTGTTTCTGAGCTTGCTGATTTCTTTCACCTTATTCAAATTCAGTAGCCCTCGAATATATCCTTGAATTTCTTTAAACCGTACAATGCATCATTCGATTTCGGTAACCCTCGAATGTAGCAGTTAATTTCAATAATGCTCGAATGTAACGTTTGATTACGGTAACCCTCCAATGTAGCGTTCGATTTCAGTAACCCCCGAATATAGCAGTCAATTTCGGTAACCCTCAAATGTATAGTTTGGTAACCCTCGAATATAGCTTTCGAGTTCGGTAACCCTTGAATGTAATGGAGAATTCTGGTAACCCTCGAAAATATTGTTCAGTAACCCTTGAATTGTAGAGTGCGGAAACAACAATTGTCCGACTTTGGGGAAAGAAGTGTTTAAATGTGTTTTGGTGATATGTACATGTTCCCCAAACCATTTCACAGGTGCCAGATCCATTTACAGTAAGTTACCATTGCTATTTTATCTGTAATTTATCCAAACTTTTTGAACTACTTCCTTCCATTGACTTTTATGGGATTGTTTCCGAACTTCAGAAATTTTACTGAAGTTCAGAAACAAAACAATCTTCATTAAGTTTGGCCATCTCTAGTAGCTTTCTGATAACTTTCATCTTATTCAAAGCATGAGGTTGGAGTTAGATTTGGGGGTGTTGGGGTGTAGCTGCCCTATAAACATATGAAAGTTATTCACAAATAAAACCAAAATATCAGTTTTATAACAGTAAGAGGGAACAGATGGGCGGCCATGGAAGTAAAGTATTATTGTGAGCATGATAGCAATCAGGTCTGAGAATTTCATATTTTCACCATTACCATGAATTCCAGTATGTCTAGAACAAATTCAAAGCACATAAAGTCTTTGTTAAAAGTTCTCTAATCATACTACACAGTACCAGTCAGCCATTCTACACTTAAAGCGAGACACACAATCGTTTTCAATAATTCAAGATCCTTATGGGAAAACCAAAGCCATTAAACTGCTCATTACATTTTATAGGGACATACTTTCTATTGCAGTTTAAAATGCTGATAAAAATGAATGGTAAAGAAAGAAGTTATTTTTTTTAACAAATGTATTGTCCATTTATTTAAAGCATGTCTAAAATGTCAGTGCTGGTGTTACTGAGCTCAGGGAGTATGGAAAATATTGCCTCTAGACCATATCAGGATTCATTTATTTATTTCTCACCTTCTTTCCATTATGATTTGACAAAATGCTAGTAAAAATGTGCTGAATGTGTGAACAGATATCCCCAGAGACCCTCCTGTTCCCAAATGGTGAAAAACTAGTCACATGTGACAAATATGGTTTGTTTTAACCTGACTGCATTTCTAGACAAGGAAGTAGGTTGACTCAACATAGGATTGTTTGAATAATTATATAGCTAAGGTTCTATTGCCTTTTATTACACATACATTTGCTTTACACCACACGTTTTTATTCCACAATAATGAAGTATTAGCCTTCTCTTAACCCTATCAGGTGTACAAAGTGGTTGTCCCAGATAGATTTATAATTATACACACGATTTTATGAAATCTTACAGCCATAATTGTCTCTACATTTTTTGAACTGAGACAATTGTCCTTACAGGCTCCAAAGCAAATATTAATGGACAAAATTCATAGCAAGGCTTTTAGCAAGAAAATATTAGATTCTGTGTAGAAAAGTTGGTTTTGCAGTGAAACTTTGGTTTTTACAATTTAATAAAATTGTAAAACTGGGTTTTTGTGATAACATAATTCTCTGAATAGTGATTCCACAAATAAACATATTCTGGGGCGTAGCTACCAAGGATGCAGGGGATGCAACCACACCAGGGCCTTTTGCCAAGAAGGGGGCCCTATTTTGTGCTAAGGTTCCAAAACTACCAGTCTGTGTGCCAACTGTTTTACCAATGGTCTGTGTACAAAGCATTTTTACCATTGTCTGTGAGCCAAGCATTTAACCAGTGTCTTTAAAATTTTGCATCAGGGCCCATAAGTCTGTAGCTACGCCACTGAACATATTTGCATATCTACATATGGGTGGGAGCTTTCATACAGTTTTTCTTACGTAGAATGTGTAAAGTATTCTTTCTAAACATGTGTTACATGTCATAAGAATATTAGTCTTTGAATTTGAGCAAGCTTGAGAAATTTTGCTTCCATGGACTTTAATGCATTTCACTGCTGAAAATTTTGTAAAGCTTTGCAGAGGTTTTAAAACTACCATCAATGCAAAAACAAGCTGTTTCAACCTTCTCTATTACGCATTAAATTTAACAGTTACGAAAAATATTCAGGTACAAGGTCTTAAAGAACTTAAAAATCCGCAATCCCATGATTCTGTAAACTCTTTTACAAGACTTGCATTGTGGGATCCTGATCAGGTAAGACGTGTGCTTTACGAGTCAGTATAAAAGATTTTAAAGGATATCTTTACTCTACAAAAATAGTACTTTTAGATACAGCAAGATTCCCTTCTCCAAACCTTTTTTTTCCTTTTTCAGATTTTAAATCTGAGATGTAGATCCTGAGAAATCAGCATTTTAATCACAGCATATACAGGGAAAGACCTGTCACTCCAGAAGCAGAAATTATAATATGTGACCCATGCTTGACCTCTTTGCCAGGCTACCAGCACACATTCTGTAACATTTAAGAGAATCACCAGAAAAAAGACAGCAGGGGGGGAGATGTGTAAACAGAGCAGTGTCCATGGTGAGGCTGTGCAGAACACATAAGTGTCACAGACACTAAAAGAAGGCAGTGTGTAAGGAAGGGTGGGGGGAATTAGGAGCACTCACTAAACATCAATAATTTAATGAAAAAGCAAGCACAGATAAATATGTGAGTACCATCATTTTACTTGTTTCAAATTGTTGTTTCAGAAAATGTAAAGTTGGTTCAGTGAGTATAGTGACCCTTTACCAAATCTTCACCTTACTTAACCATTTCTACATAGGCTTAGCAGCGATGTTTCCAAAAGGTTTTGAAATGTGTGTTAAATTAGTGTTAAACCTTTGCTAACCCCATAATACACCTGGTATTGTGGGTTTTACCTAATTCAGACAGATAGCTCCCATTATAACATCACGCCCTTTATTTGTTAAAGGGTATCTTTATTCTAATTTTAGATACAGCAAGATCCCTCTGCTCCAAAACTTTTTTTTATCAGATTTTAAATCTGAGCTATAGATTCTGAGAAATCATCATTGAAATCGTCATTAAAATCACAGCATTTATAGGAAAAGATCTGTCCAGAAGCAGAAATTATATGTCTCATCCCTGACCTCTTACTAGGATTTTTGTCTGCCTGCCAGCACACTTATTGCAACATTTAAGAGAATCAGCAGTAAAAAGAAAGAAGGGGGATCTATGTAATCAGAGCAGTGTCTATGGTGAACTTATAAGTGTTGCAGGCACTATAAGGAGGCAGTGAGTAAGGGAGGTGGAGGCCAATTAGGAGCACTCACTACACATTAAGAATTTAACGACGGGGGGCGTGGCCAGGACCTGCTGCTGGATGGAAGCTGAAGTCTGAGCTCCTCCACCAGCAACTTGATTAAGCGGACTGCAAAGCGTGACCCAGATCAACCCGACCTCGGAATCTGAAGCCACAGCACTACAGGCACAAAATGACCAGAGGGAGAACATTGAAAAATAAAAATAATAAACTTACCAAGTTTTATCCGGCGAGGCCGCGCGAACTGGCGGGGATCCAAAATGGCGCCGGCCATGCACTGCACGCTGCAGACACAGAGCAGAGGGACAAATGCTGAAGAAAGCAGAACAACTCTCCACACACCTACAAAACAAGGTGAGAAACATGTTAATGAGAGGCCAATAACACCCTCCAAATTAAACATCAATGACTACACATCATTTGAAGTGCTAACTAATCAAATGGAATTTACACATTCCCAGGATTACTGCAGAACCCCATCTCCACTGAATATAGAACCAGAGAATGTTTATATTACCCCAAAGAACAAAGATAGCCCTAAAGAAAATACATATAACCTAGAATCATTCCCCAATTCTCAGGAACCAATTACAACTACAATTCTAAAGGACTTACTTATATCACAATCAAGAGCCCTAATGGCTGACTTCTCTATACTGTTCCAAGAAATTAAAAAAGATATACAAAGTATTGGGGAACGCACAGCCCATATAGAAAACAAATTTAGTGAGTACACAGAAGCATATAATACACTGGTTGATTCACACAACGATCTGGAAAGTATTGTAAATGCAATGAAAATTAAACTAACAGATCTGGAAAATAGATCCAGAAGGAATAATATTAAACTCAGAGGTGTGCCAGAGTCAATTAAAAATGACCAACTACTAGAATTTACAGTGGAATTCTTTAAAATATTACTGCCAAACGCAACAGAACTGGATCTAGTAATAGACAGAATACCCCCTAAAACAGCACCCCCTGACGCCTCTATAGATGTGATACTGAGATTACATTTCTATTCCATTAAAGACAGACTTCTGAAAATCAGAAGATCAGCAATCACAACGCCAAAAAAATTCAGAGACATTCAGATTTACACCGACCTGGCTCCAGAAACACTGCAACAGAGGAAAAAGTTCATGGAAACTACAAAAATCCTAAGAGAAAGAGGAATTCAATACATGTGGGGATTCCCAGCGAACCTGATAATACAATATGGAAATGCATCCCATAAAATCTCAGACAACAACGAGGCGATTATATTGCTTCAGCGATGGGGTTAATGAAATCCATAAACATACAAACCAAAACATCACAGCAAAACCGATCCCCTACACACATAAATCCAGAGTGGGAAAAACAAAAATAAGAGCAGCGGATCCAAACAACGAGATATTGAAAGATTGTTTAACTTATTAAACATCTCTAAGATGTTAGAGAGATTATCTGTTTCCTGGATGTCTATGGGTTCTTTTTTTTTTTTTTTTTCTCTTTAGGTAATATTCCAGTATATTCCAGAACTCCAACGTCAATTCCAAACTCCAAACCTGAAAGGAGAGAATACTAACCTGAAACTTTTATCATCAATACCTCATGGGACTCTATATGGAAGGGGGAGAGAGGAAACAAGAGAGAAGGGGACTGAGTAAGACAAAGTAAAAGAAACGGAACAATCAATATATAGATCCAATGGGACTGATCGATAACAGCAATAGCAGATAAGGTTCGAAATAAAGAATTGATAATTGAAAATGGAATGCCAGGTTTGATGCATTCACCCCTATCTTCCAGTATGCCTCCCTTCCTTGTCCGCCCTCTCCCATTCCCACCCTTTACCCCCCCCTTTTTTTGTATTAATGTTGATTAAATCGGAAAAAAGTTTTCAATACTTAAAAATGGGTCAATTTTCTATATACAAGACTAATTCAAGTACCTGGCCTAATTTTATTACCCCCAGTTGCTATTAGTAACTGGCAGATCTTATCCCCCATGTAATAATAATACTCTAAGTTGTAAAATGTTTTTTGAAAGTTTTTTTTTTGTTAGTGTATACTGTACGTGTTGAGAACAAAAACTGTATTAACACTTAAATACTCAAGGTTTGGAGCTTGTTTTAATCATATGTTGCAGTGCATTGTTGTGAGGGCGAAGACTACAGTAACAAACAAACACTATAATAAGCTTGAAATGAGACACACAAACGTAAGAAAAGAAATAAAACCCAAAATTTATACATGAACCTCAAAATAATAACCTATAACGTAAGGGGATTAAACTCCCCCTACAAAAGACATGCCTTATGGAAAGAAGCATATCATATTAAGCGGATATATTATGTATACAGGAGACTCACCTAACAGCACAAAACGAAAATCACTTAACCATAAACAATACTCGACAATATACAAAGCCTCTAACCAAAATAAAAAAAAGAGAGGAGTTGCAGATGCAATTAGGAATTCGTGGCATATGAAGAAAAAAAACAAAATACAGATAAGAATGGAAGATATATATCTTAGACGCAAAATAAACAACAAATCATATACGAGCCTGCATATACACACCCAACAACAAACAGATCAAGTTTATCAATAAAATAATACAAAAAATACAGTCTTTTCGGAAAAACAAAACAATACTATGTGGAGATTTCAACCTAACCTATGATAAAGATAGGTACACCTTATCAGGGAAAAAGACTAAACATAGAAAAGACCTTAAAACACACTTCCATAAAGAGGAGATATATGATACATGATCTATTCTAAACCCTAGTGAAAAAGACTACACGTACTTCTCCAAAACACACAATTGTTTCTCGAGGACAGACATGATAGCCACTGATAAGTGGACGCTTCAAAACATAAAATCAAGCAAAATCCTAGTGAGAACAATTTCGACCAGTGCGCAGTTGAGATAATGACAATAACTTAGCACAACCCTTCTCCATATGGAACGCCCATAAAGCGTATCTTAGAGGAATATTAATCCGAATAGCAGCCTAACAAAAGAAGCAAAGAACGGAGGAGAGACTCCAACTAATAGAAAATCTTAAAGACTCAGAGAAAAATCATAAAGACTGCCCCAACAATGAAAACCTCCAAAAAATGAATCAGATTAAGAAACAACTAGCAAACCTAGATCATTACAAATATGATAAAATATTAAGAAGATTAAAAGCTGAATTCTATATACAAGGTCCCAAAGCGACTAAAGCTCTGGCAAACAGATTTAAAACCAAAGCAAATAAAACCAAAATAACACACATCAATGACAATTTCCTCAGGAAAATCAACCTACCCACCTTATCAGAATCCCAACTTCAAGATTTAAAGGCTATGTCCACCCCTAAAATAGAATTTTAATATTTGCTCCCCCATGTCCCCAGCCCCAACCGCATGATTGTTTTTTCAAAAAGCTCCCAAACTCTTACTTACCTCCCCTCGATCCTCCGCCGCACTGCGGCCCTCTGCTTGCGAGAATGCAAGCAGAGGGGCGGGACCGGCAGTTGCGTCTGTGATTGGCTGAGCGGCAACCAATCACGGACGCGGCTGCCGGTCATTCAGTGCAGCGGAGGAAAGCGGAGAGTAAGTAAGAGTTGGGGAGCTTTTAAAAAAAAAAAAACATGCGGTTGGGGCTGGGGACATGGGGGAGCATAATATTAAGGGGGTTTAATGTCAGGGGAGGGATAGTAGAACGGAGGGAGAGGGAGGGAGAGGGAGGGGGAGGGAGGGGGGGGAGAAGGGCTGCAGCACGCATGGCAGGAATCTCCGGGAGGCCAGGTAGCAGCAGTGTCCTATATGGACCTGCTAGCCTCCTGTGGGCAGTTTTGGAACTTTGGGGGGGGGACTACAGGAGAACCAGATGGAGTTGGGATGTGAGGTAAGGATTAAACTACACACATGGTGGGCCAGTAGTGTGGGGGGATTATAGTTTGGGGGTGGACATGCCCTTTAAAATAACCAATTCAGAAATCAGAAAATACACAAAGTATATTCTCTCTACCAAACAAAATCACTCGGAGCAGATGGGTTTATAAATGAATATTATAAAACCTTCTATACAACCCTAGTCCCATCTGCAGAAAATATACAACCTAGCAGTAATTAAAAAAAAATTCCCAAAGAAATGCTGGAAGCGGTATAATACCGATACCTAAATCAAACAAAGATAGAAACCAGATTAAAATTTAGACCAATCTCATTACTGAATACAGATACTAAAATAATGCAAAACTATTAGCCAATAGATTACAACCATACCTGCCCACTCTAATAAATCCCAGATCAAGGGGCTTTGTGCCTGGCAGGCAACCAGGAGACAATACAAGAAGAATTATTGACATAATAAAGGTCACAAAAAAAACAAAAAACAGCTATTATACTTACCCTAGAAGTGAAAAGGCGTATGATAGAGGGGATGGGCTTTACCTAAAAAAACATTAAGCGAATTTAATATCAAAGGATGATACAAGATGCAATTGGAGCATTATACAGCAAACAAAATCATAATACCGTATATACTCGAGTATAAACCGAGTTTTTCAGCTGAAAAATCAGCCTGAAAACTTGGACTCCGTGTTTATACTCGAGTCAGTAGCTTACTGAGCATTCCGGCAGCCGCACGATCTTTCTGTACTGGTGTGCCGGCCTGACGTCACTGCCCGGCGCCAAGGCTGGCGCCGGGCAGTGACGTCAGCCGGCACGCCGTACTGGAATGAGCGCGCGGTACCGGAAGTGTCAGGATACCGCTAAGGATACCGTACCTGCAGGAAGCCCTTGGATGGAGGAAGCCTTGGATGGAGGAAGCCCTTGGATGGAGAGAGCCCACAGGGAGAAGAGCCCACAGGTACAAACTGAACTGGGTGGGAGGGTGAGGGGGGCATTCAAGATGTTTGGGAACTACAACTCCCAGCATGCTTTATTAGCTGGGAGTTGTAGTTCCAAACATCTTGAATGCCAAGTGAGGGTGGCATTCAAAATGTTGGAAACTACAACTCCCAGCTAATAAGCATGCTGGGAGTTGTAGTTTCAAACATCTTGAATGCCACCCTCACTTGGCATTAAGGTGTTTGGAAACTACAACTCCCACCTAATAAAGCAGCAAACTAGAACAAAATAAAGTCATGGTGGTCACCCAAGGAGAGCAAAAAAATGGTTGGATATGAAGAACACATGAACAAAGACACAACACCCTAAAATGATCTTCGAGATGATTTTCCCTCAAATACCCCCTGTGAGTGGGATACAATAAACACATCAATAAATATTTGGAAACAAATCAACAAAACACATAACATCACCTCAACTCTATTGCCATATATCTCCATCAGAACTATTGGAAAGCATCTTGGGAACGTGAAAACTCAAAATTGGGAAGACAGAGGAATAACCCAAATAGCAGAACTTACAGAACAAGAAGAGACGATACACTTTGAGCAAATCCAAAATAAATACAAAATACCCGAACATTGCTGGCTGAATCACTACCAAATGAATTGCTTTATAAAAACAATCTACAGAGAAAATTCCAAACAAATACTGAACACTAAGGACGAGGAAATTGTAGAACTATTGTTAAACAGCGAAATATCAACCAAACTTATAACCAAATTCTACAAACTAATACATACCAAATCCCAATTCGAATACACAGTAGCGATGATAAGCTGGGCCAGGGAACTGGAATGCAACATTTCACCAGAACAATGGACTAATGCCTTCAAAACAACATTCAAACTAACTAAATCAATCAAACATTGGGAAATCAACAAAAAAGTAGCCCTAAGATTCTACAGATACCCCTCCTTAATACATAAGTGGTTCAAAGAAAGATCACCCCATGTTGGAGAGGATGCACAAAGGAACAATGTTACATATTTGGTGGACATGCCCCAAAATTAAAAGGGCATGGAACAAATTATTCTACTATATCAATAGACTACTGAATACAAATATCGAACCAAAACCAGCAACTGCTTTACTGAACATAAACCTAAACCTTTTTCCAACATCACAAAAAACAATACATGTATCACATGTGCACCATAATGAAACAACTAATCATCAATATTGGGGCACTAAAGAATCCCCTCGTAAACCAAATAACCATATGCTCTCTGAAAATATGGAATATGAAAAGACTTTTCATATAACCAGAACAACTTTCCAAATTCTACAAAGCATGGGAAATATGGTACATAGATGAAAGATCATAAAAAAGAACTGAGAAACATAAATGGAAAAGATCAGAAGAAACAAAAGAAACATCCACCAATCATAATATTCCAAAAGAGATGGATATCAAGTCCAAAGACCATTCCCCCAAGCAGCTTACAGGGAATAGAAAAGGAAAAATAGCTCAACTTAACACACTTTTAGAAGGGGAAAGATAGATTATGACATGCGATGTCTTCGCTCTCGCTGCAATAAAATTTGTATGTTAAACATGAATGATAACGAGGGGTTATTAAATTAGAACCATTGATGGAGTAATCCCATAAATATATGCTTTTTCACTCCTTTTGTGAGGGATATCCGACTTAAATGCTGAAGTACCTTAAACAATGTTATATAGGAAAGAAAGGAATGAAAGTCCAAAGTAATTAATGAACGCTTAAAGGGTTCTCCACCGTTTTATAAGTTTGTGAATCCAGTTCTATTGAAGAACGGGAGGTAAAGGAGCTGTGCTTACCTTCCGTTCTTCAATAGAACACACAGGAGCCAGGAGACAAGGTAAGAACTTACCCGCTCGCTCGCTCCCCCGGCGCTTGGTCTGACAGTCCGACGGACCTTGTCCTCTATGCGCATAGATGCGCATGCGCATAGAAGACAAGGTCCGTCGGGACCTGTCAGACTAAGCGCCGGGGGAGCGAGCGAGTGGGTAGTTTCTTACCTTGTCTCCGGCTCCTGTGTGTTCTATTGAAGAAGGAAGGTAAGGCACAGCTCCTTTACTCCCGTTCTTCAATAGAACTGGATTACCAAAACTTACAAAAACGAGTGAGATACCCTTATCTAAATAATTACTAATAGAAAACCAAACCGTTATAAACATCCAATTGTTCTCTTTATTATTATTGTTTAAATTGTTTAATGATACATGTAATCTGATGTAAGACAAGTTCATTGAAACCACATATCAGAGATCTGATGTAATTATCAATTTCACCAATTGTTAAAAGTTAATAAAAATCTATGATATAAAAAAAAAAAGAATTTAACGACAAAGCAAGCACAGATAAATATGTGAGAACCACCATTTTACTTCTCTCAAATTGTAGTTTTAGAAAATGTAAAGTTGTTGGAGTGAGTATAGCGACCCTTTAAAGTATTAATACATAGTTTAAAATAATTTATACTTCCTGTACGTTGGTGATTGCTTAATCACATTCTAAATTGTGTCATAATTTCCTCTTTGGAAAGAATAGAGTTTAGGACTCAAGAGCAGCTGTCATTAAAAGAGCCAATTTTGTGATCTTACAGCTTATATTTTATTAGCGTATCATAATAATATTGTTACATTCCTAATTCTGCTTCATCATCACATTAGAAGCTCAGTCAATTATACTGTTAACAGATTAATAGCAACAACTTCATAGTTTTTAGGGGGGTTACAGGTGCCCTGATGCCCACTCTTTCTGTTAGGGGATAGATGTGAAACTGATCCCATAGACAACGATACACAAATTACCATGAACTGGACTCCAGAAAGGAACGAGGGTTTTTATGACAATGCCATTTTTTTTACTATAATGAGGTTTGCACCTGTAACAAAGGACAGAAAAATGTTTACATTATAATATACTATAAACATATCTATACTTTATGCTGTTATATGGTCAGGGGACTCCTTGGTAACTATTAATATCCTTATATTTTATAATGGACATTTATTCAAGAACTAAAAATCTTGAGGGTTAGAAGCTGGTATACTTTAACATCGGAGTGGCCTTTAAAAGAGGGATTGTGTGGTTAAAATGGTGGTGTGATGCACTCACCACTACTCATGATTACCCTTTTAGGAATCCCTCCCTTGAAATGCTCCTGAACTTGGTAGGATAATACGATGGAACAATGATACGATAATATGCAAATGCAAAGTTGTCCAACAGATAAACCAGACCTGACAATCTACCTGTCTATTTACATGGAAACTCCAACAGCAACATCCTAGTATTTAAACTGTGTAGATAGATTTATTCATGGGATTGTTTGTCATTGCCAATTTACTTAGAGACTTCATATAAAAATACTTGTTTTAAGGTTTTATTTAAAGAAAGGGAAACAAAGCTTTTGTTTTCTACTGTATGGCAAAAAATAGATCAACCTATTGCCTAGTTTTTTTTGGGGGGTAGGGGTGGGGTGACTGCAATATCTGGTAGCGTGCTCACAACATTTGGGGGCGTGGCAGTTATATTTGGGGGGCGAGGCCTTGATGGTTGGGGTATGAGCATCACCGTGATGTTTGGTGGTGTTCCTGTGACAACAATATCTGGGGCCATGGTCACATTCCTGGAGGCTCTGCTTTAATTAATTTCTTAGCATGACAATAACCGCAAATGTGATTCATATCACCAATAGTAACATAGTATTTCCAGGGTTAATATTTAAAACCTTCCTGGAGCAAATTGTAATGTGTTACACACCTTAAGGGAAATGTCTTGTTCCCTCTGTTATAGAAGCTGTTGTTCTGTGTGTGCAGCTCTCTGATTTGTGTAGCCATTACATTGTTGTTGTGTCACTGAAGTGGACTCTTTGTGTTGTTGAAGTCGGGCAGCACACAGAGCCCATGTCCTTCATCTAAGTTACTGAATTGGGGAATTACACACTGCAAGTGACGTGCAGGCTTTTTATTGTTCAAATTGGACTTCATGGCCATTGTCCCTTTCAGAGGGCGTCGCCATTATGTGGATGTATCCAGGGGTGTGGCTGTGAGGTGAGCACATACATACATACTTACTTACAAGATTTCTACTATATAGTTAGATATCTATATATATATATATAAAAAGGAATAGTCCTGACACACCTCACTTAATCAAGTTGAAAATTGAGGTGTGCTCAGGACTATTCCTTTTATTGGTAATCTACAGATGGAGGCACCTGTTCCTTTGAAGCACCCAATTATTTCTGAACTTGGACTGGTGAGTGTGATTCTAATTGTTTATTATATATAATAATATATATATAAATATATATATATATATATATAACATATATATATATATGTGTGTAGTTAGAAGCATTGGGTAACCTTGTATCACTGTCTGGGTGCTATCCAATAAAACAAAACAAATAATGAAATGCGTTTCACTGCCATTTTCGATCATCATGTTTCAAGACCTTTGAGTGCTCCTGTTTCATTATATATATATCTATATATATATATATAATATATATATAATAATATATATATATATAAATGTCCATAGACACTGCACTCAAAATTATTGCTCCAAACGATTTATTGTAGGCAAAATTTCAGATATAACATTCACAACGTTTCGGGGAAACATAGTCCCCTTCATCAGGTGATAAATAGTCTGTTACAAAACACATCAGGTAACCATATTTATAAATATAACAGGAAATGACCTATACCTAACTCCTCCCATTATCAACACCACACCCACCCCTGTACAAGTTGAAACCCTGCACAATAATAGTACCACCCTCTAGTGGTGATACCACCCAAGGACAACACTTTTGGGACCACACAGTAAATCAAAGAACACATACAGTCATAATCCCTGTAAGTCCATTAGGGGAAAGGGACTTCAGTCTATGGATCCACCACACCTCTCGTTGGCGGAGCCTAAGTTTACGGTCTCCCCCCCTCAATGGAATAGGGACCATCTCTAGTACCATGAACCTGAGACAGTCCGCATCATGCCCTATCCATACAATGTTTCGAAACGGGTAATTTACCATCTTTAAGTCTAATACTCATAGTAACATAGTAATTAAGGTTGAATAAAGACATACGTCCATCAAGTCCAACCTATTCACCCTCTTTATATATATATATATATATATATTTTTTTTTTAACCTACCTAACAGTTGATCCAAGGGAGGCAAAAACCCCAGCTAAAAGGGGAAAAAATTCCTTCTGACTCCAACGACAATCGGAATGTATACCTGGATCACCAGATTATTGCTTATCCAGTAATTCCAATATTTAGTTTTAGAAACTTACCAGGCCTTTTTAAGCTATCTATACTTGCCATTACCACATCTGCCGGAAGACAGTTCCACAATTTCACCGTTCTCACTGTAAAGAAACCCTTCCTAACCTGAAGAAAACTTCTTTTCTTCCAACCTTAGAGGATGTCCACGTGTCCTCTGATATGACCTATTAGTGAACAATGCACCAGAGAGTTCATTGTATGCCCATTAATATTTTGATAAGGTAATCATGTCCCCACGCAAACGTCGCTTCTCCAATGTAAACAGCCCTAACTTGTCTAATCTGCCTGCATATTCGGCCCCTCCATTCCCCTTATTAATTTATTTGCCCTTCTCTGAACTGCCTCAATTTCCAAGTCCCTTTTGTTATGGGATTCCAAAACTGCACCGCATATTCCAATGAGCCTTACCATGCCTTGTAAGAGGAGAATAATATTTTTCTCTCTTGAATCTATTCCCCCTTTTAACAAGCAATATCTTGCTATCTCTAGCCTTGCACCTGGCATTGTTTGCTATGGCTAGTCTGTTATCTACCAGAACCCCCAAATCTTTTCCATTACAGATGCACTTAACACAGAGTTATTTATGGTGTAGGTGGCACAGGGATATTAAATCCCAAATGCATCACCTTACATTTATCAACATTGAATCTCACTGCCATTCTGCTGCCCATTTTGATAATCTATCTAGGTCTGCTTGCACTTGCACATCATTCGAAGTTTCCAAAGCTCTGCATAGTTTAGTGTCATCAGCAATACTTGAGACCTGCTCTCAATGCCCTCTTCTAAGTCATTTATAACAGATTAAACAGAAGCAGCCCAGTACAGAACCCTGAGCACTCCGTTGACTTTAGCCCACATAGATGTAGCTCCATTAACCACCACTCTCTGTTTGCGGTCCAATAACCAGTTTCCTATCATGAACAAATGTTTTCTTCTAGGCACAGTCCTCAGTTTATACTTGAGTCTTTTATGTGGCACAGTATCAAAAGCTTTTGCAAAATCCAAATATACCACATCCACTGCTGTGCCTGAATCTAGCTTCTTACTCACTTCTTCATAAAAACCAATTAAATTTGTCTGGCATGATCTATTTCTCATAAATCCATGCTGACTACTACTAATAAGATGATCCCTGGAAACAAAGTCAAGGATATGATCCCTTAACAAGGTTTCCATCACCTTCCCTACCACTGATGTTAGGCTTACAGATCTGTGCTGGGAAATCCTCGATTTTATAGACTGAGTGGTCTCTCCAACATAAAGGAGAAGTGGTCTCTCCAACATAAAGGAGCCCACACGGGCACCACAGGACATACACCACAAACTGGCTGTCACAAGTATAGTACCCTCTAAGAGAGAATTCTTCACCTGTATTGGGGTGAACAAAGGAAGATCCCTTCTTAACATATTTACATTGTTTACATCTCAGACATGGATACATGCCCTTTCGTTCAACTCTGACATCGGACCGTACTACTTCACTACTGGTCCTCAATGTAGATCTTACCAGGTTGCTGCCAATGGTGCGTCCCCTGCAAAAAGAAATTAGGGGTGCATTGGCGAACTCCGGAACATCCGGGTAGGCCTGCCTGAGTATATGCCAGTGTCTCTGCACCACCCCAGCAACCCTATTAGCTCCAATCCCATAATTCAAGACGAATTGTTCCTCATCATATTGGTCACTAGCACGTACCAGCCATTGAAAGGCAAATCTCTCATGGAGTTCCACAGGATGATCAATGAACTACATCCTAACATAAAGTATACACTTAATTATGATGTTCAATCTATATGTTTTTTGGATGTCAAAGTTACTATGCATGGAAATAAGTTGGACACTGAACTTTTTTCAAAAGTAACTGACAGAAATCAATTACTGTCATTTGATAGTTTTCACCCCAGACACACTAGGAGATCCATCCCTATTAGCCAATTTGCTCGGGTGGAACGTATAGTGAGTGAGGGGGGTAGAAAAAAGGAACAAATTGGAGAAATGTATCAGAAATTTAGGCATAGAGGCTATCCAAAGGGGGTACTGAATGATGCGTTGGCCAAAATTGGCAATAAAGAACATAAGAGAATGGTGGGAGGACCCCGTTTGCCCTTCGTCTTGAATTATGGGATTGGAGCTAATAGGGTTGCTGGGGTGGTGCGGAGACACTGGCATATACTCGGGCAGGCCTACGCGGATGTTCCGGAGTTCGCCAATGCACCCCTAATTTCTTTTCGCAGGGGACGCACCATCGGCAGCAACCTGGTAAGATCTACATTGAGGACCAGTAGTGAAGTTGTACGGTCCGGTGTCAGAGTTGAACGAAAGGGCATGTATCCATGTCTGAGATGTAAACAATGTAAATATGTTAAGAAGGGATCTTCCTTTGTTCACCCCAATACAGGTGAAGAATTCTCTCTTAGAGGGTACTATACTTGTGACAGCCAGTTTGTGGTGTATGTCCTGTGGTGCCCGTGTGGGCTCCTTTATGTTGGAGAGACCACTCAGTCTATAAAATCGAGGATTTCCCAGCACAGATCAAGTATTAGACTTAAAGATGGTAAATTACCCGTTTCGAAACATTGTATGGATTATGGGCATGATGCGGACTGTCTCAGGTTCATGGTACTAGAGATGGTCCCTATTCCATTGAGGGGGGGAGACCGTAAACTTAGGCTCCGCCAACAAGGGGTGTGGTGGATCCATAGGCTGAAGTCCCTTTCCCCTAATGGACTTAACAGGGATTATGACCTGTATGTGTTCATTTGAATTTACTGTGTGGTCCCGAAAGTGTTGTCCTTGGGTGGTATCACCACTAGAGGGTTTCAACTTGTACAGGGGTGGGTGTGGTGTGATAATGGGAGGAGTTAGGTATAGGTCATATCCTGTTATACCTTATAAATATGTTTGTACCTGATGTGTTTTGTAACAGATTATTATCACCTGATGAAGGGGACTATGTTTCCCCGAAACGTTGTGAATTGTTATATCTGAAATTTTGCCTACAATAAATCGGTTGGAGCAATAATTTTGAGTGCAGTGTCTATGGACATTTATTTATGTGGGACAATCCAGCTGGATCCCCTAACACTAGCACGAAAGCAATTTTGAAGGTGGAGTGCTGTTTTTTCTACATATATATATATATATATATATATATATATATACTGTGCGTCACACTTACGTCAATGGCGATCCGACCCGAAACTCCAGGGGAGCAATGCAAGCAGAGGTAGACCTTTTTAAGCAAGTGGCGCAGAACCATCAGGAGAGGTGGTCACAAATGCAACAAGTACAGGAGGAGCACAACTACCGAAGCTCTCACTGAGGCAACGGAGACGGAGGAATTTTTGTCAAAGGTACCGTTCAGTCAGGACCAATTATCTGTCCTGAATAAGGGGTTGATGTTTTGCCCTACAGTGGGGATGGATCCCTTTCAGATAGAAATTGATTTATATGCTTTATTCAGACGGATCCGTTTAAAAGCTCATTTCTTACACAAACGGGATGTGGGGATGAGCCATTGAGACTAAGTGACTATCTACATGTAACTTGCATTTGAATAAAAAAATACATTTGTACCACCTTCAACATAACCAGGAGTTGAGACATTTATTAACAAGGTCAAACAGGAGGCATATGATGAGATAGCCAAATGTACTGAGAATTATGTATATCACACAAATTTGACAGCTGATGAGAGACGAGCATTGCAATCTCTGAAGGACAATTCCGATATCACTATTAAGTCCTCTGATAAGTGGGCTTAATAGTGGTAATGGACACGGAATATCAGATTTTCTGACACTAGTGTGTTTATGCTAACTAAAGGAGATCCCGTTAGGGACATAAAAAAGCGCATTTAGCATGTATTGGATACAGCATGTAAGGGAAAGATAGTGTAATAAACGGCCGGAGAGGCCAGGGTACTTACGAGTATGCTTTAGGAGGAGGCAGATAGTCCGGAAAATGCAGGACACAGATTCTGGAACAAGGTGCTGCTGGGAGCTGTAGGCTGGATACTGGAACAAGGTGCTGCTGGGAACTGTAGGCTGAATACTGGAACAAGGTGCTGCTGGGAACTGTAGGCTGGATTCTGGAACTAGGTGCTGCTGGGAACTGTAGGCTGGATATTGGAACAAGGTGCTGCTGGGAACTGTAGGCTGGATACTGGAACTCAAGATGCTGGAGTAGAATTACTGGAACAAGCAAGGTAAGTAGGCACAGGAACAGGCTAGGTAAGTGGTCACAGGAGCAGGCAAGGTAGGTATAGTCTCTGGAGCGGGAAAGGAAAGTAGTTGGTGCAGGAGAGGAACAGGATCCAAGGCAGTTAAGTACAAGGAGCCGGGGGCCAGGAGGACGCAGATTTTTGACCAGAGCGGCAGGTAAGTTTGTGACAGTACCCCCCCCTTACGGGGGCCACAGGACCCAACGGGCCAGGTTTCCCTGGAAAACTCCTGTGAAAAGCTTTGACTAGACGGGAGCATGCAAATCTGAATGTTTAATCCAAGCTGCTTTCTTCGAACCAAAACCTTCCAGTGGACCAAATACTGAAGAGACCTCCTCAAGAATCTAGGTCCAAGATCTTCTCGACCTCAAACTCTGCTGACCATAACGGAAATTGGAACGGGAGGTAGTAAAGATGTGGAATACTGATTAGAGCACACTGGCTTGATGAGAGAAATATGAAACACGTTAGGAATCCGCATGCTGGAAGGAAGTTGGAGGCGAACAGCCACGGACGACTAATTCCAGGATAGGAAAAAGACCAATAAGGAAGGACCCGTAGATTAATATGAGCAGAGGAGAGCCACACTTTATCTCCAACCGAATAAGCTGGGGGTTCTCTACGTCTCCTATCTGCTGCAGTTTTTTGTACCAAAGCAGATTTCTGAAGGCTGATTTCCGTAGCATGCCAGATAGCGGTCATCTGGGCCGCAGAGTTATTTGCAGCGGGTACATGTGTGAAAAGAAATTTTGAGGACAACATCTAGGATTCGTCCAAAGACACATAAAAAAGGAGAATCCCAGTAGAAGCATGGGTGAATTGTTATGGGCAACTCAGCCCAAGGCAGGAGGTCAGCCCAATCATCCTGAGTATAGGAAATGTAACAATGAAGATATTGTTCCAAAGACTGGTTAGTGCGTTCAGTAGCCCCGTTGGACTGTGGGTGGTAAGCCGAAGAAAATTGTAACTTGATGTTCATGGATTTACAAAGTGCTCTCCAAAATTTGGAAACAAATTGAGTACTCTGTCAGATACTATTCAGAAGGGAGTCCATGAAAGCGGAAGAATGAGAAATAAATAGTTGAGCTAACTCCGTCAAGATGGTAGGGGAGGGGAACAAAATGGGCCATTTTGCTGAAGCGGTCTACTGTCACCCATATAACCGTGTTTTTTTTGGAAGGCAGAAGTTCAACAATAAAGTCCATGGATAGATGGGTCCAAGGTCTGGACGGAATGGGGAGGGGTTGAAAAAGACCACAGGGGAGGGTTCTAGAAGATTTGGATTGAGCACAGCTGGTACACACTTGAACAAAGTCTTTAACATCTTTTCTCATTTTGGGCCACCAAAGGGAACGGGCAAGAATATTAAAAGTTTTATTAACACCGGGATGTCCGGCTTGCTTGGAACAGTGAGTATGAAGAAGGATAGTTTTCCGAAGTGAAACAGGAACAAAGATTTTGCCAGAAGGGGTGTCTGGAGGAGCAGAATCTTGTGCAGCTTGAATCTTGGAACAGAGTTGAGGAGATATAGAGGCAAGATTTAGGGTTGGGATAAGGAGCCCTTATCTTGATTAATACAGTCGGAAGCAACAAATGATCTGGAAGGGCGTCAGCTTTTTTGTTTTTGGAACCAGGTGGTAAGTGATAACCAAGTTGAATCGGGAAAAGAATAAGGACCACTGTGCTTGACGGGGATTTAACCTTTTAAGATTCTGGATGTATCGAGGTTCTTATGGTCGGTAAGGATGGTGATAGGTACAGAGGTGCCTTCCAATAGATGACGCCATCCTCGAGGGTCAGCTTGATGGCAAGAATTCCCTATTCCCAACATCATGGTTCCGCTCGTTGGGTAGAAACTTCTTAGAGAAATAAGCACAGGGATGGAGTTTCTTTTAGTGCCTTGTCTTTGGGAAAGGATGGCTCCTGCGCCCAAGTCCGAGCATCAACTTCGATGTAGAAGGGAAGACTAGGATCTGGATGTACTAGAACTGGTGCATTAGCAAAGGCTTCCTTGAGTCGTTTGAAGGCTTTGAGGGCTGCAGGGGTCCATGAATGAGGCTTACCACCTTTACTGATGAGGGCTAATATCGGAGAAATTATAGAGAGAACCCGTGAATGAATTGTCTGTAATAATTGGCAAAGCCAATGAACCTTTGAATAGCTTTGGTTCCCATAGGAGAGACCAATCTTGGATGGCCGAAACTTTCACAGGATCCATCTGGAAACCTTGCGCAGATACGATGTAGCCCAGAAAGGGTACTTGTGAACACTCAAACAGACACTTTTCCAGTTTGGCATATAGGCTATTCTCTCTCAGACGTAGTAACAACTGTTTAACATGGAGGCAGTGTGAGGGTAGATCTTGAGAAAAGATTAAAATGTCATTGAGATATACGACTCAGAAGAATCCCAAACATATCCCGAAAAATTCACGAATTCTTGGAACACCGCTGGAGCATTACAAAGGCCAAAGGGCTGTTTTCCACTCGTCACCTTTGTATATGGATCAGATTGTATGCCCCCACGCAGATCCAGTTTGGTAAATATTTTAGCCCCTTTTATCTGGTCAAACAGTTCAGAGATGAGAGGAAGAGGATACCGATTTTTTATTGTGATTTTATTTAAACCACAGTAGGTCGATGCGGGTCGTAAACCTCGTGTTTTTTTTTACAAAAAAAGAACCCAGCTCCAGCAGGGGAAGTGGAAGTTTGTATGAAACCCATAGGGGCATATTTATAAAGCTTTGTTAAGTTTTCACGTCCGTTTTCCCTGACATCTCCGCATAAATCGCGTTAACGCAATTATTATTGTCCGGAAACGGCTGCAAAAAGCTAACAGGGCGTTAACTCTTGCGCCGATACTTACCTGCTTACTGCTCTTCTTTTATTTTAAAGCGGCGGTAATGTTTCGCACTGTTAGTATCGGCTTGGAGGGGCTGCGGGAAGGGGCCGCAGAAGTGGTCGCGACCACCCGCCGCGCACCCCCTCCCCAGCAGCCCCTCCAAGTCCCCTGCCCCGCCGCTGGCAGGGAAAGGAAGGGAGGGCCCACTGGGAGGGTCTTGGGGCTTAAGGGGTCCCGCACCGAACCGGGACCCCCCCTGCCCCTATCAGGGCCTTTGCGGCACTTACAAGTGCCCTTTGGGGCTTAGGGGTCCCGCAGCTCGAACGGGACCCCACTCCCCGGGCCTTGTAAGGGCCCTTGCAGCATTGACAAGTGCCTTTGGCGGGGGTCCCACAGCTCGAACCGGACCCCCAGTGTGCGGCTCTTAAAAGAACCCTTGGGCGACGTCTTCGGGCTGTGGCGACACCAACCCCACTCAGGTCGCCGAGCCAGGCAGACTCACTGCGGCTGCCAGTGCGCCGCTGGCACCGCCGGCCTCAGCAGAGCCGATTTGCCAGCCGCTTCTTTCTCTCTATCTTCAGCCATCTACTCCAATGACATCTGAGTTCCGCAGCAAGTGCACGTCTTTATATAGGTTTGCAGAAACCCTAATCTGTTTCTGATTAGTCAATTTTTTAATGCTGAGTGGGGTTGGTGTCGCCAGCCCGAAGACGTCAAGTCGGATCAAGAGGCCGGCAACATCGGCCTCAGGGTGGCCACAGGGGTACCTCTCGGGGGTCGGCGGCCTCAGCGGAGCTGGTGTCGCCGGGACTGGAAGAAAGAAGACGCCGCCCAAGGGCTCTTTAAGAGCCGCACACTGGGGTCGGCCCCCGCCAAAGGGCACTTGTCAGTGACGCAAGGGCCCTTATAAGGGCAGGGAGAGGGGTTCCGGTTTGAGCTGCGGGACCCCTTAAGCCTCAAAAGGCCCTTCTCAGGGCCCCACTGGGAGGCCCTTCCCCTCCCTGCCAGTGGCGGGCAGGGGCTGGAGGGTGCTGGGGAGGGGGCGTGGCGGGTGGTCGCGACCCGCTGGCCCTTCAGAGCCCCTCCGCCTCTGTTCCGAGATTGCCACGAGCGGGGAAGGGTTGGGAGGGGCTACCGCCCCTTAGCGCCGGAAGGGATTTTAAGTCCCTTTGCGGCGAAATTGTACTTAGCGCCTGCGCATTGTGGCGGTAATTTTTTTCAGTAATACGTTTTTTTTATAAATATGCCCCTAGACAAATGTTTAGTAATGTATTCTTTCATGGCTAGAGTTTCAGAGGGAGACAGTGGGGTATGTGCGTCCCCGAGGAGGCATAGTACCTGAGAGAAGATCGATGGGGCAATCGTAGGAGCGGTGCGGTGGTAGCTTCTCAGCTCGCTTTTTACAAAACACATCAGAGAAATCACGATAACATTCAGGGAGATCTTTCTCAGATTTATTTTCACAGGTAATGGTGGTGCAATGAGTAGAAAAGCATTTTCAAAACAAAAAGGACTCCAAGACTTGAGTTCGTGTAGACCAATCTATAACAGGGTTGTGTAATCTGAGCCACGGAAGTCCGAGAATCAGGGGGCGGAAGGGCTTTGGATGACAAGAAAAGACAAACGTTCTTGGTGAAATATGCCAATGCGAAATAGGACTTCGTATGTAGATTTGGAGATGATTCAAGAGCAAAGGGTTATTGTCAATAGCCAAAACTCGAAGATGTTGCTGCAAGTGAAGGAGAGGAAGCCACCTGCTGCATAGGAAGAATCAATGAATTTTCCAGCTGCACCGGAATCGACAGAGGCTGGGAGGAAAAGGTTTTACCATTAAAGGTGATAGTTGCTGGTAGAAAGAGTTTCAATGGTTCAAATTTGGCAGGAACTTAACATTACCTAGAAGGAGCTCCTCCTTAAATGGTCATGGAGTTTTCCCGACTTCTGGGGACAATTTCTACAAAGTGTCCTTGCCCAGCACAATAGAGACCATTAGTCAGTTGGCGTGACTTTCCTCAGGAGACAGATGAGTGCCGCCAATTTGCATCAGCTCTTCAACCGAAGATTTCTTGCGGAAAGTTCGAGCAGGCCTAGAAAGGTCTTAGGGAAGACTGGAAACAAGCTCCAGACCTTTCTCCTGCCATTCATGAAAGCAGGTATCAATCTGGATGCATAGCGTAATCAAGTCTTCCAATGGGACAGGTAATTCTCTAGATACTAATTCATCCTTTAGGCGATCAGAGAGTCCCTGCCAAAAGGCTGCTGTAAGTGCTAAGTCTCCACGGCAAGGGTACGAAATTCAATAGCATATTGTCCCACGTAACGAGACCCTTGGCAGAGCTGCATCAAACAGGGAGGAGGCAGCAGAGGTTCTTCCTGGAGCATCGAAGACCTTGCGAAACATACTCAGGAAGTCGGTAACATTATTGACTTGAGGATCGTCTTTTTCCCATAGGGAGAAGTCCAGGCAGAGCATTGCCCTCCCAAGGCGATGATGTAACCACTTGACGGTTGATGCAAAATGAGATGGTTGAAGTTAAATTGGATTCGGCACTGATTAATGAATGGATACTGGAACAAGTGCTGCTGGGAACTGTAGGCTGAATACTGGAACTAGGGCTGCTGGAAACGTAGACTGGATACTGGAACAAGGGCTGCTGGAACTGTAGGCTGGATACTGGAGCTCAAGATGCTGGAGTAGAATTACTGGAACAAGCAATTTAAGTAGGCACAGGAACAGGCTAGGTAAGTGGTCACAGGAGCAGGCAAGGTAGGTATAGTCTCTGGAGTGGGAAAGGAAAGTAGTTGGTGCAGGAGAGGAACAGGATCCAAGGCAGGTAAGTACAAGGAGCCGGGGATGTAGCTAATGCTACTATCAGGCACCGGGTCCAGGAGGACGGCGGTTTTTGAAATTTCATGCTGCCTGGCGTGTCGGCATCGTGACGTCATGACGTCTACGACGTTGCCCATCTGGAAGTGCAGTGCGGCGTGGGACCGGAGCGGCAGGTAAGTTCGTGACAGATAGTTTCAGAGGAATTGAGACATTCTTACTAGTGTCACATCCGATTACTCCTGTTTTCTACACCCTGCCCAAGGTTCACAAAAATCCTCTCCAGTCTCCTGGTGGGCCTATCGTGGTGGGAATCGGTTCGGTTTTCTGCCCAATGGCCACCATGCTGGACAGGATTCTTGCTCCCTTGGTTCAGGTGTGAGATCTTAATCAAAGATACTTGGATATTTTGAATAAGTTAAAGTAAATTATTATACCTGTGGAAGAACCTATCATTTTGGCCACATTTGACGTATCCTTGTTATACACCTCTATACCGCATGAGGACGGTATTCATGCTTTTAGTAAGAGGATATGCAAAAGTGACCATATGATGAAGACAGTCAACTTTTTGCATATGATGAGATTGCCAAATGTACTGAGAATTATGTATATCACACTAATTTGACAGCTGATGAGAGACGAGCATTGCAATCTCTGAAGGACAATTCCGATATCACTATTAAGTCCTCTGATAAGTGGGCTTAATAGTGGTAATGGACACGGAATATCAGATTTTCTGACACTAGTGTGTTTATGCTAACTAAAGGAGATCCCGTTAGGGACATAAAAAAGCGCATTTAGCATGTATTGGATACAGCATGTAAGGGAAAGATAGTGTAATAAACGGCCGGGAGAGGCCAGGGTACTTACGAGTATGCTTTAGGAGGAGGCAGATAGTCCGGAAAATGCAGGACACAGAGGCTGCTGGGAACAGAAGGCTGGATTCTGGAACAAGGTGCTGCTCCGGAAAACTTGTAAGGCCTGAATCTGGACACAAGGTGCTGCTGGGAACTGTAGGCTGGATTCTGGAACTAGGTGCTGCTGGGAACTGTAGAGCTGGATATTGGAACAAGGTGCTGCTGGGAACTGTAGGCTGGATACTGGAACTGCAAGTTGCTGGAGTAGAATACTTGGCAAGCCAAGGTAAGTAGCACAGGAACAGGCTAGGTAAGTGGTCACAGGAGCAGGCAAGGTAGGTAATAGTCTCTGGAGCGGGAAAGGAAAGTAGTTGTGTGCAGGAGAGGAAACAGGATCCAAAGGCAGTTAAGTACCAGGAGCCGGGGCCAGGAGACGCAGATTTTTGACCAGGCGGCAGGTAAGTTTGTGACAGTACCCGCCCCCTTACGGGGCCACAGGACCCAACGGCCATGGTATTCCTCCCTGGAAAACTCCTGTGAAAAGCTTTGACTAGACAGAGCATGCAAATCTGAATGTTTTAAATCCAAGCTCTTTCCTTCCGAACCAAAACCTTTCCAGTGGACCAAATACTGAAGAGACCTCACTCAAGAAATCTAGATCACAAGATCTTCTCGACCTCAACTTCCTGCTGACCATAAGGATAATTGGAACGGGAGGTAGTAAAGATGTGGAATACTGATTTTAGAGCACGCCTGGCTTGATGAGAGAAATATGAAACACGTTTGGAACATTCCGCTGCTGAAGGAAGTTGGAGGCCGACAGCCTCTGGACCGACTCAATTCCAGGATAGGAAAAGACCAATAGGAAGAACCAACCCGTAGATTTCTATGAGCAGAGGAGAGCCACACTTTATCTCCAACCGAATAAGCTGGGGGTTCCTCTACGTCCTCCTATCGGCTGCCAGTTTTTTTGTACCAAAGGCAGATTTCTGAAGGCTGATTTCCGTAGCATGCCACGATAGCGGTCATCTGGGCCGCGAGTTATTTCTACTCGCAAAGCGGGTACATGTTGGTGAAAAGAATTTTGAGGAAACCATTACCCTTAGATTCTACCTAGAGGATGTCCATCAAGCATATGCGACAGATGGGATTCACGTCGCCCGTCCGTAGCAAGCTATTCCTGTGATTTTGGTTTATGTTTTGGCTTCCGAACCCGGGAGCTTTTTTTCTTTTTTTTTTTTTTCTTTTTTTTTTTTTTTTTTTTTTTTTTAGTTTTTTTTCTTTTCTGTTTTCTATCTTCTTCTTTTTTTTTCTCTTTTTTCTTTTTTTTTTTTTTTTTCTTTTTTTTTTTTTTGTTTTTTTTGGTCTTGTTTTTCGTCCGCCCTAAAGAGATCCCGTGGCTGGTGAATTTGTTTGGGCAACCCTCCCCCGGCAGAGGTCAGCCCAATCATCCTGAGTATAGGAAATGTAACAACGAAGATTATGTTCCAAAGACTGGTTAGGTGCGTTCAGTAGCCCCGTTGGAACTGTGGGGTGTAAGCCGAAGAAAATTTAACTTGATGTCATGGATTTACAAAGGTGCCTCCAAAATTTGGAAACAAATTGAGTACCTCTGTCAGATACTATTTCAGAAGGGAGTCCATGAAGCGGAAGATATGAGAATAAAAATTGAGCTAACCTCGTCGAAGATGGTAGGGGAAGGGGAACAAAATGGGCCATTTTGCTGAAGCGGTCTACTGTCACCCATATAACCGTGTTTTTTGGAAGGCAGAAGTTCAACAATAAAGTCCATGGATAGATGGGTCCAAGGTCTGGACGGAAGGGGAGGGGTTGAAAAAGACCACAGGGGAGGGTTCTAGAAGATTTGGATTGAGCACAGCTGGTACACACTTGAACAAAGTCTTTAACATCTTTTCTCATTTTGGGCCACCAAAGGGAACGGCAAAATATTAAAAGTTTTATTAACCACGCGCAGCATGGCTTCGCTTGTGGAACAGTGAGTATGAAGAAGGATAGTTTTCCGAAGTGAAACAGGAACAAAGATTTTGCCAGAAGGTGGTGTCTGGAGAGCAGAATCTTGTGCAGCTTGATCTTGGAACAGAGTTGAGATATAGAGGCCAAGATTTTAGTGGTTGGGATAATGGAGCCCTTATCTTGATTAATCAGGTCGGAAGCAACAATGATCTGGAGGGCGTCAGCTTTTTTGTTTTTGGAACCAGGTGGTAAGTGATAACAAGTTGAATCGGGAAAAGAATAAGGACCCCGTGCTTGACGGGGATAACCTTTTAAGATTCTGGATGTATTCGAGGTTCTTATGGTCGGTAAGGATGGTGATAGGTACAGAGGTGCCTTCCATAGATGACGCCACCCCTCGAGGGCCAGCTTGATGGCAAGAATTTCCCTATTCCCAACATCATGGTTCCGCTCGTTGGGTAGAAACTTCTTAGAGAAATAAGCACAGGGATGGAGTTTCCTTTTAGTTGCCTTGTCTTTGGGAAAGGATGGCTCCTGCGCCCAAGTCCGAGGCATCAACTTCGATGTAGAAGGGAAGCTGAGAATCTGGATGTACTAGAACTGGTGCATCAGCAAAGCTTCCTTGAGTCGTTTGAAGGCTTTGAGGGCTGCAGGGGTCCATGAATGAGGCTTACCACCTTTACTGATGAGGGCTAATATCGGAGAAATTATAGAAGAGAACCCGTGAATGAATTGTCTGTAATAATTGGCAAAGCCAATGAACCTTTGAATAGCTTTGGTTCCCATAGGAAGAGACCAATCTTATGGCCGAAACTTTCACAGGATCCATCTGGAAACCTTGCGCAGATACGATGTAGCCCAGAAAGTACTTGGGAACACTCAAACAGACACTTTTCCAGTTTGGCATATGGCTATTCTCTCTCAGAGTAGTACACACTGTTTAACATGGAGGCAGTGTGAGGGTAGATCTTGAGAAAAAGATTAAAATGTCATTGAGATATACGACTACAGAGATCCCAAACATATCCCGAAAAATTCACGAATTCTTGGAACACCGCTGGAGCATTACAAAGGCCAAAGGGCTGTTTTCCACTCGTCACCTTTGCTTATATGGATCAGATTGTATGCCCCCACGCAGATCCAGTTTGGTAAATATTTTAGCCCCTTTTATCTGGTCAAACAGTTCAGAGATGAGAGGAAGAGGATACCGATTTTTTATTGTGATTTTATTTAAACCACAGTAGTCGATGCAGGGTCGTAAACCTCCGTCGTTTTTTTCAACAAAAAAGAACCCAGCTCCAGCAGGGGAAGTGGAAGGTTGTATGAAACCCATAGGGGCATATTTATAAAGCTTTGTTAAGTTTTCACGTCCGTTTTCCCTGACATCTCCGCATAAATCGCGTTTAACGCAATTTATTAATGTCCGGAAACGGCTGCAAAAAGCTAACAGGGCGTTAACTCTTTGCGCCGATACTTACCTCTTACTGCTTCTTTTATTTATAAAGCGGCGGTAACTGTTTCGCACTGTTAGTATCGGCTTGGAGGGGCTGCCGGGAAGGGGCCGCAGCAAGTGGTCGCGACCACCCGCCGCGCACCCCCTCCCTAGCAGCCCCTCCAAGCCCCCTGCCCCGCCGCTGGCAGGGAAAGGAAGGGAAGGGCCCACTGGGAGGGTCTTTTGGGGCTTAAGGGGTCCCGCAGA
Organism: Hymenochirus boettgeri; assembly: GCA_019447015.1. Classification (NCBI taxonomy): domain Eukaryota; kingdom Metazoa; phylum Chordata; class Amphibia; order Anura; family Pipidae; genus Hymenochirus; species Hymenochirus boettgeri. The sequence continues at coordinate 205,043 of JAACNH010000256.1, read as the reverse complement.
TCGAACCGGGACCCCCCCTGCCCCTATCAGGGCCTTTGCGGCACTTACAAGTGCCCTTTGGGGCTTAGGGGTCCCGCAGCTCGAACCGGGACCCCACTCCCCGGGCCTTGTAAGGGCCCTTGCAGCATTGACAAGTGCCTTTGGCGGGGGTCCCACAGCTCGAACCGGGACCCCCAGTGTGCGGCTCTTAAAAGAACCCTTGGGCGACGTCTTCGGGCTGCTGGCGACACCAACCCCACTCAGGTCGCCGATGCCAGGCAGACTCACTGCGGCTGCCAGTGAGCCCGCTGGCACCGCCGGCCTCAGCAGAGCCGATGTTGCCAGCCGCTTCTTTCTTCTATCTTCGCCCATTACTCCAATGACATCTGAGGTCCGCAGCAGATTGCAGTGTTATCGATTGGGGGAGACATCGCAGTGATTGACACAGCATAGTCTGAAACGGATCAATACACTCTTGTTTGTCTGATTAGTCTCAATGTGTGCTTAATGTGAGTGGGGTTGGTGTCGCCAGCCCGAAAGAATCAAGTCGATACAAGACGCGGCAACATCGGCTCAGGGTGGCCCAGGGGTACCTCTCGGGGGTCGGCGGCCTCGAGGAGCTGGTGTCGCGGGACTGGAAGAAAGAAGACGCCGCCCAAGGGCTCTTTTTAAGAGCCGCACACTGGGGTCGGCCCCCGCCAAAGGCGATTGTCAGTGACGCAAGGGCCTTATAAGGGCCAGGGAGAGGGGTTCGGTTTGAGCTGCGGGACCCCTTAAGCCCAAAAGGCCCTTCTTCAGGGCCCCTGGGAGGCCCTTCCCTCCCTGCCAGTGGCGGGCAGTGGCTGGGGCTGCAGGGGCGTGGTGAGCGGCCCCTGCATGCTCCTAGCCTCATGTTCCGAGATTGCCCCGAGCGGGGAAGGGGTTGGGAGGGGCTACCGCCTTAGCGCGGAAGGGATTTAAGTCCCTTTGCGGGCGAAATTTTACTTAGCGCATTGCGCATTGTGGCGGTAATTTTTTTTCAGTAATAAAGTTTTTTTTATAAATATGCCCCCTAGACAAATGTTAGTATGTATTCTTTCATGGCTAGAGTTTCAGAGGGAGACAGTGGGTATGTGCGTCCCCGAGGAGGCATAGGACCTGAGAGAAGATCGATGGGGCAATCGTAGGAGCGAGCTGCGGTGGTAGCTTCTCAGCTCGCTTTTACAAAACACATCAGAGAAATCACGATAACATTCAGGGAGATCTTTCTCAGATTTATTTTCACAAGGTAATGGTGGTGAAAGAGTAGAAAAGCATTTTCAAAAACAAAAAGGACTCCAAGACTTGAGTTCGTTGCTTGCTAACATGCATAACAGGGTTGGTAATCTGGCCGAACGAGCATCGGGATAGTCGATGGGAGCAGGCGGATGACCGGAGAGAGTGGAGAGCAGAAAGGTCAGGACTGGTGAAATATGCCAATGCGAGATATAGGACCGTATGTAGATTTGGAGATGAATTCAGAAGCAAAGGGTTATTGTCAATAGCAAAACTCGAAGATGTTGCTGCAAGTGAAGGAGAGGAAGCCACCTGCTGCATAGGAAGAATAATGAATTTTCCAGCTGCACCGGAATCGACAGAGGCCTGGGAGGAAAAGGTTTTACCATTAAGGTGATAGTTGCTGGTAGAAAGAGTTTCAATGGTTCAAATTTGGCAGGAGACTAACATTACCTAGAAGGAGCTCCTCCTTAAACTTGGTCATGGAGTTTCCCGACTTCTGGGGACAATTTCTTACAAAGGTCCTTGCCCAGCAAATAGAGACCATTAGTACGTGGCGTGACTTTTCCTCAGGAGACAGATGGTGCCGCCAATTTGCATCAGCTCTTCAAAACGAAGATATTTTGCGGAAAGGTTCTGAGAGAGCCTAGAAAGGCTTAGGGAAGCTGGAAACAAGCTCAGACCTTTCTGCCTGCCATTCCTGAAAGCAGGTATCAATCTGGATGATAGCGTAATCAAGTTTCCAATGGACAGGTAATTCTTTAGATACTAATTCATCCTTTAGGGATCAGAGAGTCCCGCCAAAAGGCTGCTGTAAGTGTAAGTCTCCGCCAGCAAGGGTACGAAATTCAATAGCATATTGTCCCACGGAACGAGACCCTTGGCAGAGCTGCATCAAACAGGGAGGAGGCAGCAGAGGTTCTCCTGGAGCATGACGAACCTTGCGAAACATACTCAGAAGGGAAGTCGGTAACATTATTGACTTGAGGATCTCTTTTTCCCATAGGGGAGAAGTCCCGGCGAGCATTGCCCCCCAAGGCGATGATGTACCAACTGAGAGGTTTTGATGCAAATTAGCAATGGTTGGAGTTCAAATTGGATTCGGCACTGATTAATGAATGGATACTGGAACAAGGTGCTGCTGGGAAAACTGTAGGCTGAATACTGGAACTAGGGGCTGTGGAAACTGTGACTGGATACTGAACAAGGGTGCTGGAACGGTTAGGCTGGATACTGGAGCTCAAGATGCTGGAGTAGAATTACGGAACAAGCAATTTAAGTAGGACAGGAAAGGCTAGGTAAGTGGTCACAGGAGCAGGCAAGGTAGGTATAGTCTCTGGAGTGGGAAAGGAAAGTAGTTGGTGCAGGAGAGGAACAGGATCCAAGGCAGGTAAGTACAAAGAGACCGGGGAGTAGCTAATGTACTATCAGGCACGGGTCCAGGAGGACGGCGGTTTTTGAAATTTCAGCTGCCTGGCGTGTCGGCATCGTGCTCAGATGACGTTACGACGTTGCCCATCTGGAGGACAGTGCGGCGTGGACCGGAGCGGCAGGTAAGTCGTGACATAGTGTTCAGAGGAATTGAAGAAATATTACTAGTGTCACATCCGATTACCTCTGTTTTCTACCCTGCCCAAGGTTCACAAAAATCCTCTCCAGTCTCCTGGTGGGCCTATCGTGGTGGAATCGGTTCGGTTTTCTGCCCAATGGCCCACATGCTGGAAGGATTCTTGCTTCCCTTGGTTCAGGTGTGAGATTTATATCAAAGATACCTTGGATATTTTGAATAAGTTAAAGTAAATTATTATACCTGTGGAAGAACCTATCATTTGGCCACATTTGACGTATCCTGTTATACACATCATAACCGCATGAGGGACGGGTATCATGCTTTTAGTAAGGGATAGCAAAAGTGACCAATATTGATGAAGAGCAGTCAACTTTTTTGTTAATTGTTAAGATTGTGATGCGTGAAAGTCACTTTCCTTTAGGATAAGTACCATAAGCCGTTATGTGGGACGGAAATGCGATCCAATGCCGCCCCCATCATATGCCAATGCGTTCATGGCATGGCAAGAAGATGAAACATCTAACATCTTACACACCTTCACACGGTGTCTCACCTGGCGGAGTACATAGACGACATCTTTCTTATGGCGGGGCAGTGTTGGATCACTCATGGAGTTCCATGAGCAGATTTAATGGATTATATTCGAACATAAAGTATGTATACCATTTCACTAAACGTGGTGACAGAGTTACACACAGAGCTTTTTCTAAAAAATGGACAGAAATCAATTGCTTGCTTTTAACAGTTTCCATCAAGCACACTAAGAGGTCCATCCCGGTATGTCAATTTGCCCGGGTGCATCGCATTTTGTTTCAAAACTGTGAGGAATTTCTTTGTAAGGGTTATTATACTGCTATAGCCAATATGTGGTGTATGTTTATGGTGCCCTTGTGGTCTCGTAAGTTGGGGAGACCACCCAATCAATCAAGTCTAGGATCTCCCAGCACAGGTATAGCATCAGACTTAAGGATGGTAGACTGCCAGTATCAAACACTGTATGGATAAAGGGCATGATGCAGATTGGTTAAGTATATGGTATTGAAAGTGGTCCTGTGCCATTTGGGGGGAGATCGTAAGTTGAAGCTAGCTATTCGGTCTTTGCCCCTAATGGTTTAAACAGGGACTAGACCAGTATCTTTTTATATAGATCCAGGTCTGTTTTTTGTTCGAACTTCCACAGGTTTTGGTATATGTCATATGGTGGGAGTGGTGTAGGGAAGGAGTTTGAAAAGGTAATTTCTATTTGTACCTATAAATATGTATGTGCTGGATATGTGTGTGTAGCAGCATTTTTTCACCTGAGAAGGGGACTTTGTTTCCCGAAACGTTGTGATGTATATATGATCTCCATCTTATAATAAATGACTTGTGAAGCAAAGTATTTTTCTTGAGTGCAGTGTCATTGGACAAAAAATAAATAAATAAATAATATACATATAAAAAGAAAAGTTCCAATATTTTATTAGCAAAAAATTAGCAAAAAAGAGCACAGTTCCACAACAGCCTACGGAAATGAGTTAATCAAAGTTTAATCTATACAACAAAGATTTCTCAGCATACCAAAATACAATAACCCATGTTACTCATATAAATTAAGGGGAAAAAAACAAACAATCAATCCTTCTTGTAAATGAAACATGATTTCACTTAAGGTTTTAAAATGCCAAATTAAGGAAAAAGCAGAGATTAAAGTCTTATGTGAGTGAATTGTTTATTCTTCTCACCTTGTTGAACTCTTTTGTGCAAATTCAGGGATGAATGACTAGCTTATGGGTGAAGGACCTTGCGATCATCCTGTTCTAAGAGAATACTGCTTGCCATTTATCAAATCAGCCTTAAGCTTAGCATGTTACTCTCCCAAATGTAAAAATTCAACAAACACTTAGAGGAAAAAAAAACCTCTCATTCTAACAATTTATTTTTGTGATGCCTTTCATTGGAATTAAAAAATATAGAAATGTAACAAGGGGATCGAATCATTAAAATGAAATAAAATTTTAATTAAATGCTCTTTCAAAAAAGAAAAAAAAAGTTGATTTATTAAAGCCCAATTAAAAAGTCAGATATTCTGAAATTATTAAATGGCAACATAAATCTACTTAGAAATTAAGTTTGTCTTTAGTACCGTAATTCAGGTAAACAAAGGCATGGCTTAAACAGTTCAGGACAATGCTGTGGGCTGTAAGTTCATCATGGGTGGCCCACATCAGCACCCTTGGAACAATGTTGGGAGGTATGGCTGCATAGATGCCAATGGGTTTTCAAAAGGATTTTAAAATATGCAAACATTATCAGTGATTCCAAGTTCCAAAGAACTTGTCTAGGACCGATGCTCCACTTAGTACAGCTTAAAACAGAATCAAAATTCATCATGAGATATGCAGGTACTGCCATTTCTGTGTATAGGGCTACAATTAGAGCAAAGATAGAGGCTGCACCAACTATTTACATTTGCAATACTCCAGAATGTTACTGTCCAGAAAAAAAAAAACAGGGCAAGTTGAAGTTTGAAAAAAACAAACAAAAAACGTAAATACTACATAACATACATTAAAAGCAATTAAATTAATTAGACTGGTCACTCAGTACTAATATGGGGAAAGCTAAAACATATAAATAATTAATTAAAACATAGATGAAAAGTAAATCAATATAAGTGCATAACTAGTAAAAGATACAATTAAGTATAATAATACATTTATACAATTGAAGTGCAACACTTTATTTATTGGTTTAAAACAATCAGTTCTAAATGAATAATTTAAAGCAAAGTGTGTACAAAATAAAGTGTTATTTTATTAAGGTCGACTCACAAAGCAAGGCAGCTAAAGTCTGTACAACTTTTAAATGTAGTTTGTGTTTTGTTGACATACTAGTGAACTTACTTAGTAAACAGGAGGTCCAGTTTATTTTGTGTTTTAGTAATTTATGAATTGTGCATTCTGCTATTTTCTAAGAATCAAGACTAAAGTCTACCTGTTAGCACCTAGGCAAAGACAGAGGGGTATGTTATAAAGGAGTGCTATTTTGCTAACAGAGCACACGCAATAGCAAATAGTGTTAATATTGTCATATTTATAAATTGGATTGTTTTCACTGCAGAGATTATCACACACAGTGATGTTTGGCAGTATTATCGTCCCGTGTACGGCTGTAATATTACCCTATGCATTTGCAATAAGTCCAGTATCGTGGCAAAAAGAGACATTGCATTTAAAATGTCTACCAATACCAGTCAGGGCTGTATTGGTAGAGAATTGGCTGGTGAGAAATCATAGGCTATGATTGAGGCCTCAAGCACAAAATGATAAGGTCGTGTTTGTTCTTTTAAGCATGTTTCGATGAACATTGATGTTTTTAATGATCATTCCCTGTTTGTGCGGGAGCGACTGGTTCAATCCTTTATTTTTAGATTTTGTTTGTTGGAGTCGAGCAGCGACGAGCCTGGAGCACCGGTAGCCGGACGCACAGCTATGGAGAGTGCGGCTAATAAACCCTGTTTAAATTGCTTTGGGTTACTCACTTACCCTGGAATGAGGAGGGGATTTTCCACTTGGTTGTGTTTGCGGTAGACTCTGGGGCATATGCACCGGATCTCCTACACTCACAAGGGGGTGAGTGTCTCTGTTGATTACTATTCACACGCCTTCATTGATATTTAAACCAATTTTCCGGTTTAACGATACTAGTTGGACATAGTGATTTTGAGGTCATTAATCACAATCATGGAATGTGTGCACCCACCAAATAGTGTTGTTGATCTAAGTGAGCAGCCACACACGTGGATTGTTGTGAAGAATGGCCTTTTATGCGTGATTATTTATTGGGCTTGCAACTGCATGTGTTGTATTAAGAGTAAGGCAAATTCCTATTAATTCATTGAATTGCAATTCTGCCATTTGTTTTCACATATTAACCACAGATTGGGTATGTGTCATAGAATGGGAAGTGAACATTTATCTTTACATCTTTACTGTAAGTGGCAGAAATACCTAAGTTTGCATTATATTTCAATAATTGAATTACATTTTTTGCATAAACATTAAGTGCATAAGTCCAAGAGCTAATGATTATTTTGTGTCTTGCAGAGCAATTCGTAATATTTGACAAGAACTCTTTTAGCTGTTTTGATCATTTCATATTCTACAAATAACTCTACTGGTTAGGTAATAGATGTGTTAATGTTTAAATGAATAGTTTTGTCAAACATTAATGTAGTCAAAAAAAGCAAAAGTGGATTTTGCCCTTATCCCTAGACAAGAACAACCATATTGCCTGTTAATTAGCAGTTGCATTAACCAATAAAATCTATACACTTTATTCTAAAATGTCTGCGGTTCCTAATTAGGAAGGTTGGCCTCATCCTTTAAAAACTGGAAAGATGAATTCTATGTGTAAGGGAAAAATAAACACTTATTGGGTCATTCTCCATACTCAACTGATTCTTTGTCATGCATCAAAGTAAATTCTAATGAGCCTTGTATAGAGACAGCTTTATAGATAAGGTTTTAGAGGAGTGAAATGGCAATAATAGAGTGACACAACTTCAAAACAACAACACTATATAAACTATATAATCCTTTAATAAAGGTCATCCCAAAAGCATTCTATTGAAAGGAATTATTGAATACAAGTTGACCAGTGACCTGTCCATGCTAGTTAGTTTAAGAGTCTTGCCAATGACTATGACTAAACTCTGATCTTGCAACAGATGACTTTTCACACGTATGTAAAAATCCTCACACATAATCTTTCACCATGGCCTAATGTAAACTGATAATACATTTAAAACACTTGTGTAATGTATGTGCCATATAAGAAATTAAATACAAAAATATATTCACCAATAAAATGCTGACAGATTATACATTTAACTGATAATACAGAAAAACTAGTAGCACAAGAGAAAATTCAGATCACAATACCAGAGCCACTGAGAATGGTGCTCAGTGGCTAGCATGACGCCTTGAGTCATAAGTTTGAATCATCCTTGGAACATCTGCAGGGAGTGTAGGTATGTTCTCCCCATGCTTGGTGGTTCCATCCAGGCACTCCAGTTTCCCCCACAATAAAAAGCATGCTTATTAAGATAAAAAATCATAAAATCAAATAAAATAGTGGGTATAAGAACCTAATTCATAAAATAGATGGTATAAGAGATATAGGGTGATTCAATAAAAAGTTCTTATGGTTAAAAATGGTGCTAATTTTGCCCCAACACCAATAGATGTTAGCTTTCAAATGTTAAATAACATCTGATTGGTTGTGGCAAATAGCAGCATTTTAATAAGAACTTTTATTGAATTCCTGATAGTTCTAAGTGGTATGGTTTTAAGTAGCCCCATATACGACAAAAAACGATACAACAATTGAACCATTAATACCTTTGACCATATCGAAGACCTTGCGAAACATACTCAGGAAGTCGGTAACATTATTGACTTGAGGATCGTCTTTTTCCCATAGGGGAGAAGCCCAGGCCAGAGCATTGCCCTCCAACAAGGCGATGATGTAACCAACCTGAGATGGTTGATGCAAAATTAGATGGTTGAAGTTCAAATTGGATTCGGCACTGATTAATGAATGGATACTGGAACAAGGTGCTGCTGGGAACTGTAGGCTGAATACTGGAACTAGGGGCTGCTGGAAACTGTAGACTGGATACTGGAACAAGGTGCTGCTGGGAACTGTAGGCTGGATACTGGAGCTCAAGATGCTGGAGTAGAATTACTGGAACAAGCAATTTAAGTAGGCACAGGAACAGGCTAGGTAAGTGGTCACAGGAGCAGGCAAGTAGGTATAGTCTCTGGAGTGGGAAAGGAAAGAGTTGGGTGCAGGAGAGGAAAGGATCCAAGGCAGGTAAGTACAAAGGAGCCGGGATGTAGCTAATGCTACTATCAGGCACCGGGTCCAGGAGGACGGCGGTTTTATTGAAATTTCATGCTGCCTGGCGTGTCGCATCGTGACGTCATGACGTCTAACGTTTGCCCATCTGGAATGCATGCGGCGGCGTGGATCCGACGGAGCGGCGGTAGTGTCGTGACAGATAGTTTCAGAGGAATTGAAGACATTCTTACTAGTGTCACATCCGATTACTCCTGTTTTCTACACCCTGCCCAAGGTTCACAAAAATCCTCTCCAGTCTCCTGGTGGGCCTATCGTGGTGGGAATCGGTTCGGTTTTCTGCCCAATGGCCACCATGCTGGACAGGATTCTTGCTCCCTTGGTTCAGGGTGTGAGATCTTATATCAAAGATACCTTGGATATTTTGAATAAGTTAAAGTAAATTATTATACCTGTGGAAGAACCTATCATTTGGGCCCATTTGACGTATCCTGTTATACCTCATCTATACCGCATGAGGACGGTATTCATGCTTTTAGTAAGAGGATACGCAAAAGTGACCAATATGATGAAGAGCAGTCAACTTTTTTTGTTAATTGTCTAGAGATTGTGATGCGTGAAAGTCACTTTTCCTTTAGGGATAAGTACCATAAGCCGTTATGTGGGACTGAAATGAGATCCAATGCCGCCCCATCATATGCCAATGCGTTCATGGCATGGCAAGAAGATGAATACATCTACATCTTACCCACCTTCACCGAGTGTCTCACCTGGCGGAGGTACATAGACGACATCTTTCTTATATGGCGGGGCAGTGTTGGATCACTCATGGAGTTCCATGAGCAGATTAATGGATTATATTCGAACATAAAGTATGTAACCATTTCCACTAAACGTGGTGACAGATTACACACAGAGCTTTTTTCTAAAATAATGGACAGAAATCAATTGCTTGCTTTTAACAGTTTCCATCCCAAGCACACTAAGAGGTCCATCCCGGTATGTCAATTTGCCCGGGTGCATCGCATTTTGTTCATCCCACAACTGGTGAGGAATTTCTTTGTAGGAGGTTATTATACCTGCTATAGCCAATATGTGGTGTATGTTTTATGGTGCCCTTGTGGTCTCCTGTAAGTTGGGGAGACCACCCAATCAATCAAGTCTAGGATCTCCCAGCACAGGTATAGCATCAGACTTAAGGATGGTAGACTGCCAGTATCGAAACACTGTATGGATAAAGGGCATGATGCAGATTGCCTTAAGTATATGGTATTAGAAGTGGTCCCTGTGCCATTTAGGGGGGGAGATCGTAAGTTGAAGCTTCAGCTACTTCGGTCTCTTGCCCCTAATGGTTTAAACAGGGACTATGACCAGTATCTTTTTATATAGATCCAGGTCTGTTGTTCTTGTTCGAACTTCCACTAGGTTTTGGTATGTCATATGGTGGGAGTGGTGTAGTGGAAGGAGTTGAAAATAGGTAATTTCCTATTGTACCCTATAAATATGTATGTGCTGGATATGTGATGTAGCAGCAATTTTTTCACCTGATGAAGGGGACTTTGTTTCCCCGAAACGTTGTGATGTATATATGATCTCTATCTTATAATAAATGACTTGAAGCAAAGTATTTTTCTTGAGTGCAGTGTCATTGGACAAAAAAATAAATAAATAAATATATACATATAAAAGAAAACCGAAAAGTTCCCAATATTTTATTAGCAAAAAAATTAGCAAAAAGAGCACAGTTCCACAACAGCCTACGGAAAATGAGTTAATCAAAGTTTAATCTATACAACAAAGATTTCTCAGCATACCAAACATACAATAACCCATGTACTCATATAAATTAAGGGGAAAAAAAACAAACAATCAATCCTTCTTGTAAATGAAACATGATTTCACTTAAGGTTTTAAAATGCCAAATTAAGAAAAAGCAGAGATTAAAGTCTTATGTGAGTGAATTGTTTATTTTCTTCACCTTGTTGAACTCTTTTGTGCAAATTCAGGAGATGAATGACTAGCTTATGGGTGAACGGACCTTGCGATCATCCTGTTCTAAGAGAATACTGCTTGCCATTTATCAAATCCAGCCTTAAGCTTAGCCATGTTACTCTCCCAAATGTAATAATTCAACAAACACTTAGAGGAAAAAAAAACCTCATCATTCTAACAATTTATTTTTGTGATGCCTTTCTATTGGAATTAAAAAATATAGAAATGTAACAAGGGGATCTGAATCATTAAAATGACATAAAATTTTAATTAAATGCTGCTTTCAAAAAAGAAAAAAAAAGTTGTATTATTAAAGCCAATTAAAAAGTCAGATATTCTGAAATAATTAAATGGCAACATAAATCTACTTAGAAATTAAGTTTGTCTTTTATGTACCGTATATTCAGGTAAACAAAGGCATGGCTTAAACAGTTCAGGACAATGCTGTGGGCTGTAAGTTCATCATGGGTGGCCCACATCAGCACCCTTGGAACAAATGTTGGGAGGTATGGCTGCTATAGATGCCAATGGGTTTTCAAAAGGATTTTAAAATACTGCCAAACATTATCAGTGATTCCAATGTCCAAAAGAACTTGTCTAGGACCGATCGCTCCACTTAGTACAGCTTAAAAACAGAATACAAAATTTCATCATGAGATATGCAGGTACTGCACTTTCTGTGTATAGGGCTACCATATAGAGGCAAAGATAGAGGCTGCACCAACTATTTACATTTGCAATACTCCAGAATGTTTACTGTCCAGAAAAAAACACCAGGGCAAGTCTGAAGTTTGAAAAAAACAAAAAAAACGTAAATACATACATATTAACATACATTAAAAGCAATTTTAATTAATTAGACTGGTCACTCAGTACTAATATGGGGAATAGCTAAAACTATAAATAATTAATTAAAACATAGATGAAAAGTAAATCAATATAAAGTGCATGAACTAGATAAAAGATACAATTAAGTATAAATAATACATTTATACAATTGAAGTGCAACACTTTATTTATTGGTTAAACAATCAGTTTCTAAATGAATAATTTAAGACAAAAGTGTGTAACAAAATAAAAGTGTTATTTTATTAAGGTCGACTCACAAAGCAAGGCAGCTAAAAGTCTGTACAACTTTTAAATGTAGTTTGTGTTTTGTTGACATACTAGTGGAACTTACTTAGTAAACTAGGAGGTCCAGTTATTTTGTTGTCTTTAGTAATTTTATGAATTGTGCATTCTGCTATTTTCTAAGAATCAAGACTAAAGTCTACCTGTTAGCACCTAGGCAAAGACAGAGGGGTATGTTTATAAAGGAGTGCTATTTTGCTAACAGAGCACATCGCAATAGCAAATAGTGTTAATATTGTCATATTTATAAATTGGATTGTTTTCACTGCAGAGATTATCACCACAGTGATGTTTGGCAGTATTATCGTCCCTGTACGGCTGTAATATTACCCTATGCATTGCAATAAGTCCAGTATCGTGGCAAAAAGAGACATTGCATTTAAAATGTCTACCAATACCAGTCCAGGGCTGGTATTGGTAGAGAATTGGCTGGTGAGAAATCATAGGCTATGATTGAGTGCCTCACAGCACAAAATGCATAAGGCGTGTTTGTTCTTTTAAGCATGTTTCGATGAACATTGATGTTTTTAATGATCATTCCCTGTATTTGTGCGGAAGCGACTGGCTTCAATCCTTTATTTTTAGATTTTGTTTGTTGGAGCTTCGAGCGACGAGCCTGGAGCACCTGGTCCAGCGGACAGCTATGGAGAGTGCGGCTAATAACCCTGTTTAAATTGCTCTTGGGTTACTCACTTACCCTGGACTGAGGAGGGGATTTTCCACTTGGATTGTGTTTGCGGTAGACTTGGGGCATATGCACCTGGATCTACCTACACTCACAAGGGGTGAGTGTCTCTGTTGTATTACTATTCACACGCCTTCATTGATATTAAACCACATTTTCCGCTGGTTTAACGATACTAGCTTGGACATAGTGATTTTGTGAGTGAGTCATTAATCACAATCATGGAATGTGTGCACCCACCAAAATAGTGTTTGTTAATCAGACCCACCAATGGCGCTATATTGAGCAGCCACACACGTGCGATTGTTGTGAAGAATGGCCTTTTATCGCTGATTATTTATTGGGCTTGCAACTGCATGTGTGTATTAAGAGTAAGGCAATTCCTATTAATCTCATTGAATCTGCAATTTCTGCCATTTTGTTTTCACATATTAACACAGATTTGGTATAGTTTCATAGAATTGGAAAGTGAACATTTATCTTTACATCTTTACTGTAAGTGGCAGAAATACCTAAGTTTGCATTATATTTCAATAATTGAATTACATTTTTTTGCATAACATTAAGTTGCATATAGTCCAATGAGCTAATGATTATTTTGCTGTCTTGCATGAGCAATTCGTAATAATTTGACAAGAACTCTTTTAGCTGTTTGTATCATTTCATATTCTACAAAATAACTTATCTGGTTAGTGTAATAGATGTGTTAATGTTTAAATGAATAGTTTGTCAAACATTAATGTAGTCAAAAAAAGCAAAAGTGTATTTTGCCCTTATCCCTAGACAAGAACAACCATATTGCCTTGTTAATTAGCAGTTGCATTAACCAATAAAATCTATCACTTTAATTCTAAAATGTCTTTGCGTTCCTAATTAGTAAGGTTGGCACCTCATCCCTTTAAAACTGGAAATATGAAATTCCTATGCTGTAAGGGAAAATAAACACTTAATTGGGTACATTCTCCATACTACACTGATTTCTTTGTCATGCAATCAAAGTAAATTCTAATTAGCCTTGTATCAGACAGCTTTTATATGTATAAGGTTTTAGAGGAGTGAAATGGCAATAATAGATGTATCACAACCTTCTAAAACTGAACAACTATATAAACTATAATAATCCTTTAAATAAAGGTCATCCAAAAAGCATTCTATTGAAAAGAAATTATTGAAATACAAGTCTGACCAGTTGACCTGTCCATGCTATGTTAGTTTAAGAGTCTTGTTCCAATGACTATGACTAAACTCTGATCTTGCAACAGAATGACTTTTCACAAGTTTATGTAATAAATCCTTCACATAATCTCTTCACCATGGCCTAATGTAAACTGATATATACATTTTAAAACATTGTGTAATGTTATGTGCCATATAAGAAATTAAATACAATAAATATATTCACCAATAAAATATGCTGAACAGATTATACATTTAACTGATAATACAGAAAAACTAGTAGCACAAGAGAAAAATTCAGATCACTAATACCACTGAGCCACTGAGAATGGTGCCTCAGTGGCTAGCACTGACGCCTTGAGTCATAAGTTTGAATCAATCCTTGGACACATCTGCAGGGAGTTTGTACTGTATGTTCTCCCCATGCTTGCGTGGTTTCCATCCAGGCACTCCAGTTTCCCCCACAATCATAAAGACATGCTTATATAAGATAAAAATCAAATAAAATCAAATAAAATAGATGGTATAAAGACCTAATTCATAAAATAGATGGTATAAAGACATATAGGGTTATTCAATAAAAGTTCTTATGGTTAAAAATGGTGCTAATTTTGCCCCAACCAATCAGATGTTAGCTTTCAAATGTTAAATAACATCTGATTGGTTGTGGCAAAATTAGCAGCATTTTTAATAAGAACTTTTATTGAATCTCCCTGATAGTTCATAAGAATGGTATGGTTTAAAAGGTACAGCACAATAACGCAAAAACTGATAAAACCAAATGAACCAATAAATAACATGGTAAAATATAGTAAAAATCGGACTAAATATAAATTCTGAAACTGAAGGGTTTTGTACTCATTACAAATCTATTTCTCTGCTCACTCCTTGGGGGAATAATGTCTGCATTTCGTAAATCCATTTGGTTTCTAGTCTGGATATAGCGGCTTGTATGTCTCCCTTCCTCACAGTTTCTTTCATTATTTGTATCCCATGCCAGGTTAGTTGATTGCCTTTATCACAAGAGTTCCAGTGTCTGGGTACTGTGTGGTTAATTCTCTTCTGGATAATTCTTAGATGTTCTCCAATTCTTTCTTTTAGTTTCCTCCCTGTGTGTCCAATATATTGTAAGCCACAACCACATTCTAATAGATAGATTACATTTCTACTATTGCATGTTATTAAGTCTCTGATTTTAAAGTTTTCTTTTGTAGTGTTACTTTTAAACTCTTTTACTTTCTGTTTTCTGTTCTCCTTGCAGCCTTTGCAACTCAGTCCAAGGAACACTCCAGCACACCGGTGTTGGCTGTATGCCAGACAAGTAGATAGGTGCAGGTCCCCCTAGCCCTCCACTCCAAGGGCCAGAAAGTTCTCTAGCACAAGAAAGATATGGGGAAGCACACTAATCAGGTGAATTCACAACTATTTATTGTAACAACACATACAACGTTTCGGGACACCCTGAAAGGGACAGGGCTTCCCGAAACATTGTATGTGTTGTTACTATAAATAATTGTGAATTCACCTGATAAGTGTGCTTCCCCCTATCTTTCTTGTGCTAGAGCCTTTGCAACTCCCACACCCATAGAAACCTTTCAATTCTTGTAGGAAGTTAATTTTTTTGTTGTTTGTGTTTCTGCTCAGGTGGCTTGGGGCCAATTAGTCCTTTAAATTAGTGCAACGTTTGAATAAAATTTGTGTTTTTTCCGGAAGTATGGAGCCAAGTATATCATCCATTTTATGTATGTGCCAATGTTTCTGTAACAGTTATTTTTATTGCTGTCTCTCTCTGGTTAAATTGCGTGATAAAGGCTAGTTCATAATTCAATGGTGTATAAGTTCTTATTGCCCTATCCGGGCTTAGTAATGTATTTCTATCAATTCCCCTTATTTCTTCTTTATCTTTTTTTAACATAGAGGAATCATACCTGTGATGAATAGGAGTGCAATGCAAACTCCCATAGACAATATCTGGAATTGCACTCTTAATTTTCAAATTACCTCACTTTACCAGCACTTCAAGCAGTATGGCAGCTCCCACATTGTTTAACTGGCAGGCAATCATAGGGTTAAATTCCTGCCTAACCAGTTGTAACACTGAGCTGTCTTTCCCATAGCTATCTACAGTTGGTGTGTGTTCAAACCAGCATGAGGTTTGCCTTCAAAGGGGCAAGGTGTGAAGTCACTGTAGTAATGCATACACTTCTACAGGCTAGTAGGCACCAGAACAGCAGGAAATCTTCTAGTTTACAACTGAGCTAAAACCAAATGGCAGTTCAAAGTCCATTCATATTTCTTTATAATTCAGGGTACAGAATTAGTTCATATTTTCAGAAATATTCGTAGTTTATACTAGAATTTAATCTGTATTTATAAACACCTTGTAGGCGATGATATTCCGTAGGAATCCTGAGATATTATACTTCTTGTTCATACCAACTCTAATATGTGTCATGTTTGGTATCATTCTATTGTGTAATTGTGTTAATGACAACCAGGGCAATATTGTGAATGTGACATGTACGGTACTCGGATTATGGATTAACAGGAAATTGGAGTTTTAAAATTCCCTCCAAAATAGGAAACGCCTTTCAGGCCAGAACCAAGCCCACCCCTCTAGAGACCAGTCCGCCCCCATTTTCAGGAGAAATTATAAATTGGGAGTTTGTTATGCCATCTTAAGGAACTTCTAGCCAAACGGACGGACAGTATATTGGCTTCCATCAGGGACTATCAATTTGGACTCTCATTCATTCTGATATTGGATTTACAAGTTTCTGGACTGGGCTCATATACTTTTCAGATGCCATATATATCTAAGTATTCATTCTTTTATCCCCTTCTACCCTCACCTGTGTGTTACCGTTAATGTTCAGTAAGTTAATTTAATTTTTCTGTATATTTTTTATGCACTCTTTTGTTACCTTTTAATAAATGATTTCAAATCATTTACAGGCTAATTGTCCTATTCTGAGTATATCCCAAAACGAACCTGTGTCTCTGAAGTTATGCTACTATAGTAGAGATTGTTTAGATATAAATATAACTGTGTATAGAAATAATAGGTGTGAATAACCTTTTTCTTATAACCCCAGGTATAGATTTAGCAGGTTGTACCCCTGATTTCGGAATGTGGTGGCAGCAAGCATATAGATATTGAGAAATATTAAGTCTGTGTTATATCTAATTTGTTCACTAACCCCTTCCTTGTCCGTTCTGTTTTATCAACCTGTCGGTTATTTGGAGTGCGTTTTCCAGTAACTGATAGGTGAGTAGTCGTCACGGAGAAGAGGGTTACTGACAGTACCCTTTTTCTAAAAATTTTACTTTGAGGTCCATTGCTTGTTTATCGTAATGGTGGAGCAATTCCACCTGATTCATTTGAACTGTTTTTTCGGTATATTTAGGAGCCAGTTCTCTTTGTGGCAGCTATTGCAAAGAATATAAGAGTTGCAATCAACTGGTTTAATAGATACATGATCTTATATTTTATTCTTCTATAAAGAGTTTCAGATCTAAATACTATTTTCTCTTTGTTGTAGCTTGATGTAAATTGTAAGTTAAGATCCTTAATATTTATCCAGGTTAAAATGTTTTGTAAAATCTCCTCTGTACCTCCATATAATTAAAATATCAATATAAAACATTGCCATAAAACAATATTTTCCATAAAAGCACTTTTAAAAATTATATTCTCTTCCCATTGGACCATAAAAAGGTTTGCATAGCATGTTCCCATGGCTTACTATGTGTTTGGAGGATAAAAATAGTTTTGAAAAATAAAAAAGTTGTTTTGTAGAATAAAATCGATACTGGCCTTTAAAAACTTCTTTTGGGCCTCTGGAATGGATTGATCCTTTTTAAAAGTTTTGTGTATGGCTTTCAGTCCGTATTCATGTTTTTATGCAAGTATAGAGAGAGCTTACGCCTATTGTACACCAATAATAACTTTCCTACCATGTTACGTCTATTCAGAACATGGGGGAGTCTCTTGTGTAGGACTTGGTTTCTTTTACAAAGGGTTGCAGGAAGAGTTGACAGGTTGCTTGTTAATAATTAATTCCTGAGATTATTGGTCTGCCAGGTGGATTTGTAGTGTTTTTATGGATTTTAGGAAGGTATTAGAAGGTGGCTATAACTGGTTTCTTGATGTGAAGGAAGTTAAATTAATTTGTTGTGGTGTGGTGATCTTTCATTGCTCTTCTTTCATGGGTTGTTAGAAACCTTCCAAGTCCTTACTGATGAATTAAAACATAACTAAAAATAGAAAAGGGAAGGATAATCTATTGTTTGCCTTTTGATTGTGCTGGATAGAATCTTGATTTGGTTTTCAGGTTTGTATGGATGAAGGGGTCTTTGTCTCCAGTAATGTTGCACTAGCTTCTTTTTCTATGGCTGTGGTCATAAAGTTCGTTTGACAGTGAGTTTTCGAATTTGTTTAGATCAATAACATACTGAAATTGTTGAGATCTTGAACCGGTGCAAATTTTAGATCCTCATTTTAGATCCTTATTGAGTAATCTCAAATGGTTCCTAGTGATTCATTTGAACTGTTTTTTCGGTATATTTAGGAGCCAGTTCTCTTTGTGGCAGCTATTGCAAAGAATATAAGAGTTGCAATCAACTGGTTTATAATGGATACATGATCTTATATTTTATTCTTCTATAAAGAGTTTCAGATCTAGAAATACTATTTTCTCTTTGTTGTAGCTTGATGTAAATTGTAAGTTAAGATCCTTAATATTTATCCAGGTTAAAATGTTTTGTAAAATCTCCTCTGTACCTCTCCATATAATTAAAATATCAAATATAAAACATTGCCATAAAACAATATTTTCCATAAAAGCACTTTTAAAAATTATATTCTCTTCCCATTGGACCATAAAAAGGTTTGCATAGCATGTTCCCATGGCTGTACTATGTGTTTGGAGGATAAAATAGTTTTGAAAAATAAAAAAGTTGTTTTGTAGAATAAAATCGATACTGGCCTTTAAAAACTTCTTTTGGGCCTCCGGAATGGATTGATCCTTTTTAAAAGTTTTGTGTATGGCTTTCAGTCCGTATTCATGTTTTATGCAAGTATAGAGAGAGCTTACGCCTATTGTACACCAATAATAACTTTCCTACCATGTTACGTCTATTCAGAACATGGGGGAGTCTCTTGTGTAGGACTTGGTTTCTTTTACAAAGGGTTGCAGGAAGAGTTGACAGGTTGCTTGTTAATAAATTAATTCCTGAGATTATTGGTCTGCCAGGTGGATTTGTAGTGTTTTTATGGATTTTAGGAAGGTATTAGAAGGTGGCTATAACTGGTTTCTTGATGTGAAGGAAGTTAAATTAATTTGTTGTGGTGTGGTGATCTTTCATTGCTCTTCTTTCATGGGTTGTTAGAAACCTTCCAAGTCCTTACTGATGAATTAAAACATAACTAAAAATAGAAAAGGGAAGGATAATCTATTTGTTTGCCTTTTGATTGTGCTGGATAGAATCTTGATTTGGTTTTCAGGTTTGTATGGATGAAGGGGTCTTTTGTCTCCAGTAATGTTGCACTAGCTTCTTTTTCTATGGCTGTGGTCATAAAGTATCGTTTGACAGTGAGTTTTCGAATTTGTTTAGATCAATAAACATACTGAAATTGTTGAGATCTTGAACCGGTGCAAATTTTAGATCCTCATTTTAGATCCTTATTGAGTAATCTCAAATGGTTCCTAGTGATGGTCTTTTTGCTTATGTATGCCTTTTGTCTCTATTATCTCGTTCTTTCTCTTTTGCCTCCTTTATTACCTCTATGTCTAGGTCTGGGGTTCTTTTCTGTTTTGGTGTGGTTGTATGCTGATGTTGTGGCCATCTTCTTTGTGTTCTGTACCCCTCCCCTAAAAAATGCATCTCATTTCTATTCTCCTTATTTGGTCGGGTTTTGTGTTCATAGGGCATAGGTGTTGTCCTTTGTCTGGCAGATAGTGGTGTATTTAGTTGTTGATGTCTCCATATGGTACTTGCAGATATGTTCGGATGCATAGTGAATATAATAACGGACTTTTTTTATGGGTAAAAAGGGTATTGATCTCCAGGCCCTGGAGCTTAAGCATATGTTACATCCTTCATGTAAATGGTTGTACTTATAGTATATAAGGCTCTTAGACACTCACTTAGGGGCATATTTATAAAGGTCCATTATTTCCACATTTTTAAAGAAGACAGAAGATGCCGGTATCAAGATCGGTGGATACGTCTGTGTCACTGCTGCAGTGACATCACTTGGTGTCAGCAACTTCAGTGGAGCTCACGTCGCCGCTGATATCGTCTGCGACGTCAGAGAAGAAAGAAGATACCGGAGACCGGTAAAGGTCCCTTTAGGACCAGAGATGGTCCCAGTTTCGATCTGTGGGACCCCCTTACCAGAAAGGCTATTATTAGAGCCACAAGAGCTCTTGTAAGAGCCAATGGGGGTCCTGGTTTCGAGCTGCAGGACCCCAAACAAAAGCGCTAGTCAGTGAACCAAAGGCACTTATAAGTGCCGGGGGTCCCGGTTTCGAGATGGAGGGCCCCTTAGGACCCAAAGGGCACTGTAAGTGCCAGGGAGGGGGTCCTGTGCCCCAACAGCTGCGATGTCTATAAACTGGCAAAAAGCCAATCGCCACCAGATTTTGCCATTTTATATATTGTGCTTAGTTAATTTTTGACGTAAACAGCGACAGAACGTTAAAGCTTGTTTATAAATATGCCCCCTAGTGTCTTTGGTGGTTTAGGTGCTCCTGCCCCAAACCCTCCACTAAGATATGTATAGCGTGTCCTCTCTGTAGGATCGTAATAGACTTCAATCTACTTAACAATGCAAAATCATACAGAAAATAAATTAAGAGTTAAAATTCACTGCTCTCTCCCGGTGGCCCAGGCGTGGCCTGCCCCAAACCCTTCAATAATTCCACAATCAATGCTTCACAGGAAAAGACTTTGTGCCGCTGCTTCTGGTACATAGAACACTCAGGTTAGCCGGTCATCCAAAAAAGCTTATCTTTATTATATTAGATATACATGGCATGCACACAGGATAAAAACTTCTTATAGGCCTAACATGTTTCAGACGCTTTCGCGTCCTTACTCATAGGCTATAACTGTTCTTGCATGCAACTTACTTTTAAACGTAAGTCACTAGGTGCTGATCCCAGATACTCTAAGAGTTCACCATTAAGGAGTTCCGGAAGGTAAGTGATCTGTTCCTAATCCACTGCATATTATCTAAACACAACCTATCAATATAAAACCTGACCTACGTCATGAGTGGGATTAAAAATATACTGATACAAAATATTCAGGTTAAAAACATAGGTTTTTTTCCTAGTGTGAATGTTAATAAATATCTAATAAAACAAAGGAAACAATGAACAACAAATGTTAAACTTGATGAACTGGGCTACATCGGATACATCGAGTAGACTAAACAAACACTCATAAGCTTAGTTAACACAAGGGGTGTGAAATTTGTACCTACGTATGCTAACCTGTTTATGGGGTGGTGGGAGGAAACATATCTCTTTCACCATCCTGAGTTTGGCTCTCCAGAATCTAAGGTTGCTACATTATGTATCATCGATTCATAGATGACATGATTTGGATCTGGAGGGGCACAGGTCATGGATTTGAATTTTGGATGTCAGTTTTAAGCATCAACCCATATAATATTAAATTCACTTACACCATAGGATGATACTAGCCAATATCTGTACCTTACCATATCTTGTAGAAATGATTGTGTAAAAATGGAGGTCTACCAAAAACCTTTGACCGGCGACTCTATACAGATACTAACCATCCCCCCACTGAATAAATGCCAACCCCAGTATCTTAGTATCCCAGTCCAGCATCTTAGAATAAGTATGAATTGTTCTACCCAAAGGTCAAATAGTTAAGCATCAGAGAAGAAATTTTAAAGGAGTTTATTTCACCACTCAAATAGTTGTCAGTACAAAAATAATCAGGAGAAGGGTTACCAATGTGTACCTAAGAAAGCATGTTCCTCGGGTGATATGTGATCTCCTAGTATTTGTCAAGTACTTCTACCAAGACAGACCCTTGGTTAAAATACAGAAGAACATATCCTTGTGGTGCTACTAGATGTATAATGTGCGTGTATGTATTAGCAGTAGTAATGCGAAACAATATAAACAAAATATAAATTATAATTCTGACCATGTTGTTTACCTGATGACATGTATGGGATGTGGCATCCAGTATTTACCACATGCCCTTTAAAGCATAGGATCAGAGAACACATCAGAGATGTAAATCATAGTGAAAAAAGCCCAATAGCTATGGTATAACCAACAGAGACAACCACTCCCAAACCATAACAAACCTTTGGCTGGAACTTCCCTCCCTTCCCAACCACCCCCTGGACTCTTCCTTCCCCTAACCCTGGCCCAACAGCTCACCCAGATAGGAGGAGCTTGAACTACCCCCCTATCATGCCTTACAACCCTAGCTCAGCTAGGCTGGATCCGAACACTCCTGCCTTTGAGGAAATGCCAACCCCGAAGGCAAAATTTTTAAAGAATCAATGGATTCCTGGAGGGTTCTGGCCCACTCGGGTTCCTAACTGGCCATCGCAGTCTGTAGAGGCTGGGGGTCTTGGGTTGAGCTGCATGGTGCACAAAGTGGCCCAGATATACCGGCCGGCAACTTTCCTTGGCACGAGGCACATACAATGAAATACATGAAATGGCGTGGGAAGATTTAGCTGCATTCGGACGGGGCAATGATTTTTCCTTGGAAGACATGAAAAAGTAAAGATAGAAAGATAAGGAAAGGGGGGGAAGAAAAAAAATGTTTTTGAGGTCTCCAACCCCAAGGGGAAATAGAAAGGGAAGGGAGAGATGCCCCACAGAAGATATGGCAGCTGAATAAGGGAGAAAAAAAACAGTAGGATACAAGAACTGTCCGCCTACTTTCTTGAAAGCGGAAACAGTGGAAATTCCTTTTGGATACCAGAGCACCTAATGGACTTCAATAGGAGAGATCTCATGTTTAGTCTTTTCGATGTAGCCCAGTTCATTAAGTTTAACAATTGTTGCCACTAACCCCCGTGCACTGTTTCATTTTTTTCTTAATAGATATTTATTAACATTCACACTAGGAAGAAACCTATGTATTTAACCTGTATATTCTGTACGAGTATATTTCCCACTCATGCCATAGGTCAGATTTTTATATTGATAGGCTGTGTTTAGATGATAAGCAGTGGATTAAGAATGTATCACTTACCTTCTGGAACTCCTTAATGGTTAACTCTTATAGTAGCTGGGATCAGCACCTAGAGACAGACTTGCCTTAAAATGGATGTTAAGAGCAAGGACAGCTGTACCCTATGAGGAAGGATGCTTAAAACGTGTTAGGTCTATTCAAAGTTTTATCTTGTGTGTACATGTACAGTATATGTAATATAATAAAGATGGGCTTTTACCAGAGTGCTCTATGTATTGGAAGGAGCAGCACTAAGGGGTATATTTCTAAACGTTCGCTATCGCAGGACAACGCAATGACAAATAGCGCTATTTTCACATTATTTATTAAACAGTTTTTTGCTTTCGCCTTTGTGGAAAAGTATCGCTGTGGCTGTTTTCACTTTATTCACTGCATTAAGTCTGGTATCACTGCGAAGAGAAATTGCTTTCTAGTGTAATTTCAGAACTATGTCATTTTTTTTATTTAAAGCTATTTATTAATAGGTGAAATTTCACCTTTTTGACACCTTTTCTCCCTTTTGTTGCATTTTTACCAGAATTTTCACCAAACATCAATATTTACTGGAATGTTCCATTAACATGACTATTTCTTACACAGCACAGGTTTGATAATTAGCTGCAGTTTGCTAAAAATAAGCAATGCTAAAAAATGTGTCCTATTAATAAAATAGAGAAAATTCGCCTTTTGAGTTTTACACTATTTATTATATCTTTGGCTGAAAAAAACACCAAATGTGTTAGGCTATTTTTAAATAACAAAGATAGGTGTTCAGTGTGTATTAACCAATTTGATACTATAAAAAAAAAACCACAAGGGAGTAGAGATGGGATCTGGGTCCGATACAGGACCCCTCAGTTCCGAAATCCGAATGATCCTTCCGAATCCAGATGGATCGTCCACATTTCGTGACATATTTTCGAAGATTTTCCAACGTACAGAGCTATTTTCGAAAATAGATGTGAACATTTGAAAACCTTCAAAAATACGATCGTATTGTTTGAAGATTTTCAAACGTTCACATCTATTTTTGAAAATTATCGAAAGTAACTCCGTACATTCGAAAATCCATTCCATTTTCGGATCTTTCCGAGATCCGGGAATCCGAAAACGGAACAAAATTATTGAGTTTCAGCCATCTCTACCAGGGAGTATTACCTATTTACCATCATATGTGCTGAATTTTTTCAGCATTATTAGTGCTACATAATTTGCAAAAATAATGCCCTTTATAAATATGTCCCTTAGACTCCCATTTGACTTTATTGGTTTTTAAGAAAATTGGATCCTTAAAAAAAAAAAAAAAATTCGCCAAGTCTGAGGAGTCATTGTGGAGTGTTTCTAAATACTAAGAAGTACTCGGGGGTGTTAGACTATTTTCCAGCATTAACTTTAATACAGTCTGCGATTTCGCTTTTTTTACAGTTTATTTTTTTAAAGCGAAAAATAAACTGTAAAAAAAGCGAAATCGCAGACTGTATTAAAATTAATGCTGGAAAATAGTCTAACACCCCCGAGTACTTCTTAGTATTTAGAAACACTCCACAATGACTCCTCAGACTTGGCAAATTGGAACGTCTGAACTTAAAGCAAAAATAAACTTTTCGCCATTATATAAAATAGCTTGAGCGATAACCGCAGCGATGTATGGCGAAAAGCAGCGGTAATGACCTTTCGACACTGGTTATCACTGCTTTATATACAGCCAAAAGTCCAAATTTATGAAAAGGCAGCGTTAAAGGGCATGTCCACCCCCAAAACTATAATCCCCCCCACTTCTGGCCCCACTCTGTAGTGTAATAAAATCCTTACCTTCCATTTGGAGCTGGGATGTTTCTCCTGGATTCCCCCCCCTCAGTCTGAAAAACTGGCCAGCAGGAGGATAGCAGAGCCCATATAGGACTCTGCCTCCTGTCTCTCCTCCGGGAGAATTTTGTCCTGCGCACTGCAGCCCCCCCCCCTCCCTCTCCCGTTTTGCAAGCCCTCTCAGCCAATCAGGGACGCGGCTGCCGGTCCCACCCCCTGCTTGCAACAGTTCAGTGCAAGCAGAGGGCCGGGATTGTGCGGCGGGGGAAAGAAGTAAGGTAAGTAAGTATCAGGGCTCTTTCTGGAAAATCTAATGATGCGGTTGGGGCTGGGAGAAGGTGCCCTACCACATCTAAAAAATTTTTTAAAAGGGTGGACATGCCCTTTAAAGAAGGCGAAAAGTTTAATGAACCTTTATAAATATGCCCCCAAGCCTTTTCCTGTGAAGCAATTTTTATTATTGTGCAAATTTCGCATCAAGAAATACAAATGAAGAGTACTTTAGAGATCCAAAGGTTAGAAATATTACTACATATTTATTTATACTGTATATCAGGATTAAGAGAGCTGTAGTCGATTATGTTTATGCAGTTTTCCTAAATACAATATCAATAATGGTTCCATTAGTTGTTTAGATTAATATAGACTTGCATAGTTCACTTTTACAAACAGAAAAGGGAAGTGATCAGGGCACTGTAATATAATATTCTACACAGTGTAGTACAGGTGCTAGTCCGAATAATTATAATATCAAAAATTAGAAAGAAAAAGGCAGACTGCAAAAAACTCTGTACTAGTTTGATATAATTAGACCGTCCTTTATTCTCATAATTTAACTGGGACACAAATTAAAAACATTTAAAAACAATGTTCATCCCCCTCACGAAAGTCAGTCACATAAAGACCTAAGTGGCATACACATGTTATCAACCGATACAACAAAATGCATATAAAGGGTAATACTTATACCGGTCTGGCGAGAGGGGATTCAGACACAGGGGGGCGCTCACGACGAACGCGTTTCGCTCCGATTCTAGGTGTCCGGAGCTTCCTCAGCGTGACTTATTCACGCTCCCACCCGTTTTTAAAAGATGGAAACCGGACCTTCCTCTGCGCGCTATGAGTGACGTCATCAATAGGCGCCATCATGCTATTGGTTAATCTGAAGTCTCGTGTCTCGCGAGACTTAGTATGGTGCAGTGGGGGTCTGGTTACTATAGATACGTCCCGCATAGCAATACAGCTGGATACTTATTGATTATACAAATAAATACATAGTAATTCAAAAAGACTTTGTGGTTCAATAGCAGAGCTTACTGGTTCAACAATACTTAAGTAGTTCTATCGAGGTAGATAGTTCAACAATAAAACTTAATAGTCCAAAAAGTGCTAATAATTCAATAAAGTTTGATGGTTCAAAAAATGTGAGCTTAGTAGTTCAGCACTACTCACACTTATGGATCGTTACAATCAATATCAAAATGTTATATCATACAGTGGTTGGTAATAGTAACTAGTTGGGGGCCCCCAACCAGGGAGTATCTAAAAGATCTCTCCCATTTCACAATAATCTATACTTTTATAATAATATAGAGAATAAAGACACAAATATACCCCCATGATCCTCTGTTCATGGAGAAAAGTCCCAAGAGAAAAGTTCTCTTATGTCCATTGAGACTGCAGATGCCTAAGTTCGGATCCTATGTTCTATTTAGGCATCTGCAGTCTCAATGGACATAAGAGAACTTTTGCCTATGCAGTAAAAGAACCGAATAAGAACTACCTACTTCAAAATGGATATAACACTCTGACTACCCTCTCTGGATCTATAGACATAAGAATCTCTTGGACTAGTATTTGAAGCACTTAGAGTTATAACCTCACGTCATACGTTTAAATCCAACCTAATCTATGCAGTAAATCCAAGATAGCTGCACTATTTCATATTTTGGACTATGACTCTATCCTATTACAGAGGATCATGGGAGTATATTTGTGTCTTTATTCTCTATATTATTATCAAAGTATAGATTATTGTGAAATGGGAGAGATCTTTTAGATACTCCCTGGTTAGGGGCCCCCAACTAGTTACTATTACCAACAACTGTATGATATAACATTTTGATATTGATTGTAACATCCATAAGTGTAGTAGTGCTGAACTACTACTCACATTTTTTGAACCATCAAACTTTATTGAATTATTAAGCACTTTTTGGACTATAAGTTTTATTGTTGAACTATCTACCTCGATAGAACTACTTAAGTATTGTTGAACCAGTAGCTCTGCTATTGAACCACAAAGTCTTTTTGAATCACTATGTATTTATTTGTATAATCAATAAGTATCCAGCTGTATTGCTATGCGGACGTATCTATAGTAACCAGACCCCACTGCACCATACTAAGTTTCGCGAGACACGAGACTTCAGATTAACCAATAGCATGATGGCGCCTATTGATGACGTCACTCATAGCGCGCAGAGGAAGGTCCGGTTTCCATCTTTTAAAAATGGGTGGGAGCGTGAATAAGTCACGCTGAGGAAGCTCCGGACACCTAGAATCGGAGCGAAACGCGTTCGTCGTGAGCACCCCCCTTATGTCTGAATCCCCTCTCGCCAGACCGGTAAAGTATTACCCTTTATATGCATTTTTGTTGTATCAGTTGATAACATGTGTATGCCACTTAGGCCTTTAGTGACTGACTTTCGTGAGGGGGATGAACATTGTTTTTAAATGTTTTTAATTTGTGTCCCAGTTAAATTATGAGAATAAAGACGGTCTAATTATGTCAAACTAGTACAGAGTTTTTTGTAGTTCACTTTTCAGGGATGTGTAAAGCATGAAATCTGACATTTACAGAGACACATGTTGGACACTGGGAAATTAGAACAATTAAACTGCCACCTTTACTTGCATGCACAAGTTTCTTGCCTTCCAATCATGGTCTGCACTGTATATATACATACATAAGTTCATGCCTTCATGTACTTTCTGTAGTTCATATAGTTGTACCGTTAACTTTAATTGAAAAAAATATTTTGTTGCCCTAATAAATCAAGGCTCCTCCATTAGAGGAACCAAATTAAATGTAATTTTCTAGTCTTCTTTTTTAACATTTAAATTAGAACTGTATAATACCAACCTTATAAAGGGAATTACACTATCTCTTTCTAGAAGTTTTTAGCTGCAAGATATTATTATATTACAGCCAGTAAAAATAGTTGTATTCCAAGAGATCAAGCAACACCTGTTGCATATTTTTAATAGAAATAAGAAAATGCAATTCTGGGCATGGGAATACAACAAATTGGCCTACTTAGGAATTATGAATAATATTTAAAAATAAATTGTGCTTGTATGCATAATACATATCTTTCTGTGACCTATTTGCCTGTTTTTTTTTTGTTTTTTTTTAAGCAAGGCATGGTATCCAGGTGAACAAATTGCTAATGTGGGGCTCACTCCACCTTGGTGTATATATTCATAGCAAATGAGAAGTAAAATATACGGATCACGTTTTGACTAGTATAACATTTCCTCCTTTTCCCTGTACAGTCTACTAGTAGTTTTCTTTAAGACAAACATTGAACTAATTTTTTATACATATATTTATATACCGTATACACTGCAAAGACTATAGTTAACAATAAAAATTGATAAGATGTACTAATTAAATCAATATAAAGGATATTAAAAATGTGTAAGTGTACAGTATAAGCGAAAGCACATACATACAGACACATGCTATAATAAGCACAGAACACGATTTAAAAATCAGTAAGGGAAAAATCTTTGAAGAAATCATTTGTTAAAACTAAATATGATCTTTTTTCATTAATGCAACTATACTGAAAAATGACTTCTTTTCATCCATAAACAAATACATGTAAATATCCCTTACTGTGTTGCTGCATGCCTTAATTTCAGTACTTATTTCGCATAGACGCTTTGATTAGGGTCCTTCTGGTCAGTAGGATTTTATTTTTGTCTGCTCTTTCGATTGACAACCGCAATTATAGCTATCATGGCCTCGATTAGTATCCTCCTCCCATCAGGACTTTTTAGGAATTCAAACACACAGCAGTAATCACTATGAGAGGGGAATTTCCTACCGTGCAATTTACACCCAACACTTGATGACAAATGAGCATTACTTGACTAGACTGGATAGCTAATAAATAGGGGACAAATCAACAAAATATGGTACAGTGGTGGTTGGGAAGAATTGTAACCTCCAGTAATGGGCAACTGATTTTTTTTCCAGTATAGATGCCCTTTAAGGTTCTTAAATTATACAATGTGCATGTTAAAAAGACCATTTAAAAATGAGAAAAATAAACACAAGACTGAAGAAATTTTAATTATCCACTATTCTAATAAATGCCGTTCCCAATAATTTTGTGCTTTACAGGCCACTGTACAGAATGAAACGCTTATTTATTTTCATCACTATAAATGTGGGGTACAGGTATAGATGAAAGCTAGATACATTCTATAAGCCAGCTAGAAGGGGCAAACCAGACTTTACCCTGACGCACTCTCTCAGGGATGTACTTGGACGTTTTATCATATACAATATATTGTGTGCAGAATCTTTGGTCAGAATTTGGTTCTGCATGGTATGCAACTGTGTTTATCATCTGTGTACATCACTATCTGGCTTAGGCTGACGAATAAGGATCTGCCCACCAGCAGCTTTAACAAGCTCCATCAGGTCTTCCTTGCAGTGTTCTTTAAAGCAGCCAAGAAAGTAGAAATGGCAGCCATCCAACAGTCGTGGCAACTTAAAACAGAAAATAAATTAAGACTGTTTTAAATATTGTTATGAGCAACCACAAAAACAGCAAAATCACACAAAAACAAAAAACAAGAAATATCTGAATAATTATGTAACATTCAAATGTTAGTTGCTATATTTACAACATGTTTACACTCAAATAAATACAGGCAATGCAGTGCGCAAGCTGTGTTACAATGCAATAATCCCTTGCAATATTTTTTGCAACGTGGGATGGGGGTCAGGCAAGGTGCGCCATCCAACGCCCCCTTATTCTCAATACGTATACTCACACAATACAAACAGTTTGAGCTTTGATTTAATGATTTCTTGTGGCAATACAGAGGATGATGTAGAAAGAGACAACTCTTTAAATCTTTAAAGAGCGCGAGAGAGAAAGAGTTGGTCTTTTCAATTCTACTGAGTAAAAAGGTATGCACTTAGTGATATAATCGCTTACAAAGTGGTAAAGAAGTCAGAGGAACAACTAGCCATAAGTAACATTTCTTGAGAATTCCTATTTTTATACATATGTCCAACACTATTTAAGCTCCTTCAGAGTGTAATATTTTCTCTCGCCACTAGGAATCAACAGGCTTCCCTAATTAGAATTTAAGTCAAACTCTTTCATTCTAACAGAAGATGCACCAAAGATGTTTAAAATCAATGTCTACACATTGTAAAAGTGCCAGTGAGGCTTTGAGATGGGATATACAGCGGCTGTGCATTGTCAAAAGTACTTTGTAAAACAAGTGATGCAATAAACCTATACACATTTTACGCCAGTTTATAGCTATTTAGTGTTTAAGTCATGCAAAAGTAAAAGGGTATCTATAGTGGGGAATTTATTTTTTTTTCTTTCTTTCCTGTGTTCTATAATTCCCCCCCAACCCCCAGTGTCTTCACATTTTTCAGATTCCCTCTCTGTCCTGAGATACACAAGTTAGAGTAAGATGTCATTGCATTCCTCTACTCCTACTTGTACTGTCAATCAAATCCCTGTGACATGATCCTCTTCTCGCTCAAGTCCGTCCCTCCTCTGTAAGGATAAAAGCATTAGCAGGGGGAGAGAGGTAGCTTTGATGGCAGAGATAAGGCTGCACTTGACCCCCCTTGATAAACTTCACTGATTGATGATGGGTCACAAAGAGAGGTCTTTATTTTAGCAGGACACAGAGATCAGTGTCTTCAGGACAGCTTGCTTTCTATTGGCCACTGTGCGTGGGTGTGTTTTGTAGGATGTTAAACTTTTAACTCCTACTGCACATGATAAGCTTGTCGGTTAGCTGGAGTTGAGACATGGAGGAGGTAACAGAGGGGGAGGGGGGGGAAGGGGGGAGTGCTGCACAGAGATCTGACACCATGGGAAAACAAAATCACGACAGAGGTAGGATAAAGGCAGCACAGAGTACATGAATTTGCAATGGGCCAATGTGTTTTTTTTCACTATAGATGCCCTTTAAGAAAGGATTGCACTGTGAGTCAATACAGCTTTCTTGTATCCAAAGAGTGATAGTGAAGACTAATAAAATCAGCTCTTTGATGCATGCCTACTAAATCTCTTAGTTATTGAACTAACAGAAAAACTGGAAGAAAGATAATACTATGAACTAAAACATACCAGCTGTACTTTATTCAGTCGCCTCTTTGGATCCACCATGTACCTCCTGGGGTTCTCAGGTTCTTGCCTACACACACTCCAGGCATTTCTTTACCCCTATAATATAATAAGAAAGGCACACAAAACTGAAAACACACACATTTCTGTGATTTCAAAGCATGTGGATTTGGTAAAATGTGTCCTGTTAAACTAAGCAGCATTTCAAAATTAACTGTTGTGCATAAACATCTACACAAAGTGCAAAACAAAATATTTAATTAGGATTCAGTCCATCAAGTTTATACAATAAACCACAAGCATGTTACAGTATTGGTAAACTTGTATAATTTAACTTAATGGCAGTCCTCTCTAACATCCTTGTCAAATTTGTCAAAGTTTTAATATTACTGTAGTACTGTGCGGAGATGCCTCTAAGTAGCAGTGAAAGAGTTAGAACAGCTCATTAAGAAAAAAAAATATTCTCTAGGTGCCGTTTTAAGATTACATTCCTGTACTATGGATTTTTAAATTACACAGCTCCCTCAATGCTTTACTTGGTAGGTTTAAGCAGAAAGCATACATCTGTGTACATTTAAGCATTAAAAAGAAACTGCTGCAAAAAGTAAATGTTGAGATTAAACTAGTTTTATATTAAACTTTTTTTTTTTTTAATTTAAACCAAATAATAACAACTTACAAGCAAATCGAAGTATCCAGCATCCAGCTAATGTTCCCAACATACATTTCATGGTTCGGAGAACAGGTGTCATCATGGACAATGATGTGGGTAACTAAAGATCAAGAGAACATTATTAGTTCTTGAACATTCTGGCTATATCAAATGACACATTCAACATTATAAATGAAAGATATAGCTGTTTATCAGGATAAAAGCCTAGTGAATTGTGTACAAACACTGGAATTTCCAGCTAATAGTTATTTACCTGCACTGCTATATTCAAAATAAAGATGAGCATTCAGAATTTTTGAGAGCTTTTTCAGATCAGCACGCTGTAAAGTTGACAGGCCACTGGCCATAAGTACAATAGTTTCTTCTTTTCGCTGGCACAAGCTCTGTTGGGAAAAAGTATAAACTTTGAGAAGGGATAACTCACTGCCAGTGGCAAAAATGATTTACATTTTAATCAGGTTTACTTTGAATCAAAAGGGAAAAAAGGCAAAATATAAAAAAGAATTCTATATTTTTTAACAATTGTGTTACCGCTATTTAACAACATTCTTGAGCTCCCCAACCCCTCTCCGCAGAGTGGAAAACTTTGGTAAAGGGATGGGAAAGCTACAGAACTTACTGAGCATGTGCAGAATTTACATAGTCCGAAAGCTATTTTAACTTATCTTGTATGCCTAAGTAAAGGTGGAAAGTCCAATTAGTACTCATTGTGAAAAGGCAGGCTTCCGAATGTAGGGAAAGCCAGAAATCTTTAAAATTACAGATAATTACAGTACAATAACTTTTGAATAAAGCTAATTTATGCAAAAAGTAAATCAATTAAAGGAAAACTAAACCGCAATTAACTTAGGTGCATACATCTTTTATTATTTATAATTATGAAATAGAGCTTTATGTATGTTTCTACAAAGGTAGTATGAGCATATGTTTATGCAGGGAAATATCCTCTCTCGCAATGTTTATAGCCATACAACACTTGAGATTTTTAGGTTAAGTTACATTCACAATGTAAAATAAATGGACATAATTACTACTTAGGCAGGGGTGTCAAACTTAATCACATAGGGGGCCAAATATTTAGATACTTAGTGGGTGCAGGATTGGGACTGTCACGCTTGTGCCTAGAAGCACACTCTTTGGACTGGGACTTCTGCCTATGGCGCAATCATGTGCTAATGTGGAATGCCCACCTTACTCTTCTGGCACGGTATTGGAATGGCCAACTCCAATGGAAGGACACCTCCTCCACTCCCCAGTGCTGGGCTAGATAAGTGATCAGTTGTACAGCAGTGACAGCATTCATGCCTTACTTGCTGCTATTCATTTGTGCAGTCCCAAGCAGTGTTGTAACTCTAGATCTGCCTGCTAGATATAGTAATCAGCTGTTTTAACAGCGGATCGCAGCTATCTTAGTAAAGGTGAGCCTGATCAGCTGTTTAAAAAGCTGATTGCAGTATCTAGCAGGCAGATCTATAGTTACGCCACTTAATAGATTTCAGCCATCTTGGATTCTGTACAGTCACCGGGGGCCACAAACAACAGCCAGAAGGGCCGGATTGGCCCGTAGCCTTGAGTTTGACACGTGACTTAGGCTGATATGTACGAATTACAGAAAAGGCATGTTTATGGTTTAGGTAAAAAAAAGATAGTTTTAAAAAAAAAAAACACTGGAACTTACAGGAGGAAATGGGTGCACCAAAATTGGTTCTTTAGTTGCCTGAGTTTTTCAGCAATACAGATTTCTCTCCTCAGTTTCTGCATAGTCTACAGGCCGCAGACCGAATATATTACTGGTAAACAAGCACAGATGGGTTTTAAGTAAATACAATATGTGACTAGATTCTTAACTAGATACATTAGCTTTGAAACAGGTTTTATTTTCAGTGTGTTGCTTTTCCATAAGCTGGACTCACAACACATACACAAAAACATAAGCCTTGAAATTACAGGCAACGCAGATGGACAGCGGGAGGGCAAGCTGCTGAATCAAACAAGAGGAATAAACCAAAGTGGAAAAAATAACAGACAAGAGCTGCTCTCTCTTAGTGATGAGACGGTACCTTTTGTGCCTTGAATTTAAAAGAGCTTTGCATTTTAAGGTTACATAATAATTTAACAACAAAAAATAGGCATACAAAGAGGTTGGTTAGTATCTTGTTGTCAAAATAAATGGTCAAAAAAGGGTTAAATTTTGGATCAGCTCTTTTCTGGAATGTCCTGATTAATTCTGCACTAATAGAAGCTTCTGTATCTATTGCATTAATAATGTGCTGGAAGCGGCACATTACAAATGCTCCAGACTAACGGATAATTTGTTCAGCCATAGCATAGCATCCTGGGAGTTCCTCACCATTAAATAGTGTCACATTGTTCTCTTATGGCATCGGTTGTGAAGAACTGTTTGGCTTTGCACAGTGCCATCTCCTTATTTGGGTAAAAAAAAAAGTCAGACAACTTACAAAAGTCTGCACAATTTAAAGGCAAAACAATATCAAAAAAAATAACATTACCCCATTACATGTCCACACTTCCAGCAGCTGAAATCGCTTACTCTCATTTACAACTGTGCTTCCATCCCTTAGATATCAACAGCAAAGATGAGTGCTAAAAGCCCGCCTCCTAGAGGGCCCAGGGCCCGATTAACACATCACTTGTCATTGGCTGGTGGGAATGTCTGTTACAACCTCTCTCCCTCCTCTGCCAGTCAAACAAACTTGAACTGTTCGGTTGCTAGGATACAGCCTACATAATCACTTGACATTTAAAAAACAAAATCCATGAATATACATATTTTATCTTGCCTTTCAGAACCAAGAATAAAATTAACATATCCTATAAATAAAAGCTTAACTGCTGCGTCTGTGCTATGATCCGTGTGTGTCAGCATGTCCTTCTTGGACTTACCACGAGAGGAGAGTCTCTGCAGTTCCTATTGACTCACCACTAGAGGGAGAAACACACGGAGGCAGAACAGCAATTAAAAAGACCACAGGCAGAAAAGCAATTAAACAGACCGCAGGTAAGGTTGCTTGGGACAGAGGGGGGCCCCTGAAATTGAGACGGGGGGGCTGGATTCGGGATGGGAGGGGAGAGGGGCTGGATTTGGACAGAGGGGGGATTCTGGCCTTGGGGCTTCTAGCGCCCGTTATTGTATCAGGCTTAATGTCTAGTCTCTATATAAAAACTTTTAAATGAATTCCACTTATCATTAATATACATACTTCTTAACACTATAGGGTGCAAGATTTGTTGTGTTATTTTGAAGAATAATAATTAAAGCTACAATTTTGGATAAATAGGGCTTGTACATATATACTGTAACTATTGAAAAGGTTTTTAGAAAAAGCCTTGCACGTTGAAAAGGGCAAATACACCCATTCTACAATTTTATTTAGTCTCTTAACCCTGAAAGCCCATCCTTATAATACTTACCTCCTCTACTTTCCTCTGCTGCAGTCAATCACAGATAGATGACATCACAGTAAATAATGACTGCGCTGCCTCCTTTGCCCTTGTGTGAGCTAGTATTGGGGGCGGGTGTGTGTGGAAAGCAATGGTAAAAC
This sequence comes from Hymenochirus boettgeri, assembly GCA_019447015.1. Lineage (NCBI taxonomy): Eukaryota > Metazoa > Chordata > Amphibia > Anura > Pipidae > Hymenochirus > Hymenochirus boettgeri. The sequence goes on along the minus strand of JAACNH010000256.1, from coordinate 169,732 downwards.
ATCAACTGTAACCATATATTTAATAAATGTGACAGCACATATATCAGAATCCAGATGAAATAAAGTAAAATTAAACACCATTTGAGCCATGCAATGGTGTATCACAAAACAGGATGTGTCATGAGGGACGAGCTTTAAGATTCTGTATGAGCACTAGAGATGTTTGAAACTGGTTCCAGTTTCAAATTCTCGGAGTTCTGAAAATGTTTTAAAGCTGACCTATAGAAGTCAATCAGAGAAAAAATCTAAAAGTTACAATCGAATTTAAGCTAGAAATAGCAATGGTAAGATAGTGTAAATGGGACAGGGACCTGGGAAATGGTCAGGGGAACACGTATGTTGTATTATAATTTTATTTATAAAGCGCCACTTGGGTATGCAGCGCTGTACATTAAAAATACTGAGTATACAAACAAGGGATAGGTGCAAGACATTATACAGATAGATAAAAAATGAAATACAATTGCATACATCGGTTAGGAAAGCACATATTATGATAAATTGATATAAGTGCAACAAGCCATGACATTAGGAATGAGATCCCTGCCCCGAAGAGCTTACAATCTAAATGGTAGGGACACATACAGATACAAGTGGGGGGGATGGGTACAAAGTGCTTAAAAGGGCTAACAATATGTGTTCTGCTGATGCTCAGAAAGGAAGGATAACAGTCTAGATTTGACTGTATTACACACACATAATAACCAAATACCGTATACACTCGAGTATAAGTCTATCCGAGTATAAGCCAAGGTACCTATTTTTACCGGAAATAATTTATAAAAACTGATTGACTTGAGTATAAGCTGAGGGTAGAAATTATGACCACTACTGCCTTCTGATTCTGTATTGTTTTGTGGCTTAAGTTGCCCTTTAATTGGACAGCAGAATTCCCATATATGAATCCCATACAGTAATAGCCAAATCCAGTACCAGTAACCTCCAATTTCGGCACTCCAAATGTTTGGAAACTACAACTCCCACCATGCTTTGTTGCTGGGAGTTGCAGTTCTATACATGTGGAGTGGCAAGGTTCAGTAATCTTTTAATTAAACTTGCCATCATTTACATTCTCCCTGGCCCCCATACAGTAAAGGGCCTCTGGCCCCATACAGGTAAGGGCCATCTAGGGCCCTCGGCCCCATACAGTAAAGGGCCCTCTGGCCCCCATACAGTAAAGGGCCCTCTGGCCCCATACAGTAAAGGGCCTCTGGCCCCCATACAGTTAAAAATGTCACCTGAGAGTTGTAGTTTTAAGCTGCTACTTGCATTGAACTAGCTGCTGTTTTTTGCCCCAATCTGAGGAGACCCTCAGACTTACAGCATCCAGATGAGCATGACAGTGCTGAGTGAGTACAGCAGCCAGACTACAGGAAGCAGGAAGTGTAAAGGCAGATCAGCTCCTGTAACTTTCTATACAGGTTAACACCTACTGGTTACTATCTGCAATTGCAGAATTTGGATCTAAATTAGGACTTGACCCGTGTAAAGTCGAGGTTAGGTTTTCAGGCTAATTTTAAAGCCTGAAAAATTCGACTTATACTCGAGTATTACGGTAGTAAAATAGAATCAAATTCTTCCTCACAAGGCCATTTTCGTGTTTCCGCCAGCTACTACTATATGCAAAGCTAATTTTGGTAACCCTATATAGTCTTGAAATTCGTTAACCCTCAAAAGTAGCCTTGACATTCAGTAACCAATAAAAGTAGTCCCGAATCTATACTTTCGAGGGTTATTGCTAGTAGCTTTGTATATTCAGTAACCATCGAAAGGTCCGTATTTTAGTGGGGTTACCGAAAATATGTTAAGTAAATGATAAGTTCTGTGATATTTAAAAACAATGTTCATCCCCCTCACGAAAGTCAGTCACATAAAGACCTAAGTGGCATACACATGTTATCAACCGATACAACAAAAATGCATATAAAGGGTAATACTTATACCGGTCTGGCGAGAGGGGATTCAGACACAAGGGGGGCGCTCACGACGAACGCGTTTCGCTCCGATTCTAGGTGTCCGGAGCTTCCTCAGCGTGACTTATTCACGCTCCCACCCGTTTTTAAAAGATGGAAACCGGACCTTCCTCTGCGCGCTATGAGTGACGTCATCAATAGGCGCCATCATGCTATTGGTTAATCTGAAGTCTCGTGTCTCGCGAGACTTAGTATGGTGCAGTGGGGGTCTGGTTACTATAGATACGTCCCGGCGGGACGTATCTATAGTAACCAGACCCCCACTGCACCATACTAAGTTTCGCGAGACACGAGACTTCAGATTAACCAATAGCATGATGGCGCCTATTGATGACGTCACTCATAGCGCGCAGAGGAAGGTCCGGTTTCCATCTTTTAAAAATGGGTGGGAGCGTGAATAAGTCACGCTGAGGAAGCTCCGGACACCTAGAATCGGAGCGAAACGCGTTCGTCGTGAGCACCCCCCTTATGTCTGAATCCCCTCTCGCCAGACCGGTATAAGTATTACCCTTTATATGCATTTTTGTTGTATCAGTTGATAACATGTGTATGCCACTTAGGCCTTTATGTGACTGACTTTCGTGAGGGGGATGAACATTGTTTTTAAATGTTTTTAATTTGTGTCCCAGTTAAATTATGAGAATAAAGGACGGTCTAATTATGTCAAACTAGTACAGAGTTTTTTGTAGTTCACTTTTACAGGGATGTGTAAAGCATGAAATCTGACATTTACAGAGACACATGTTGGACACTGGGAAATTAGAACAATTAAACTGCCACCTTTACTTGCATGCACAAGTTCTTGCCTTCCAATCATGGTCTGCACTGTATATATACATACATAAGTTCATGCCTTCATTTGGACTTTCTGTAGTTCATATAGTGTACCGTTAACTTTAATTGAAAAAATATTTTGTTGCCCTAATAAATCAAGGCTCCTCCATTAGAGGAACCAAATTAATATGTAATTTTCTAGTCTTTCTTTTTAACATTTTAAATTAGAACTGTATAATACCAACCTTATAAAGGGAATTACACTATCTCTTTCTACGAAGTTTTTAGCTGCAAGTATGAATATTATTACAGCCAGTAAAAATAGTTGTATTCCAAGAGATCAAGCAACACCTGTTGCATATTTTTAATAGAAATAAGAAAATGCAATTCTGGGCATGGGAATACAACAAATTGGCCTACTTAGGAATTATGAATAATATTTTAAAAATAAATTGTGCTTGTATGCATAATACATATCTTTCTGTAACCTATTTGCCTGTTTTTTTTTTGTTTTTTTTTTAAGCAAGGCATGGTATCCAGGTGAACAAATTGCTAATGTGGGGCTCACTCCACCTTGGTGTATATATTCATAGCAAATGAGAAGTAAAAATATACGGATCACGTTTTGACTAGTATAACATTTCCTCCTTTCCCTGTACAGTCTACTAGTAGTTTTCTTTAAGACAAACATTGAACTAATTTTTTATACATATATTTATATACCGTATACACTGCAAAGACTATAGTTAACAATAAAAATTGATAAGATGTACTAATTAAATCAATATAAAGGATATTAAAAATGTGTAAGTGTACAGTATAAGCGGAAAGCACATACATACAGACACATGCTATAATAAGCACAGAACACGATTTAAAAATCAGTAAGGGAAAAATCTTTGAAGAAATCATTTGTTAAAACTAAATAGATCTTTTTTCATTAATGGGCAACTATACTGAAAAAATGACTTCTTTTCATCCATAAACAAATACATGTAAATATCCCTTACTGTGTTGCTGCATGCCTTAATTTCAGTACTTATTTCGCATAGACGCTTTGATTAGGGTCCTTCTGGTCAGTAGGATTTTATTTTTTGTCTGCTCTTTCGATTGTACAACCGCAATTATAGCTATCATGGCCTCGATTAGTATCCTCCTCCCATCAGGACTTTTTAGGAATTCAAACACACGCAGTAATCACTATGAGAGGGAATTTCCTACCGTGCAATTTACACCCAACACTTGATTGACAAATGAGCATTACTTGACTAGACTGGATAGCTAAATAAATAGGGGACAAATCAACAAAATATGGTACAGTGGTGGTTGGGAAGAATTGTAACCTCCAGTAATGGGCAACTGATTTTTTTTCCAGTATAGATGCCCTTTAAGGTTCTTAAATTATACAATGTGCATGTTAAAAAGACCATTTAAAAATGAGAAAAATAAACACAAGACTGAAGAAATTTTAATTATCCACTATTCTAATAAATGCCGTTCCCAATAATTTTGTGCTTTACAGGCCACTGTACAGAATGAAACGCTTATTTATTTTCATCACTATAAATGTGGGGTACAGGTATAAGATGAAAGCTAGCGATACATTCTATAAGCCAGCTAGAAGGGGCAAACCAGACTTTACCCTGACGCACTCTCTCAGGGATGTACTTGGACGTTTTATCATATACAATATATTGTGTGCAGAATCTTTGGTCAGAATTTGGTTCTGCATGGTATGCAACTGTGTTTATCATCTGTGTTACATCACTATCTGGCTTAGGCTGACGAATAAGGATCTGCCCACCAGCAGCTTTAACAAGCTCCATCAGGTCTTCCTTGCAGTGTTCTTTAAAGCAGCCAAGAAAGTAGAAATGGCAGCCATCCAACAGTCGTGGCAACTTAAAACAGAAAATAAATTAAGACTGTTGTAAATATTGTTATGAGCAACCACAAAAACAGCAAAATCACACAAAAACAAAAAACAAGAAAATATCTGATATAATTATGTAACATTCAAATGTTAGTTGCTATATTTACAACATGTTTAACACTCAAATAAATACAGGGCAATGCAGTGCGCAAGCTGTGTTACAATGCAATAATCCCTTGCAATATTTTTTGCAACGTGGGATGGGGGTCAGGCAAGGTGCGCCATCCAACGCCCCCTTATTCTCAATACGTATACTCACACAATACAAACAGTTTGAGCTTTGGATTTAAATGATTTCTGTGGCAATACAGAGGATGATGTAGAAAGACAACTCTTTAAATCTTTAAAGAGCGCGAGAGAGAAAGAGTTGGTCTTTTCAATTCTACAGAGTAAAAAGGTATGCACTTAGTGATATAATCGCTTACAAAGTGGTAAAGAAGTCAGAGGAACAACTAGCCATAAGTAACATTTCTTGAGAATTCCTATTTTTATACATATGTCCAACACTATTTAAGCTCCTTCAGAGTGTAATATTTTCTCTGCCACTAGGAATCAACAGGCTTCCCTAATTAGAATTTAAGTCAAACTCTTTCATTCTAACAAGAAGATGCACCAAAGATGTTTAAAATCAATGTCTACACATTGTAAAAAGTGCCAGTGAGGCTTTGAGATGGGATATACAGCGGCTGTGCATTGTCAAAAGTACTTTGTAAAACAAGTGATGCAATAAACCTATATCACATTTTACGCCAGTTTATAGCTATTTAGTGTTTAAGTCATGCAAAAGTAAAAGGGTATCTATAGTGGGGAAATTTATTTTTTTTTTCTTTCTTTCCATGTGTTCTATAATTCCCCCCCAACCCCCAGTGTCTTCACATTTTTCAGATTCCCTCTCTGTCCTGAGATACACAAGTTAGAGTAAGATGTCATTGCATTCCTCTACTCCTACTTGTACTGTCAATCAAATCCCTGTGACATGATCCTCTTCTCTGCTCAAGTCCGTCCCTCCTCTGTAAGAGATAAAAGCATTAGCAGGGGGAGAGAGGTAGCTTTGATGGCAGAGATAAGGCTGCACTTGACCCCCCTTGATAAACTTCACTGATTGATGATGGGTCACAAAGAGAGGTCTTTATTTTAGCAGGACACAGAGATCAGTGTCTTCAGGACAGCTTGCTTTCTATTGGCCACTGTGCGTGGGTGTGTTTTGTAGGATGTTAAACTTTTAACTCCTACTGCACATGATAAGCTTGTCGGTTAGCTGGAGTTGAGACATGGAGGAGGTAACAGAGGGGAGGGGGGGGAAGGGGGGAGTGCTGCACAGAGATCTGACACCATGGGAAAACAAAATCACGGACAGAGGTAGGATAAAGGCAGCACAGAGTACATGAATTTGCAATGGGCCAATGTGTTTTTTTCACTATAGATGCCCTTTAAGAAAGGATTGCACTGTGAGTCAATACAGCTTTCTTGTATCCAAAGAGTGATAGTGAAGACTAATAAAATCAGCTCTTTGATGCATTGCCTACTAAATCTCTTAGTTATTGAACTAACAGAAAAACTGGAAGAGAAGATAATACTATGAACTAAAAACATACCAGCTGTACTTTATTCAGTCGCGCTCTTTTGGATCCACCATGTACCTCCTGGGGTTCTTCAGGTTCTTGCCTACACGACTCCAGGCAGTTCTTTACCCCTATAAATATAATAAGAAAGGCACACAAAACTGAAACACACACATTTCTGTGATTTCAAAGCATGTGGATTTGGTAAAATGTGTCCCTGTATAAACTAAGCAGCATTTCAAAATTAACTGTTGTGCATAAACATCTACACAAAGTGCAAAACAAAATATTTAATTAGGATTCAGTCCATCAAGTTTATACAATAAACCACAAGCATGTTACAGTATTGGTAAACTTGTATAATTTAACTTAATGGCAGTCCTCTCTAACATCCTTTGTCAAATTTGTCAAAGTTTTAATATTACTGTAGTACTGTGCGGAGATGCCTCTAAGTAGCAGTGAAAGAGTTAGAACAGCTCATTAAGAAAAAAAAATATTCTCTAGGTGCCGTTTTAAGATTACATTCCTGTACTATGGATTTTTAAATTACACAGCTCCCTCAATGCTTTACTTGGTAGGTTGCTAAGGAAAGCATACATCTGTGTACATTTAAGCATTAAAAAAGAAACTGCTGCAAAAAGTAAATGTTGAGATTAAACTAGTTTTATTATTAAACTTTTTTTTTTTTTTAATTTAAACCAAATAATAACAACTTACAAGCAAATCGAAGTATCCAGCATCCAGCTAATGTTCCCAACATACATTTCATGGTTCGGAGAACAGGTTCATCATGGACAATGATGTGGGTAACTAAAGATCAAAGAGAACATTATTAGTTCTTGAACATTCTGGCTATATCAAATGACACATTCAACATTATAAATGAAAGATATAGCTGTTTATCAGGATAAAAGCCTAGTGAATTGTGTACAAACACTGGAATTTACCAGCTAATAGTTATTTACCTGCACTGCTATATTCAAAATAAAGATGAGCATTCAGAATTTTTGAGAGCTTTTTCAGATCAGCACGCTGTAAAGTTGACAGGCCACTGGCCATAAGTACAATAGTTTCTTCTTTTCGCTGGCACAAGCTCTGTTGGGAAAAAGTATAAACTTTGAGAAGGGATAACTCACTGCCAGTGGCAAAAATGTATTTACATTTTAATTCAGGTTTACTTTGAATCAAAAGGGAAAAAAGGCAAAATATAAAAAAGAATTCTATATTTTTTTAACAATTGTGTTACCGCTATTTAACAACATTCATTGAGCTCCCCAACCCCTCTCCGCAGAGTGGAAAACTTTGGTAAAGGGGGATGGGAGAAAGCTACAGAACTTACTGAGCATGTGCAGAATATTACATAGTCCGAAAGCTATTTTAACTTATTCTTGTATGCCTAAGTAAAGGTGGAAAGTCCAATTAGTACTCATTGTGAAAAGGCAGGCTTACCGAATGTAGGGAAAGCCAGAAATCTTTAAAATTACAGATAATTACAGTACAATAACTTTTTGAATAAAGCTAATTTATGCAAAAAGTAAAATCAATTAAAGGAAAACTAAACCGCAATTAACTTAGGTGCATACATCTTTTTATTATTTATAATTATGAAAAATAGAGCTTTATGTATGTTTCTACAAAGGTAGTATGAGCATATGTTTATGCAGGGAAATATCCTCTCTCTGCAATGTTTATAGCCATACCAACACTTGAGATTTTTAGGTTAAGTTACATTTCACAATGTAAAATAAATGGACATAATTACTACTTAGGCAGGGGTGTCAAACTTAATCACATAGGGGGCCAAAATATTTAAGATACTTAGTGGGTGCAGGATTGGGACTGTCACGCTTGTGCCTAGAAGCACACTCTTTTGGACTGGGACTTCTGCCTATGGCGCAATCATGTGCTAATGTGGAATGCCCACCTTACTCTTCTGGCACGGTATTGGAATGGCCAACTCCAATGGAAGGACACCTCCCTCCACTCCCCAGTGCTGGGCTAGATAAGTGATCAGTTGTTACAGCAGTGACAGCATTCATGCCTTACTTTGCTGCTATTCATTTGTGCAGTCCCAAGCAGTGTTGTAACTCTAGATCTGCCTGCTAGATATAGTAATCAGCTGTATTTAAACAGCTGATCGCAGCTATCTTAGTAAAGGTGAGCCTGATCAGCTGTTTAAAAAGCTGATTGCAGTATCTAGCAGGCAGATCTATAGTTACGCCACTTAATAGATTTCAGCCATCTTGGATTCTGTACAGTCACCGGGGGCCACAAACAACAGCCAGAAGGGCCGGATTTGGCCCGTAGGCCTTGAGTTTGACACGTGACTTAGGCTGATATGTACGAATTACAGAAAAGGCATGTTTATGGTTTAGGTAAAAAAAGATAGTTTTAAAAAAAAAAAAAACACTGGAACTTACAGGAGGAAATGGGTGCACCAAAATTGGTTCTTTAGTTGCCTGAGTTTTCAGCAATACAGATTTCATCTCCTCAGTTTCTGCATAGTCTACAGGCCGCAGACCGAATATATTACTGGTAAAACAAGCACAGATGGGTTTTAAGTAAATACAATATGTGACTAGATTCTTAACTAGATACATTAGCTTTGAAACAGGTTTTATTTTCAGTGTGTTGTTCTTCCATAAGCTGGACTCACAACACATACACAAAAACATAAGCCTTGAAATTACAGGCAACGCAGATGGACAGCGGGAGGGCAAGCTGCTGAATCAAACAAGAGGAATAAACCAAAGTGGAAAAAATAACAGACAAGAGCTGCTCTCTCTTTAGTGATGAGACGGTACCTTTTGTGCCTTGAATTTAAAAGAGCTTTGCATTTTAAGGTTACATAATAAATTTACACAAAAAAATAGGCATACAAAGAGGTTGGTTAGTATCTTGTTGTCCAAAATAAATGGTCAAAAAAGGGTTAAATTTTGGATCAGCTCTTTTCTGGAATGTCCTGATTAATTCTGCACTAATAGAAGCTTCTGTATCTATTGCATTAATAATGTGCTGGAAGCAGGCACATTACAAATGCTCCAGACTAACGGATAATTTGTTCAGCCATAGCATAGCATCCTGGGAGTTCCTCACCATTAAATAGTGTCACATTGTTCTCTTATGGCATCGGTTGTGAAGAAACTGTTTGGCTTTGCACAGTGCCATCTCCTTATTTGGGTAAAAAAAAAAGTCAGACAACTTACAAAAGTCTGCACAATTTAAAGGACAACAATATCAAAAAAAAATAACATTACCCCCATTACATGTCCACACTTCCAGCAGCTGAAATCGCTTACTCTCATTTACAACTGTGCTTCCATCCCTTAGATATCACACAGCAAAGATGAGTGCTAAAAGCCCGCCTCCTAGAGGGCCCAGGGCCCTGATTAACACATCACTTGTCATTGGCTGGTGGGAATGTCTGTTACAACCTCTCTCCTCCTCCTCTGCCAGTCAAACAAACTTGAACTGTTCGGTTGCTAGGATACAGCCTACATAATCACTTGACATTTTAAAAACAAAAATCCATGAATATACATATTTTATCTTGCCTTTCAAGAACCAGAATAAAATTATACATATCCTATAAAATAAAAGCTTAACTGCTGCATCTGTGCTATGATCCGTGTGTGTCACTGCAGTTCCTATGGACTTACCACTAGAGGGAGAGTCTCTGCAGTTCCTATTGACTCACCACTAGAGGGAGAAACACACGGAGGCAGAACAGCAATTAAAAAGACCACAGGCAGAAAAGCAATTAAACAGACCGCAGGTAAGGTTGCTTGGGACAGAGGGGGGCCCCTGAAATTGAGACGGGGGGGCTGGATTCGGGATGGGATGGGGAGAGGGGCTGGATTTGGGACAGAGGGGGGATTCTGGCCTTGGGGCTTCTAGCGCCCGTTATTGTATCAGGCTTAATGTCTAGTCTCTATATAAAAACTTTTAAATGAAATTCCACTTAATCAATTAAATACTTCTTAACACTATAGGGTGCAAGATTTGTTGTGTTATTTTGAAGAATAATAATTAAAGCTACAATTTTGGATAAAATAGGGCTTTGTACATATATACTGTAACTATTGACAAAGGTATTTTAGAAAAAGCCTTGCACGTTGAAAAGGGCAAATACACCCATTCTACAATTTTATTTAGTCTCTTAACCCTGAAAGCCCCATCCTTATAATACTTACCTTCCTCTACTTTCCTCTGCTGCAGTCAATCACAGATAGATGACATCACAGTAAATAATGACTGCTGCTGCCTCCTTTGCCCTTGTGTGAGCTAGTATTGGGGGCGGGTGTGTGTGGAAAGCAATGGTAAAACATCAACTGTAACCATATATTTAATAAATGTGACAGCACATATATCAGAATCCAGATGAAATAAAGTAAAATTAAACACCATTTGAGCCATGCAATGGTGTATCACAAAACAGGATGTGTCATGAGGGACGAGCTTTAAGATGCTGTATGAGCACTAGAGATGTTTGAAACTGGTTCCAGTTTCAAATTCTCGGAGTTCTGAAAATGTTTTAAAGCTGACCTATAGAAGTCAATCAGAGAAAAAATCTAAAAGTTACAATCGAATTTAAGCTAGAAATAGCAATGGTAAGATAGTGTAAATGGGACAGGGACCTGGGAAATGGTCAGGGGAACACGTATGTATGTATGTATAATTTTATTTATAAAGCGCCACTTGGGTATGCAGCGCTGTACATTATAAAATACTGAGTATACAAACAAGGGGATAGGTGCAAGACATTATACAGATAGATAAAAAATGAAATACAATTGCATACATCGGTTAGGAAAGCACATATTATGTATAAATTGATATAAGTGCAACAAGCCATGACATTAGGAATGAGATCCCTGCCCCGAAGAGCTTACAATCTAAATGGTAGGGACACATACAGATACAAGTGGGGGGGATGGGTACAAAGTGCTTAAAAGGGCTAACAATAATGTGTTCTGCTGATGCTCAGAAAGGAAGGATAACAGTCTAGATTTGACTGTATTACACACACATAAATAACCAAATACCGTATATACTCGAGTATAAGTCTATCCGAGTATAAGCCAAGGTACCTATTTTTACCGGAAATATTTATAAAAACTGATTGACTTGAGTATAAGCTGAGGGTAGAAATTATGACCACTACTGCCTTCTGATTCTGTATTGTTTTGTGGCTTAAGTTGCCCTTTAATTGGACAGCAGAATTCCCATATATGAATCCCATACAGTAATAGCCAAATCCAGTACCAGTAACCTCCAATTCTTCGGCACTCCAAATGTTTGGAAACTACAACTCCCACCATGCTTTGTTGCTGGGAGTTGCAGTTTCTATACATGTGGAGTGGCAAGGTTCAGTAATCTTTTAATTAAACTTGCCATCATTTACATTTCTCCTGGCCCCCATACAGTAAAGGGCCCTCTGGGCCCCATACAGTAAAGGGCCCTCTGGCCCCCATACAGTAAAGGGCCCTCTGGCCCCCATACAGTAAAGGGCCCTCTGGCCCCCATACAGTAAAGGGCCCTCTGGCCCCCATACAGTTAAAAATGTCACCTGAGAGTTGTAGTTTTAAGCTGCTACTTGCATTGAACTAGCTGCTGTTTTTTGCCCCAATCTGAGGAGACCCATCAGACTTACAGCATCCAGATGAGCAGTGACAGTGCTGAGTGAGTACAGCAGCCAGACTACAGGAAGCAGGAAGTGTAAAGGCAGATCAGCTCCTGTAACTTTCTATACAGGTTAACACCTACTGGTTACTATCTGCAATTGCAGAATTTGGATCTAAATTAGGACTTGACCCGTGTATAAGTCGAGGTTAGGTTTTCAGGCTAATTTTAAAGCCTGAAAAATTCGACTTATACTCGAGTATATACGGTAGTAAATAGAATCAAATTTCCTTCACAAGAGCCATTTTCGTGTTTCCGCAGCTACTACTATATGCAAAGCTAATTTTGGTAACCCTATATAGCTTTGAATATTCGTTAACCCTCAAAAGTAGCCTTGTACATTCAGTAACCAATAAAAGTAGTCCCGAATCTATACTTTCGAGGGTTATTGCTTAGTAGCTTTGTATATTCAGTAACCATCGAAAGGTCCGTATTTTAGTGGGTTACCGAAAATATGTTAAGTAAATGATAAGTTCTGTGATGGCACTTGACAGCATGCCAGGTACCGTTTAGAAAAATTAGTAGGATCTCCTACCTCCCCAAGAAACATACTTATTAAATAAACAAATCTTTATCAATTTGTTGTAAAGTTTACATAGTAAAACATGGCTATTAGCCTCCAGCTTGCAAAGAGTTTTAAAGGGCAAGTTCAAAAAAACACTGCTGTAACATATATTACTCCCCCCCCCAAAAAAAAAAAAAATTTCGCGATCTACATATCTTACAAAAACGCTCCTGAACTTTCTTACCTGACTCGGACACTCGCCACTCCTACGCTGCCTCTGCTGCTGACAGCCGCTCCACTTCCTGGTTGCGGCTTTCAGTTAAGGCGCAATGTGACCTCACGCCCAATCCCGACAGCCGTGACTAGGAAGTGAAAGTTTACATATTAAAGTTAGCACAGAGCTTTAAAAGGGCAAGTTCACTCAAAAAACACTTTTCTCTAACATGTATATCCCCCCCCCCCCCCAAAAAAAACCCTGCTTTCGCGATATACACATCTTCCAAAAACACTCCTGAACTTTATTACCTCACCTGGACACTCGCCGCTCCTAAGCTGCCTCTGCTGCTGACTCCCTTCTTGGTGGTGACTGTCATACCCAATCACCTGACATTCGCAACCAGGAAGTAAAGCGGCTGTTGACGCAGAAGTCCCCTGCTGTAGTTTTTGCTCGAAACAAGGTTGAAACAGGAGCAAGGGGCACCTAGACGGCAAGGGACGAAGTTGTGTATATCGCGAAAGTGGGTTGGGGGGGTTTATATACATTTTAGAGCAAAAGGTTTGAGTGAACTTGCCCTTTAAATCTCTGTGATTTATTATTCTTTCATTGACTAAGATTATTTCTTTGTAACATCAGCAGCGAAATTTTGCATTAAATTATATTCTACTCTATAAGTGCAAATTGACACGAATGCCATTTATAAACAGCTTATTTGCTGAACGTTAAAATAGGAGCAAATCCCCCATTGTGAGCCAATTTTGTGTTTTTAACATATAGCATAGTAAATTGTCAAGGAAAATATAGATATTTATTCATTAGTAATTGATAAAACAAATTTACATTTGGTATGAATACCTGCTCTAGTTTCTGAATATGATGAGCACAGGGAAATGGGAAGAAAAAAACAAAAGGGCGGAAAAATGAATTGCTAATGTCAAGTTCCAATTTTCCTGTAACAGACAAATCTCTATACCCACCCATTTGAATTTTATATCCCTAGTGGAAAATCCGCAGAATTGAAAAGGCTTTCGCTAATACCAATCCTGCTGTGCTTGAAAAACTGGCAGGACAGTCCATTTCAGATGAAGTGTTTTTGAACAACTGTGAAATTGCAAAAATTCAGATATTTGTCAATGACTTGGTTCACTGTGCATCAGCCAGAAAGAAGCATAGGAATTTGAGATGGCATATAAAGAATAATAGCTGTAAAAACCTAAAATTAGTTTTGTGCAGAAGATTAAGTTAAGGGAAAAGTAACTAGACTAGTGGGACAATTAATAGGCCCAATGGTCCAGATCATATTTTACATTTGTAGTTTGCTATCTTCTCTACACAGAAACATAAAAAAAAATATATGACATGATTGACAGAAAGAAATACACTATTGCTCAAGGGGGTGAGATCTGCAATGTAGTAGAAAAGAGAGATCTGCAATGTAATGGGTGGGTATATGGTCCAGATATATGGGCTAGGTACCACTATCACATGCAATATTTTTGGAATGCACTACTGTGCGTGATATGCTATGTGTGCTGCGATCCTGTACACATCAGTAGCGCGATCAGAGCACTAGTGATACCAAGCCATAAAGGAACAGTTCACTGCTTAGGCTTGACAGAAGACAATTTTCATAGCTTACATACCCTCTTTACGGCTCCTCAATGTGAAATGCAGTCCCCCATTAATCTCACCCAAAAGAAGATCCCCCTTCTGCTTCCTGAAAAGTTACTCGGCCTCAGGCAATATTTGCAACTGCCCATGCTCGTTTGCGCATGCGCAACTGATGCAGCTGCGAAACTGTGACCACTGAGAAAGTGCCGGCAACCAATAGATGAATAGCGTTGCGTTGATATGGGGGACGCACACACAACACAGACATTGAAAGGAGAATTAAAGGTAAAATTAGAAACTCTCTACTACTTTGAGGATGCCTGTTCCCCTCTTCTCCCAGCATGGCAAGAGAGTTCTACAGCAATGGGACAGATTGTGAAAGGGATAAGCTCACCCAGCCATGAAGGATCATGTTGGAGGTTTATGTGAGTGGGGAATAGGTTCTAAGCATATTTCACCATTTTTACTTTGAGGTTGAATAAAGACATACGTCAGGTATTTAAACGTATTAAATGTGAGAGGTTCAGCTCGTCATTAGGTAGGGAATCACCTTGAGTCTCGAGTCTTTGGTATGAAATAAAAATATTATTTCATACCATAATTCCATTCTTATTATGTAAATAGGTTAGCGTGACTAACAGTGCTGTTAGTCTGTTGTGTGTGAAAGCAATGCACAGGCAATATAGGGGAAAGGGCTGTGCGTGATGGATGGCTGTCTCTCCCCTCTACACTACAATGCAACACTGAAAGCGATGCACAGGCACTATGAGAAGGAGAAAAGGCTGTGATGGATGTCTGTCTCTCCTATCTACACTACTATGCCACACTTAAAGCAATGCACAGGCACTATGGGAAGGGGAAAGGGCTGTGCGTGATAGAGGACTGCCTCTCTCCTATCTACACTACTATGCCACACTAAAAGCAATGCACAGGCACTATGGAAAGGGCTGTGCGTGATAGATGGCAATCCCTCTCCTACCTACACTAATATGCCACAATGAAAGCGATGCACAGGCACTATGGGAAGAGGGAAGGGCTGTGCGTGATGGATGCCTGTCTATCTACACTACTATGCCATACTGAAAGATGCACAGGCACTATGGGAAGGGAAAAAGCTGTGTGTGATGACTGTCTCCTATCTGCAATACTCTTTCCAACTGAAAGCGATGCACAGGCACTATGGGAAGGGGAAAGGGCTGTGCGTGATGGATGACTGTCTCTCTCCTACCTACACTACAATTCCAGTGACAAACTCAGTTACACAAACACACCGAGAGACTAAAGCTGGGTACACACGTTAACGATAAAGCCCCGATACCGACGGTATCGGGGCTTTATTGTTGTGTGTACGCTCGTTTCCCGAACGAGCGCGCAGCCGCCGAAACAATCGGGTCGGCTGAACGCTCGTTCGGGAAAGTCCAAAAATTTCCATCGGCCGCGCTAGACTCCCTATAGGACCGATGGAAACACACAGTTCCGAGCGTTCTCCTTATGAAGTTCATAGGAAGAACACTCGGGACTGTGTGTATGCAGATCTTTGAAAGATGGCAGACAGGATCTTGCAGATCCTGTCTGTCATCTTTCAGAAATCTGTACTGTGTGTACCTAGCTTTAGTCAGACACACTGTCACAAACAATGAGACTTTCAGTCACATACACACTAACAGTCTCAGTTACACAAACACACAGACTTATGCAGTCAAAAACACACAGACAGACTCAGTTACACAAACGCTGACAGACACAGTTAAACTAACACTGACAGTCACACAGTAACACAATGCCAAATACAAACATAGAAATTAATAGAAATATTAACAAATACATATATTTTATTTAATTAATCAGTACCAAGTGAGGTTTAAGTTGTTTGTAAGTAATTCCAAGCAGGATAAACAATGGTGGAGGTGCACTCTATACCGAGGGTCGCACTCCAAATCTTTAGAAAACTTTTATTGTGAACCACACATCACAACGTTTCAGGGGGATACCCCCTTCTTCAGGTGACTTGAAGAAGGGGGTATCCCCCCGAAACGTTGTGACGTGTGATGTGTGGTTCACAATAAAAGTTTTCTAAAGATTTGGAGTGCGACCCTCAGTTATCTTTTTCCTGTTTGTAAGTAATACCTGAGTTTTGTAGATGAGCTGTGCTAATATTCTCCTCTCTGTGTGCCAGCAAACTATCTGATGCAGCAGCAAAAAAAAAAAAAAAAGTGCACGTGAAGAGAGGTCAAAAGGTTATAACATGCTAATACTGCAGATGGAAAAAAAAGCAGAGTGGAGGCCACAAACCCAAAAATGAGCAGAACTTTACAAGCTGATTGCAGAGGCTACTAACAATTTTTTTTTCACAAGAAAGGTATTCTTGGGGCTGGGGGACAGGGGAGTTTATTATACAAAAGTTTTAAAAATTTAATTTGAGAGAATCCTTCCTTTAAGTTCAGAAAGTCAGTGCAGTGCGATAAACACGTGAAAGCCTTTACAGAAAGGAACTAGTGGGAGGCACTGTGATTTTATTGAGACTGTGGAACTGTTCTGATTTGTACTGGTATGAGGCCTGGTATGTTTATTTACTCTTGAAAGTTTTAAAACTATTTAAATCTAACCTCAGCTGTGAAAAAACACAACATATTCCACAATGTAATCATTTATTTAACAAAAATGTAGCAAAAAAGCAGTGTGTAGAATAGAAGCACACATTTTGGCCAAGGAGGGAAGACATCTTAGAAAAAAAAATATTGTTGCTGACTAAGTATGGAAAGGGTTATGCAGCCATTTTAAAACAATTTGTCAGTGAGAAAGATTATGCAGTAGAAAACATTCAAAAGTTGTCAATCTTCTCAGGAGTGGATATCCCAGCATATTCACCCCATGGTCTGACCACGCAATTTAAGGGAAATTTTTAAAAGATTCTCAGGATTATACATGCTGCAAAGGCCATTATTGAATGATCACACAAATAAACAAAGGCCACACAGACTGACTGTTCGTGTTGGTTCTGTCCCCTATGAGGATAGAACAAAGGCCAAATTTTTTTTATTTTCCATATAAAAAAAATTTTTTAAGAGAAAACTTACACTGCATTTTGAGATGCTCCATGAGTAAGAAGCAATTGTACAATGGCTTTATGGCCATTCTTCACAGCATCATGAAGTGGTGTATCATTCTGGTAGCCTGTAGTATTTACTAGTGCATGGTGATTAAGTAGATACTCCACAACTTTAGTGTGACCGAGGTTACATGCTTCATGCTAAAAGAAAATAAATTAAAAATAGACACTTAAAATAATAAAAACAATTTGAATGGGAGAACTGAAAAACGTTTTTGTAATTAGGCTGCCATAAGGTGCTGTATTAGCATGGCAACTTTTAAGGGTTGCTTTCTTGGCCAAACATTTCCAGTTTTTAAATACTACTATCTAAAGGCCCATTGGATCAACTTTAAACATTCATCTTTACCAATTTAAGGCTAGATGGTAGGCAGCAGCCATGGGTTGCCCAACCATGAAGGTGCTACCATCAGCAAATGGGCTTAGGAAGATGACTGTATTTTATTGGTTTTCAAAATGTTCTGTTATTCATATGGATATATGTTATGAAGATCTGTCAAGAGGAGGTGTGTGTTTATAGTAAAAACAACAATGGCACCAATGTTTAAATAAGTTATAGCACATTATTATTAGATTGTAGTTCTTCTTTAAAACACATGAAAGTTAACAACAACTTTCCCATAAAAGAACAGAAGATCCTACCAGTGGAGTCCAGCCAGCATTGTCCTTGACATTTGGATTTGCCCCTTCATTTAGAAGATGCTTTACTCCTTCAATATCACCCTGCACAAAAATCATTTGTCAATGTAAAATAGAAATATACAGAATGTATGGATCATATAAGTTCATTCTGAATAAATCATTTCTGGGTATACTCAAATATTTTATTGCATTTTCCCTAAATAGATTTCCATTTACACTTATATATAGTGACTTTCCAAGGTGTGCTGGCATTTGCCACGTTACCCCCCACCTCCACCAAAACACACACACAAACACACACGCACAAAAAAACGGGCGTTAAAAACCCATATTTTATAAGCTTATTAAAACTCATTTCATGGCTTTAGCTCTTTCAGAATAAAACAGTTACCACCATTGCTAGCAAAGCACAAGCAAACAGAATCTACAAGATAATAAAATAATTGACATTTTATTTACCCGTCTTTACAAACCATTATAAAAACTTGTGGCCAGGGAAAAGACACTAAGGGCTAGGCCACACTGCTGCGTTTTTTTGCGTTTGCGCCTGCGATTTTACAAAATCATTGAAAACGCGGCAACGCAAAAAAACGCATATTTTTCGGTGCGATTGCGTTTTGCATTTTTAATCACAATCGCATGCGTTTTCCTATACTTATTGAAGAAATCGCAAGCGCAAAAAAAAAATCGCACATGAAATCGCATGCTATTGCGATTGCGTTGCAGTGTGGCCTTGCCCTAAAGGCTATAAAGAGGGCTGATTTTTTTTGGTCGGAGTCGTTACAACTGTGAACGCGACTTTAAGATAACACTTGGTATCAGACTTCTCAGATACCACAGGTTTAAAAATAGAGCCCTAACTTTAATGGCCTGGCAATGTATGTTTTATTGACAACAATCGCAATCTTAAATTAAGTTGGCAAAATTACATTTTTATATGCATTCGCTATCAATCTTCTGCAATTTCTCCCTCCCTATCAGTGCAGCTAGGCACACTTTAGAAGAATTAAAATTAAAAATGTATTTCATTACTTCAAGGGTATGTTCATCCCCCAAAACTAAAATTTAAGCCACTACTGGCCCCACTGTGTAGTGTTAAAACAAATCCTTACCTTACATCTCTGCTCCAAATGGTTCTCCTGCAAAGCCTAGCCAAAGTCCCAGAAAATGAAGAGTAGGAACCTAAGTGAAAAGGTTTCTGGCTTGCTCACAGAAGCACTTCCCTCCTCCCTCGATCCCTGTTTGCTGCCTGGTGCCCTACCTTTGAATCCTTTTGCTGTAGTGTAGGGGGGACCCTATCCCACCCTCAACCGCCATATTTGTTTGCAAAAAAACTAATCAGTAATTTACTTACAGAGCTTTGTTCCCCCAGCGTTCTGCACTGCCGACAACCGCGTCTGTGGTTGGCTGCCTCTCAGCCAGTCATAGATGCGGCAGAGGGACGCATCAGCACGCCGGGGAACAAAGCTCTGTAAGTACCTTTCTGATTAGTTTTTTTTGCAAACAAACATGGCCGTTGGGGTTGGGATAGACTCTACAGAAAAAGTTAAAAATGAAGGCGAAGATACCAGTTCATATTTGATACTGAATACTGTGTTTATGAAAAAATATTCTCGCTCATATTTCAGAACTAGTGATTTTTTGTATAAGTAAAATATAACGCCACACAACACAGAACGAGTCCGCCAAGAAGCATTTTCATCTTTTAGGTTATTAACTTTCATTCATCTTTCCTGCAGTTATTATCAGAGACACAATAACAACAGAAAGCTTAATTGTGATGTTTAAATGTTAGTACTTTCCTGGTAATGTGATTTAGACCAATTTTCTTACCAATGAAGCATTTCCTAGAATACAGAATTATCCAAAAGATGATTCAAAGCAAGCGCCAAAATGGAGCTAATAATATAACCATAGCCATACACAGAGGTTATCATTCGAACAGCTGTGGTTATCTACTTTTTCCAAAATCAAAAATACAAGTAGTACATTTTTACATTTTAACATGCTATCCTAAATATAAAGAGATGAGCGACAAACTAGGTAAGTTCTGTATCTACATTCCCGGCTCCTGAACGTTTTATTGAATACACAGCTCCTTTACCTCCCTGATTTTACCAGTGGACATACCCTTTAAGGCAAAATAATGGTCTTTTTCAAAAGTTCCCATAAAAATTGGGAGAATCGCACAATTTCATGCCAGTTGCAAGGAAAAGTATACTAGGAAGGAGCCATTTTGCAGTCATTAAAACACCTTTCTAATTTTTAAACAATTTTAAACACCTATACATACAGGGCAAAAAAAACTACAAAGTGAAAACCTTCAATTTGGCTGCATTTTGGAAGGTTAAGAAACTTACCTTTCACGTGATCCTCCTTACCTTTCACACTGACAGGTCCCGACTGCTTCCTGGTTCTGATTAACTATAGCGCACATGCATGATAATGCCCCTTAACCTCCCAGTCTTCAATCAATGCTTTAAATTGATTGAATTTGCAGTAACTATTCTCTTTCTCTATTATGGAATAATGTGTATTCCACCTTCTGTATATCAGCTCATGGACAGGCAGCAATTATAAGATTTTTCCATTGACCTGTTGCTGATATTTCATTGGAGAGAACTCCTTTTTTACACATAGACAGGCATGAAATTTGTGTATTATACTTTAAAGGAATAGTTTACTACAAAAGTGATTTATTCCTTTAATACATTGATTGAAGACTGGGAGGTTAGGAAGCTATGAGTTACTTTCTTGCAAATATTTCCAACAAGGAGAAAGAAAATAACAGCAATGGTACCTTTATGGAAGCAACATGCAGCATTGTCTCTCCTTTGTAGTTTCTTTTCATGTTTGCCAGGTTATTTGGTGATGTTTGCAGAGCTGAAGTTTTTTTATTAGCTTTGGCATTAAATTTGTTTCTGGAATGTGCTGATGGAGTAGAACATATTTCAGTAATAGGTAGTACCGTCTTTATGCCTTCTGTTCCACTATCCTGATTATTTACAAACTTGGTATTCTTGTGAGGGGTCAGAACAGATTCAAAATGTGTAGATGACACGGTTTCTAAGTCACTCTCAGACACAGTTTCATTTGCATCAATGGAACTTTTTGTCTTTGATCGCTTTAACTTAGTGGTTACAAGAGACACATTACGTTTTGCAGGTGTTTGTTTTTTTCCTTTGGGTAAATTCCCAAAACAAATACTCTGTTCACTTTCAGTATAGATGGTAAGCTTTCTTCTAGTGTCCATTTGATCCTTCTTGAGCTCATCCAACTTGCGTTGGTTCTTATTTAGACCATTGTCCTCTAGCAAGCCATTATTTTGCTTATTTTCTAACACAACTACAGAGCTACCAAAAGAAACAGATTTACCACACATCTCTTCTTTGCTATGATCGGAGCTTTCATCAACTTTATTATCAAAACCCCATTCTCTGTTGATACCTTTTAACCTTTTTTTCTTGTTTTTTTTAGATTTTTGGTCATGTTTCTTTTTCAAAGACTTGCAATTTGGGGATGAGGAAACAAAGTCATATGCTGATAAAGGCTGAACATTTTCCAGTTTTGGTTCAATTGGTTTGGCCTTGCCTGCTTTTTCCATGATGCATCTCATCCTTTTGCTCCGAGGACTAAACCACATCTTTAGGTTTTTTTTATTGTGTTCTTCTAAAGAATTTTTTCTGAGTGATGTCTCTGTGTATAAATCAATTTTGTTAGCTGCAAGAAAAGTGAAAATTATAAGCAATTTTATGTAAGCACTATTAGAGTATAATAGAAGTAATTGTTTTGAAATGGTTCTCCTTTTCAATGGTGTCAGGAGAACATACTTGTGGGAATATATTTTACCTACTATGCAATTTGCTTCATCGGCAATTTTAAAAATAATAGCTGTAGGATATATTAATCAAGACTGCCTTTATTTCAAAACCATATACAAGTCTATTTTTATGTAAATCTAGGTTATTTTCTCCATTTAAAAATACACGCACATTTATTAAACAATTATTGTGTGCACTCAGTCCACCGTGGTGGTGATTCAAATTGCCTTGTGCTGCTGACAATATCCAAATATTCATCAATTTTAACAAAACATCAGCGCTCCACGGGTCTTTCATTAAAGTGCTTATTTATTTAAACACAATGCAAAGTGCAACAGTAGCAACGTTTCGGTCCTTGAGTATCAGCCTTTATCAAGCTCCAAGCTTGATAAAGGTTTTTTTAAAAAACCTTTTTGCAGATTTACTTTTCCAGCTTATTCGGTTATAGTTGAGGCAAAAGCTGGCATTCTCCCACCATCTACTGTAACAAAAACTCCATGTTGAAATGAAGCAATTACAAAACAGTGCTTTAAGCTGCCATTAATCTGCATCAAAGAACTATAATGATCCACACTGCGTGCCTTTCAAATTATTTCCCATTACCAACAGAAGTTGAGAGATCTCTTTGATAACTTGTCTCTTATTAAAAATCAAAAGGAAAAGCTTTGGTGCCATCTGGGTAACATTTATGCCTTCACTAACAAATGGTTATTTTGATTATTTTCCTTTAGAGACAAAGGAGCAAACGCAGACATTTAAATACTAGTTAAATGCCATTATACAGAATGTAGCACATGCATTGTGACCTGCACAGATTTTGCAAATGTATATAATTACACTACATATAAAACTGATAAGTCAGTAATTTCCACACAGATATTTATGAAAAGGAATTGAAAAGTTCCCCTTTATGAGAAATCTACATTAGACTGAAAAAATATAGGCTCAAAAGACATCTTGGAAAAAGTTTTCTTTGCCAGATAAGTTAAAATCAATTGTTTTAAAATTATGCAGAACTCCAAAATGTATACAGTGGCTCTGCAAAGAATTCTAGCACTGGAAACACTTCCTATGGCCCTGAGCCTGTGCCATGGGTATAATTTAATACAAAATCAGTGCTCCAGAATTTCTGTAAGTGGTTATTGGCTTAGGAAGCATTTTGTATATCTACATTTGTTAACCAGTGAATTCTGCACTCTAACATTTCCGGGCAGGCAGACAGCACACAATCAAGTGTTTCTATCCAAGAGGAGACGTGCTAAAGTTTACGTGAAGATGGTTTAAATTGAAAGTTGCTTTTAACTGCACATTTTTGCCAGAAAAAGCAAGTGAAACACTATTCAGCAGTCTACCTCCAGGAGACCGGAAGCCGGTATCAGTTTTGTCCCAGAGGGAGCAAAAGGAAGAATAATAAAGGAAACTGGTAACCTGGGCAACAGGCCCAACTAACGTATTCATGTAACTTTGATAGGGAGGGTAGTGGTTTTACTGTAAGTAAAAAAATCCTCTTGTCTTCCAGCCTTTGGGGACCCTAGGCACAGCAAGGGACGACCAAAACATTAAAAGTTGGGCAGAAGAATCAATCCTCTACTGCATGCAAGGCATCTACTAGAGATTCCTGATGGTCCTGCATTCTTGCGCAGAAAACTGGAACCTTGTGATTGAGACGCGAAGCCATGATGTCTATGTCGGGAGTTCCCCATTGGAGGACCAGGCTCTCAAAAACCTCCGGGTGAAGAGACCATTCCCCTGGTCTAAAAAGTGTTGGCTGAGGAAATCTGCCTCAACAGATAGCTGAGATTGCCGGTAGAAGGAGTTCTGCCACAGACCGAATTCGATTAGTCTCCGCCATGGCCATCTTGCTCCTGGTGCTGCACTGGTGATTTATTTAAGCTACCGTGGTACCATTGTCCGACTGGATCCGGATGTACTTGTTTGTCAACTGTTTAGTCCAATGGGAGAGAGACAGAAAAATGGCCGGAGCTCAAGGATTTTGATTGGGAGGAGGATTCCTATCTTGACCATGTACCCTGGACTGTCTGGGAGCAATGGTAGAGAAAGAGTTTGTCCTGTTTGAAGATTGGGTTCCCTCGTCCACCAGACAAGGGATTGTCAAATAGTTATGGTAAATCATTGAGTCCAGAGATCTGTTTCATATTGGTGGGGCGGAGATCGCTTGAAGGGCAAGTAGGTTCAGAGTTACAATCTTGTCCGAAGAGAGGAAAAATTTTTTGAAAAGATGTGTCTAGTAGCATGCCCATCCACTCTGCATGCCTCCTACGTAGGGAGCAACTTGAAGAAGGTAAGTTCAGTTGCTCCTTAACTCTTGAAAACGTGACACTTGAAAACTGAGGAAGGCTTCCGGTGCTGCAAAGAATAAGGTGAGGAGAGAAGCACCTGAGCCTGTGATTGTTTACATTTTTAAGTGTCAGCTCCTGGAGGTAGACTGCTTTACCCCTTTATGTGTCTGGATACCCCAAGGATAAAATATATATTGAGTTAGAATAAAAAAATTAAATTAAACTTGTCCTAGCAAACTTCATTACATTACAAAAAACAAAACGTTGTTGTCCATTTCTAGCCAAACAAATATTTGCTCCTCCTTACTTTCCCGATTGCAGAGTGATTTCTGCATTTATCAAGAAGTGTAGAATACTGTGTGAGCAGCTTTGGCTAAATAACTCAAGCGATCTAATACAGCAGTCTCCAAACTTTTTTGCAGCATAAAAAAAAGGTTCAGTTGCTAGCCAATTTTTAAGGGATCGGCAATCACAATAAACAAAATAATGTAATGCACAATATACTATACTGATAATTTGTGAGACCAGGAACCAAATGATCCACAGGCCAATCCGCATACCAGAGGATGCTCATCAAGCTGTAATATTAGTATGCCTGCACTCCAAAAAGTGTTGTGCCACATGGCTAGAGATATATTACAATTCCAAATGACATTTAAATGTTCACATATCCGTTGCCTAAGTAGACTCATAGTGCAGCCTATATACTGGCTGTTGCAATTTAAACAGGTAATGAAATATACTAAAGTTGCTATTGAAGGTAATATAATCTTGATTCTTAAAAGATAAGGCCAGTATTGATACTAGTAAATGTAACTTAAAAAAACGAACTGGCCTTTAAGAATCGTGAATACCGTATATATACTCGAGTATAAGCTGAGGTTTTTATTTTTTTAAAATGAACCTGAAAAGCAAACCCAGGTTTATAATCAAATTACAGTAGTTACAAGGGTCAGAATGGCCTACTGGCAATACCGTGCTGCCGCCTCCTGCATCCAGTCCAATTATGCCTACAGCTCCCTGAGAAGCAGAGGAGATCGCCTGGACCTATAACAGCAGCGGGCAATCTAAGCATTCACACTTGCGAGAGTTTTGTGCACATGTATTTAGCTGGAGAGAGGGGCAATGTCAGGGTGTCATACACCCACAGAAATCTATCAGACAGAGACAGTGTGCTGGAAATTGAGACTTGTGTTATGGTCAGTTAATTAATGTATATTATACACAGAATTCTAGGGTAGTACTACAGGGGATGGGGGTGATAAGGCTTATAAGCAGCTGAGAGCACTCCATACTTTATTAATATTACATTGGATAAAGCTTGCTGCTGGGGGGGTGTTTAATGGTGATAGGGGTTGGGGGTGTAGGAGCATGTGATTATGGGGTTGCTGTTGGGAAATAATGGTGGGGCTGGGGGTCCTAAATGTATTCTGTAGAGGGAGGGGGGGTTAAGAATGTTTATTCTTGGGGGGGTTAAGAGTGGTCACAGAGGGGCTGCAGGGGGATAATGGACATGGCATTAATGGGACTCCGAATGGACTTTTGTGTAGGGAGGGTTTAGGGGTATGTGGTGATGGGGGCAGTAGTAGTCATAATTTCTACACTCAGCTTATACTAGTTTACTAGGTAAAAATAAGTACCTTGGCTTATACTCAAGTATATACGGTATATTAACTGCAATAGAAACTATATAGTATATTTGATAACCTGTTTATATTGTAATAGATGCTGTGTACTCTGCTTATACTATCAATAAAATGTGCTGGATTGCGGCCATATTTTTATGTAACCTTTACTCCTCCTTTAAAGGGCATCTATAGTGAAAAAAACACATTGCCCCTTTGCAAAGTTAAATTCATGTACTCTGTGCTGTCTTAATCCTATCTCTGTCAGTGACTTTGTTTAACCATGGTGTTAGATCTCTGTGCAGCACTCCCCCTTCCCCGTTACCTCCTCCATGTCTCAACTCCGGCTAACCGACAAGCTTATCATGTGGAGTAGGAGTTAAAAGTTCAACATCCTGAAAAACACACCCATGCACAGTGGCCAATAGAAAGCAAGCTGTCCTGGAGACACTGAAGAGGAGATCAGTACAGTTTATGATCTCTCTCTTTGTGACCCATCATCAAACAGTGAACGCTATTAAGAAAGGGGGTCAAGTGCAGCCTTATATCTGCCATCAAAGCCACCTCTCTCCCCCTGCTAATGCTCTTATCTCTATGTGTATTACAGAGCAGGGAGGGGGATCACGTCACAGGGATTTGATTGACAGTCCAAGTGGGAGTAGAGGAATGCAATCACGTATTGTTCTAACTGGTGTATCTCAGGACAGAGAGGGAATCTGAAAAAAGTGAGGACACTTATGGGGGTTGTGGGGAATTATAGAACACATGAAAGGAAAGAAAAAAAAAAAAAGTTTATTTTCCCACTTTAGATGCCCTTTAAAATGTGTTTTTTTTTCTTTTTTATTCAAAGGCACCACCACAAAAGCATGTTTCATATACTTCCTAGTTACAGTATCTAAGGGTACCTTGCTAAGCAGACCAAGCGGAGAATTTTTCATTTGGAAACCCCTTGCTGTAGTTGAATTAGAAATTATACTTACTTTCTAAATCATCGTTATCCAGCAAATTCCTCAGTTTTCCACGCAATTGTATAATGCTATCAAGCTGTCTGTTAATCTGTACATCGCGCACCCATGCAGGCATGTGACAAAGCGGGCATTCACTGCCAACATTCTCACCCACACATGTCCTAAAATTAATCAAGACATAATTCAAAGACAAGATATATACAATCATATAAGAATATTTTCAAACCAAGAAAAAGTGATACACTCTGGTCACCATGGCAATATTACTACCAGATTTACCATTTAAAGTTCCCCATATTTGTTATCAACCAATAATGCCATGCACTGTACATCCTTCCAGCCTTAGCCAACTGGAATGAAGAATGATTTTAACAGCTGACTGGCAAAAGCTAGGAAAAAAAAAAATCTTTGCACATAGGTGTGAACACATAGCGGTGCCTTTAAAACTAATTAACACTGCTACAGTATGCGATAATGCTGGGGAAGATCCAAACAGAAGCAATTCAGAGCGCACTCCAGTCTTAAATGTTCAAATCAATTTATTAAACACGTGACGTTTCGGTGTCCATGCGACACCTTCCTCAGACTTATAACATATGACAAAAAAGTGCAAGATTTTATAGCATAAAGAGCATAAACAAGCTGATCAAATCAAAAGCAAGTAAAAAACAAAGAGTGACCTCTAGTGTGCAAAGTTCATATGACATGCTACAATATATATCATAAAAGGGCTTCATGTATTAAAGTGCATGGAGTATAAAGTGCTGTATCACAATAAATATATCAGATGTAAAAAATCTGATAAGTGATAAAAATATAAAAGTATCTATGCATATACAATAGTGAATATCAAGAATAAAACATGTGATTAAAAACATGATGGCATCAGATATTCAACAACGGCATCCCTTATCGTACAATATGAAGATATATAAACAGTATTAAAACATATACAAAATAAATAGCTATATGGTATCCGGACTATTTGTTATTCAAGTAACATTTAACCTTTTCAGTGCCAGACAGTTTTGCAAGTTGTCTACCCTTTTTTGCCAGAAGAATTTTCAGGATTTTGCACTCATATGGTTTAAACTAATTTTACAGTAGGAAACCCCCCAGTAAATTAGGAATATTATACATTGTTTTTTTCAGCACAAAGTGTACTTTAGCATGGTATCAAAAATTTTTAACTTTTCTGGAGATTTAATTGGAATTATGGGTAAAATATGTAAAAAAATTAAAAAATTAGCAAATTTTCACAGATGTTTCCCGTTTTTACTTACAGTTATCTTAAGGTTACGCACAAAAATCTTACTGTTTCTAAAAGCTCTGATACTCCCGAGTACAACGATACCAGATATATGTAGGTACCCGACTTTTCCTGTACAGGAGACGCCCCCAAACTAAAACTGCACCTTCAAGAATATTACACCAAATTAAAATGTATAACCACTACTGACAGTTAACATAGAATATCTACCAAATTAACTAAAATATCCCCACAAGTGAGATATTTTTAGAAACTACACACCCGCAGGATATTATGAGTGAGGTAAGTTTCGATCAAAATGCAGATATCCGGACGCAGCTTTTCGTCCAATTGTAAGTTATTTTCTCACATTTTCCTTTTTTTCCTCAACTGTAAAATCAGAGGCAAAATCAAATGCGAATTTCAGCTAAAAACTGTGGAGGAAAGTTCAAACGCATCTCAAATATGAAAGCCTAATCCCTCCCGAATAAAACGGTATGCCACATTCATGGGTGTACCCAGAGACATGGCTACCAATAACCCAAAGTGGGACTAATGCCAAATGGCAGGACAGGAAAAAAATTTAGCCATCTCTATATTTGAACATTCTGCAGTTTTTTTCCACTAAACACCCCTGTAGCTTGGAAATACCCCCCAGAAACTATATATTTTTGGAATGTAGACACCTTCAGCAACATAGCGCTGTAATTCTTTCATTCATACCATCAATGGTATAGGTGCAGCTCTTCGTAGAAGTTCGCACTTTCGGCAGATTTTCTGAAAAAATTAACAAAGAACAATTCAAGGTAGAAATGAATATGCCAAAACCCCATGGAATGTAAAAAATTTTACTAAATATCAATCTCCAAATGTCCTGAATCAAACGGTATGCCATATGTGTGGTTACACACGCGGACGTGGAAGCGAAAAGCCACAAAGTGAGACAATGCACGATGGCTCAGAAACAGCGAAAATATTAGCCAATTCCGAATTTGGACAGTCTGCAGTTTTTTCCACAAAAACCCCCGTAACTTAGAAATAACCCCCACAAACTATATATTCCTGAAAATACACAACCTTCAGCTATGTAACACTGTAGTTTGTTCATTCATACCATCAATGGTGTGGGCGCAGTTCTTCGTAGAAGTTCGTATTTGTCTGAAAAAAATGAACAAAAAACTTCAAAAGGTAGAAATCATGCCAAAACCTCATGGAATGTAAAAAAAAGTTACTAAATATCAATCTCCCAAATGTCTGAATCAAACGGTATGCCTATGCGTGGTTACACACGCGGACGTGGAGGACGGAAAAGCCACAAAGTGAGACAATGAACGATGGCTCAGAAACAGCGAAAATATTTAGCCAATTCCGAATTGGACAGTCTGCAGTTTTTTCCACAAAACACCCCGTAACTTAGAAAAACCCACAAACTATATATTCCTGAAATCTACACACCTTCAGCTATGTACACGTAGTTTGTTCATTCATACCATCAATGGTGTGGGCGCAGTTCTTCGTAGAAGTTCGCATTGTTGCTGAAAAAATGAAAAAAAAAACTTCAAAAGGTAGAAAATCATGCCAAAACCTCATGGAATGTAAAAAAAGTTACTAAAATCAATCTCCCAAATGTCCTGAATCAAACGGTATGCCATATGCGTGGTTACACACGCGGACGTGGAAGCGAAAAGCCACAAAGTGAGACAATGCACGATGGCTCAGAAACAGCGAAAATATTTAGCCAATTCCGAATTCGGACAGTCTGCAGTTTTTTCCACAAAACACCCCCGTAACTTAGAAATAACCCCCACAAACTATATATTCCTGAAATCTACAACCTTCAGCTATGTAACACTGTAGTTTGTTCATTATACCATCAATTGGTGGGCGCAGTTCTTCATAGAAGTCGCATTTGTCTGAAAAAATGAACAAAAAACAACTCAAAGGGTAGAAATCATGCCAAAACCTCACGGAATGTAAAAAAAGTTACCAAATACAATCCCCCAAATGTCCGAATCAAATGGTATGCCATATGTGTGGTTACACACGCGGACATGGAAGCGAAAAGCCACGAAGTGAGACAATGCATGATTGCTCAAAAACAGCAAAAATATTCAACCAATCTGAATTTCAACAGTCTGCAGTTTTTCCCCACAAAACCACCCCTAACCCAGAAACAACCCCCACAAACTATATATTCCTAAAATGTACACACCTTCAGCATGTAACACTGTAGTTAGTTCATTCATACCATCAATAGTGTGGGCGCAGGTTTTCATAGAAGGTTGCACTTTTCTGAAAAAATGAACAAAAAAACAACTTCAAAGGGTAGAAATCATGCCAAAACCTCATGGAATGTAAAAAGTTACCAAACATCAATCCCCAAAATGTCCTGAATCAAATGTGGTATGCCATATGCATGGTTACACACATGGACGTGGAAGCTACTAGTCATGAAGTGAGACAATGCACGATGGCTAAAAAACAGCAAACATATTCAGTCAAATCCAAATTACCACAAAACAACCCCAAAACTCAGAAATACTCCCCATAAACTATATATCCTTGGAATTACACACCTTCAGGTATGTAATGCTTTAGTTTGTTCATCATACCTTCAATGATGTTGGAACAGTTCTTCTAGTAAGAAATTTGAATGTTTAGCCGATTTTCTGAAAAATTAACAAAAAAACACTTTCAAAGTTAGAAATCATGCCAAAATCCCAAGTAATGTAAAAAAAAACTTACCAAATATCAATCTCCCAAATGTCCTGAATCAAACAGTATGCCATATGCATTGTTACACACGCAGACGTGGAATCGAGTAGCTACAAAGAAAGCCAATGCACAGTGGTCCAATTACAGCAAATTTTCAGATTTGTCAGACTACTAAACAACCCTCTTTATTAGAAATATCCCCCAAAACTATATATTCTTGGAACTACACACCTTCAGCTATGCAACGGTGCCATTCTTTTATGTATACCACCAATGGTGTGGGCACCGTCTGCATAGAATTCACATGTACCAGATTTTCTGGAAAAATGTACAAAAATAAATTTCAAAGTTAAAAATCATGTCAAATTCCCATGCAATATAGAAAAAAACTTGTCAAGTATCAATCTCCCAAATGCCCCGATTCAAACGGTATGCCATATACATGGTTACACACATGGACGTGGAAGCCACTAGTCACAAAGTGAGCCATGCACAAGTGCCGTTACAAGAAAAAAATCAAAGAGCTCTGTAATTTGAACAGCTTACTCTTTTTCAAAGGAAACAGCCCTGAACCTTGGAAATGCCGCCCACAAATAAAAAACCCACTAAATGTCAATCTTCCACAATTCCTGAATCAAACGGTATGCCATATGCATGGGTGCAAACAGACACGTGGCAACTAACTCAAATGGGAAGCATGCACAAGTGCAATTACAAGAAAAAATCTAAGTGCTCCTTTCTCATAGGAAACAGACCCAAAACGTGGAAATACCCCTCGCAAACTATATATTTTAGGAAACTACACACCTTCAGCTACATAATGGTGCCATGCTTTCATACATACATGAAGAATTCCAGACGGAGTAATCCAAAGAATTCTGTGTTTTAGGTGATTTTGTGAAAATAAAATAAGATGATTCAAAGGTTGAAATCCTACCTAAACCCACTTGACAAGCGAAAAAACTCACTAAATGTGAATCTCCCACATGTCCTGAATCAAACGGTATGCCATATGCGTGGGTGACACAGAGGTGTGGCCACGAACTAGCTCAAATTGGACGCATGCAGAAGTGCAATTCAAGAAAAAAATCAGTGTTCTGTAATTTGAACAGCCTATTCAACTTGGAAATACCCCCCAAAAACTATATCTTTTTGGAATCTACACACCTTCAGCTATGTAACGGTATCATGCTTTCGTATATATATGAAGAATTCCAGACGCTGTTATTCATAGAACTCCGTGCTTTTAGGAGATTTTGTGGGGGGAAAAAAAAAAGATGTCTCAAAGGTTGAAATCCTACCTAAACCCACATGGCAAGAAAAAAAACCCACTAAGGGTGAGGTCACACTGCAACGCACAGGAATCGCGCACAAAATTGCAAATTCGCGTTTTGCACATGCGTTTTCGCCTTTTCACGTTATGGACATGCATGCGTTAACGCACCAAAAATGGTGAACGCATGCGTTACCATAACGCGAACGGACGCGCAATCGCATGCGCATCGGAAATTTTTGCATCGGGAATTTTTGCATTCCCGCAATTTCCATTTTAGCGAAAATCGCGGGCGCAAACGCGCGAAAAACGCGCTAGTGTGGCCTAGCCCTAAATGGCAATCTCCCACATGTCCTGAATCAAACAGTATACCATATGGGTGGGTGCAAACAGAGACGGGGCCACCAACTAGCTCAAATGGAACCCATGCGCAATTGCAATTACAAGAAAAAAAATTAAAAACCGCCACAACCCACCCCCACCCCCCCTTTTAGTGGTATTTTAGTGAAAACCGGTTAGTACGGAGAGTCACACAAGTTTTTGCATACTTTACTGATCCTAAAACTTCAATCCGGTCTTTTTTTGGTACCTCTACCTCTGCAAAAATTTCTACTAAAATAGGCTTAGTTTCCCTTGAAATCGGACCAATAATGATCTGCGTTTACTTTACCGATATCACCGGGGGCATTGGGAAGCTTGGAAAAGACAAAGTTTTTGCTAATTTAGAGTTATAGGGTAAAAAAAAAAAAGGGGTGTGTGTATCACTTTAAGAATTTTTTTGTGCGCATTTCCCCTTTTTTTTGGCTCATTCCCATAGATGATCATCAGATCATCTTAGGGAATGATAACGAACTTGGAATACGGGCATAAATGCCCGTTTTCCAATTCGAAATCCGATCGGAAAAATCACTTCCCGGAAATCATTTTCCAGGAAGTGATTTTTCATTCATTGGCAAAGATCAATAATTTGGTGATCAGAAGTGATCACCAAATTTTGATCTCTGTCCCCATTTTTTTTCTAAGTCTTTGCTAAGTAGCAAAGACTTAGAAAAAATCCTATTTGTGATTGGAACTTTGAGTTCCATTCACAAAATGTATAGTACAGCTGTCAGCTTGACAGCTTGTGCTATACAGGTACTGCAGCATGCTCTATATGAGAACACACTGCAGTAACTCCACTAGACCACTAGGGGGCACTTGCAAAGGGAAGCACTTGCAAAGCACTTGCAAAGGGAAGACCCCGGTGAAGGGGAAAGCCCTGTGATGTCACTGGGGTCTCCCTTACCGATCTTAGCAGAGGCAGAGAGGGACCAGCAATAGAGGAGGGGGCACCACTTCAGGCACTGCTATCTCCCGATCCCCCCAACGGATTTTTATGAAATCAAGGGGGGATCGAGGGGGCTAGGGGGGCACCTGAATGCTGCCCCCCGATTGCCCCTGGCAGTTAAATTTTTTTCGTATACAGTATAGCAAGCAGGCACATAGTGCTTGCTGCTATACTTCGGTAGTAAACTGAGATCGGAACCGATCTCAGTTTACTAGTCCACTAGACCACCAGGCAATATGGGGATGGACACCAAAGGGAAGCCCCGGACGTCCTGTGATGTCACGGGACTTCCCTTTCTGCTGCGGCTCTGCAATGAATGAAGTACCGGGAGGTGGGAGGGATTCCCTATACGATCCGGCACTTTAGGGGTTAATTTCTTGAGATCCCCCCATCGGTGTGGGACCAAACCGATGGGGGATCGAGGGGAGAGGGAGGGCACTTGAATAGTGCCCTCCGATCACACGGGGGGGAGCCTGCGGGAGGGATTTAAAGGGCCATTGCCACCAATGGTAAATTTTACCATGCTTGGCAAAAAAGGAAGGAAATAGAGCGCCGTAAAATTTACCATTGGTGGCAATGAAAGGATTAAGGCCTAAGTTGGTGTTAAGACCATGGGGCTGTAAAGTATCAAGTTTATAAATCCAAAAGGATTCTTTTCTTCATTCAGACCAGTTGTATCTGCTACTGACTCTGAATTACAACCATTGGCCCAATTTACTGACTTCTTTCTAAATCCCATTGTTAGACAACTGCCATTGTATATCAAGGATACTCAAGATTTTTTTATACCAACTGAGAAACATGGAACCATAGGATTCCAATTGGATTATATTGACATTGGACATTTCCTCTTATTATACCTGCATCTCACATGATTTGGGACTTGAAGCAGTTCGACACTTTTTAACACTTAAACACTTTGGTAAACCACCCAGTCAGTTTATTATTGAATGTTTATCATTGATATTGCATAATAACTACTTTAAATTTGAAAGTCAATATTTCCTGCAATGTGTTGGGACTGCCATGGGCAGTCTGGTGCCATCGTACACCAATTTGTATGTTGGCTTACTTGAAAGTAAGCACATATACCCCAGTGAATTATACAAAAAACACTGCAGAAAATATATGCAGTACATAGATGATTTGTTTGTTGTTTGGGATGGCACGGACGAACAAGCTAATGAGTTTGTAACTCTTCTTAACTCTACTGATAAAAACTTAATTTTTAGTGTTACTATGTCACAGAAAATTTCACACTATTTAGATGTATGTATTGAAGTAAAAGATACTGGGCTGTTCACCACACTATATACCAAACAGACTGATGGAAACACGCTTTTGAGAGCTGACAATTTTCATCCTAGACATATTGTCGCCAGTTTACCTAAAACACAATTTCTCAGAATTACATTAGAATTTGCAATGAAGTAAATGAAAAAGAAATACAACTCAATAAAATGAGGACAAATTTCTTAGAGAGGGTATGATCCGTTTGATAAACAGAGGGCCAAAATAGAAGCAGCTACACATGTTGCAACCCAGAGAGAACAAAAATCATGGATTACCCTTTATACAACAATATACATCTGCATCTGGCATAATCAAAGATACCACTAGAAAATATTGACCTATTATACAATGGGATAAATAAGGAGATAAAAAACTGACGTGTAACCTACAAAATAATTCATTATATAGCCAGCTAGTTCAAGCTGATCCTGTCTCTAAATATCTGAAACCAATAATGAAGTTATCAAACAAAACTGGGTGTTACAAGTGTTTTAATTGTAATGTGTGTAATTCATTGATTACTGGACAGACCTTTACACATCCACTGCATGGAAATTTATACATGTAACAGAATATTGTGTGTATCTGTTGAAGTGTCCCTGTTTTAAAACATATGTAGGCAAAACAATAGGGCCTTTTAAAAGACGTTTTCAAAAACATCAGAGTGATATTAGATTAGCCTGTGATAGGACTAACAACAAAATTGAAATTTCACCTGTGGCAGCCCACTTTTTGGAACTCAAACATTCAGTCTGCGATTTAAAGGGGATGGTTATAGATCATATCCCAATACTAAGGGGCGGGAATAGGGACAATGCCCTACTAAGAAAAGAATCCTTTTGGATTTATAAGCTTAATACTTTACAGCCTCATGGTGTTAAGACCATGAGGCTGTAAAGTATTTCTTCCGACTTATCGAGGTTGGCTTAACAAGGTTGTATATGTTTTAATACTATTTATATATCTTCATATTGTACGATAAGGGATGCCGTTGTCGAATATCTGATGCCATCATGTTTTTAATCACGTTTTATTCTTGATTTTCACTATTGTATATGCATAGATACTTTCATATTTTTATCACTTTAAACATTTTTATGATTTTTTACATCTGATATATTTATTGTGATACAGCACTTTATACTCCATGCACTTTAATACATGAAGCACTTTTATGATTATGATATATATTGTAGCATTTCATATGAACTTTGCACACTAGAGGTCACTTTTTTACTTGGTTTTGATTTGATCAGCTTGTTTATGCTCTTTACGCTATAAAATCTTGCATAAATTGATTTGAACATTTAAGATTGGAGTGTGCTCTGAATTGCTTCTGTTTGGATACTATTATTATTATTACCATTGGCTATGGTTTTTGGAGCAGCACCCAGCGATTTCAACAATACACTATAGGTGTGCGGGGAACTATCTACTTAATGCTGGGGAAGATTGCACAACATTGCAAGTGCAATGTTCCCCTGCATTACACATGGTAGTATGTAAACTGAGAATTAGGCACAACATGTTGTGTCTTGTTGCAACCAAAAATAGCACCCAAATAGACAGAGACTTATAATTCCTGTATTTTGATAACACAAAGTGCTTCAAGGATATGTACACTGTAAAGCCAACTTTAGTTGCCCGGATAGATGTGGCTTTAAAAGTAAATATGTGTATACCCACAAGATCTTCAAAATTTCTTCATCTTCAGGTGGTCGAAGCGGGTAAGGCTTGTGTGGAACATGCACGCACATGACGTCTGTTCCCGGGGCCGCGTGACATTGCGCTACCGCGGCGCAGCGTGATAACATTACACGTGTCCGGGAACGCCACAGGGATGTGCACGCAATGACGTCACGCCGCGTGCGCCATGACGTCGGGCACACTCCAAATAAGCCTTGCCTGATTCGACTGCCTGAAGATGGGAGAAATTCTAAAGATCTCGTGGGGGTGGAGCTCCAGCAGCCATATCCAAAAGGAGGAAGCCAGCAACATTTAAGTAGGCTAAGTAGGCAAAGTAGGTGGGGGGGGGGGGGGGGGTGTCCAGTTAGTGGACAGGATAACCATAAGGTTTAGCAGGGCCCAAACCTGGAGTTCAGTAGCTCTTATTTCCCTACTTTATTACTATAGATATTTTAATGTAATGCACAAATAAAATCAAATAGTTACAAAAAGATAACATAACAAATCTTTGGAGTTTTCCTCTTGAAGTAATGCAGCATTTTCTATGCATATAATAGCTTCATTACTCACCTGCAAAAGACATGTGCACAGCCTCCCAAGCACACGGGTTCCTTTAGTATAGATGTACTGCAAAAGATAAAAGGGTACAAGGCTATAAACAAAATGCTTTTAAGAGATCCATGCACTGGATGAGGTTGTAGTATTTTTGCTTTAAATAGCCAAAGGGCAAACTGACACAAAACGATTTGACTTTTATTACTCTGTTAATGCTTTATACAAAGTGAAAAGAAGATTGAAGGAGGTGGTAGAAATTGAACCAAGTTAAATGTTCACATGCCTTCCTGCAGTCTCTTAAGCCCCCAAAAAATGTAAAATTAAAAAGGGAATAGTTCACTCCCAAATTTAACTATTCCTTTAAAAGGTCATGTCCACCCCCAAATCTACATTTTAACCCACAACTGGCCCCATAGTGTAGTGTTGTAAAATCATTACCTTACATCCCTGCTCCAAATGGCTGCCCTGCAAAGTCCTAAAAAGAGGATTTTTACGTCTTACTCACCTGTAAAATCCCTTTCTCTGAAGCCGTAATGGGGACCCAGGAAAGCAGGGGAGGAGCACTGGAGCCTCACTGTCTTCAATTTTAAAGTGTCCGCTCCTGAAGAGAGGTACTTAACCCCTGCGTTCCTGGGTCCCCCTAGGCTGTAAGAGAAAAGTGAACAGCAGGAGCCTGTCTGTGTCCATATAGGTCTTTGCCTCCTGTCTCTCCTCCGGGAGAATTATGGCATGTGCAGTGCAGCCCTCCCCCTAGCCCCAAATCCATTTTCTGGCTCCCTCACCCACCCCCACCCCCACCTTTTAAAAGATGGGTGGACATTCCCTTTAATGTATTGATTGAAGCCCAGGAGGTTAAGTGAGTTATGCCTTACCTTCCATTCTTTAATCAATAACTCAGGAGCCAGGGACGTGGGCAAGTATATTTCCCTTTCGTGCAATCCACCGCTATAGAACTCCACATCTCCGACCGCTTCCTGGTTCTTTAGTGCACATGCACTATAACACGCTATAGAGAATTAGAAGCAGGAAGTGGTCGGAGATTTGGAGTTTTGCAGAGTGGATTGCGTGAAAAAAGTACATATAAATATATACTTTCCTTCTGCCCTGGCTCCTGAGTTATTGATTGAAGAATGGGAGGTGAGGCATAGTTCCTTAACCTTCCGGGCTTCAATCAATACATTAAAGGAATAGTTTAATTTGGGATTCAACTATTGCTTTAAAAAAATGGCAAACCAAATACCAAACCGTTTATTTTTCTACACAATCAGGGTTATTCAATAAAAGTTCTTATTGTTTAAAATGGTGCTAATTTTGCCCCAACCAATCAGATCTTATTTAAAGGGTATGTCTATTCACCAAAATCAAAAAATTTTTTTTTTCATTATAAGGTAGTACCCATCCCCAGAAGCCTTTTCCTGCCTTTCTTTTGAAAAAATTCCATTCCCTACCTTTGCAGCAGTCTCTAGAAGTTCTATTCGTTTTTGGGGGTGTGGCCTTAGCTGTTCTGGATAAGGAAGTGAGCTGATTACTAAATGAGGCTATTACCATGCGTTTTGGTCCCGCCCACTTGACCCTGTGCTTTTATGTAAACAGATCCTCTCCTGCATTGTCAGAACTGTAGTAAAACAGACAATGCTGGCAGAGACAAAGGAGAGAGTTCATACATAAAGTGTGCCATTTCTGTGGCTGGGGGAAGCAGGGAGAGTGTGTGTAGATAGACCCAAGATCTAAATATCCAATCCA
The DNA here is from genome assembly GCA_019447015.1 of Hymenochirus boettgeri. Lineage (NCBI taxonomy): Eukaryota > Metazoa > Chordata > Amphibia > Anura > Pipidae > Hymenochirus > Hymenochirus boettgeri. The sequence goes on along the minus strand of JAACNH010000256.1, from coordinate 131,172 downwards.
GACGTAAGAGTTCATACATAAAGTCTGCCATTTCTGTGGCTGGGGAAAGAGTGTGTGTGTGTCTGTGTGTGTGTCTGTGTGTGTGTCTGTGTGTGTAGACCCGAGACCTACAAATCCATTCCGGAACAAGATGTTCCGTTTTAATCCCTCAGCCGGGCAGGGTCGACGAGTCCGACGCAGCATGGGTGGATCTGCGCATGTGCGGGATGGCGCGCACGTCGGACTGCCTGCTATTGGGAAGGCAGCAACATGAATATTCAATGTGCCAAGCGGATCTTACAGCACATACATCGGACAAACTAGGGCACACAGACAAAATCCATAAAAGGTATCATGCATATTTAAATGGGCTCTTTTACTTTAGGCAATGTTAATTTTTCAGGTGGACATACCCTTTAACATTTGAAATAATTGTTGGGGCAAAATAAGCACCATGTTATACGATAAGAACTTTTATTGAATAACCCTGAATGTATATTAAAGATCAACACTAATGCTATCAAAGACATCTAAATTGTGACAAATTCACATATAAAACCTTAAGATCGGCATCCACACAGGACTCCACCTATCTTCAGCCATATGATGAATAAACCATATAGATGGAAAATCTGTGGGACTCTATATTAATACTGAAGCTCATTTGTCACAAAGCAGACTTGGTGATAAAACAGAGACACGGTTATATTAGCAAAGTACACATACAGATATTGGGATCTGTATATTTACAAAGCTTAGCACAATAACCGAAGCTTGCATATCAAGAGTGTGCGTGAATGACCTTACCGCACCTCTCCACTTCTCCAGACAGCCACTCTTCATCTGGTTTACCGGTTTTACTGTTTTACAGTCTCTCAGACCGGGTTTATTTGCACCACCAATTGGCATTAATCCAGATGACAAATGTCTGCCACCATCATCAGACAAACAAATTCCCCAATGTTGCACTATGGAAGCAAGCGCTTGTGGTTATTTTTCAATTTGTCTTATTCATTATATAAAATTTCACTATAGTGTTTACCAATTCATAAATGTTACTATTAATCAATGTCATTCTATAACTATTAAAGATACATTTTTCATAAAATCCCTGTATAATAATATCTGCATACCTGTATGCAATCAAGACATATTTACAAACAAGAAAATTGCAGCTCCTCATTTAATCCCCACAGAATATATGTCCATATTTAATGAATCCCAAAAAAAATTTATTCCACAAAAAGTTCAAATTACCCGTTTAACCTAGTGGGTCATAGATATGTTTTGCGACACTTGACCTTACAATTTTATTTTTAGATATTGCTCTCCTGTATTCTTACATGCGGAAAAGTACACTTTTTTGTTTTACCCCACATTCATAGCCTATCAAGTAAATGACAATTTGTTTGGCAAATAATAGATTGTTTTATCTCAAATTTCTTGTATTTGTCTGCACAGCATTTAGTTTATACAGACATCATGCCTCTTCCACATTTATTATTCCCTAGCCCAGGGCTAAACTAATCATCAAAATATTTAGGAGCCAGCAACTTCATTCCCCTATGATTGACAGTTGACCCACTCCCATCCACTCTAGTATCACTCAGTCAACTTGCCCCACCCATTACACAAGACATACATTTTACAGTTAATTATTAGATAGATACATGGACAGAAAGGGATAGACAAATAGGCATAGATAGACAGTTTCAGGGAGTTTAAGAACCTTCCCACAGTATTAAGTTGGTGATGCAACTTACTTTTCGACATTCAAATGACATTCGATTATTGCAGCAGGAAACGCCTGACCCGCTTTTTTCTGTGACCGTCTCGGAAACATCGGAAGATAAGAATCTGCAGGCACCAAAGACTTAAGATAGATTACACCCGCCTGGAAAAATCGCAGTTGCCATGGCAACAGAAATGTTCCCAGGCAACCGGATATCAAAAACCGGGTAGCAGCTTCTTTCTTTTTTTACCAGTTTAAAACTGCTCTCTATTTTAGCGGAGCTCTTACTCCTCCCAACCCTCAACCCTCCTTCAGTACGTTCAGCGGCTTTAGTGTGCAACATTGCAATGAGTTGAGTGCTGAACTCAGCTCACTCTACTCGCAACAATGTTGCAAACTTAATATATAAATAAAAGCTGCTGTCCAATTTTTAACATAACAAACAACCTCTGTGAAAGGCAGCCCTGATATCCCTGTCCCTGCCACTTTCTTCATCTGGCACTGAAAGAGTAAATGGTAAATCTGTTGTATTCAATTAGATCAACTGGACTTGAATGTAGTTCTTGAAGACGTTCCGCTAGTCATCCGACTGGCTTTTCTCAATTCAGAATTGAGAAAGCCAGTCGGATGACTAGCGAAACGTCTTCAAGAACTACATTTCAAGTCCAGTTGATCTAATTGAATACAACAGACCATGACCTGGATGAATGAGAACCTTCACAAGCAGTAAATGGTAAAGGTAGCCATACACTACTAAAGATATTAGACTAGACATTTGTCTATAGACTGTTTCTTACCTTCCAATGATACCACGACAGTTATGCCTTGCCCGTTTATTTTGCAAAAGAAAAACTGGTCAAGCAGTTCCTGCTGCATTAAGTTCTAATGTATCGCACCTTAAGGCGCAACTCCAACCTCATAAGAACATCTTTTAGAAAGAATGGCCTCTTTAAACTATCTTGATATATCCTACTTTGTCCTATGAATTCATTACTGTATGCCTGCTTGGCTTCTGGATGCCTCATGGAAACTGAGCCATTTAGAAACCTGTACTGAGCCTTTACTGAGCCTGGGCAAGCTCAGAAAAGGCAGACAGGGGATTAACATTCAGTCATTGGCTGTGATGTCAACTGTCAAATCCATAACTGACAGTTACTAACTGGAAGAACCAAGAAGGAGAAACAGGGAAACAGGACATTGTGCAGGGTTTCAGGTTAGACTTATATATTTCACATTTCAAACTATTACCCTTTAGGGTTTTGGGGGGTAATTTACCTGTATGTAAGTTTTCATTTTGGGGCTGGACTTGCCCTTTAATACTGTGGGAAAGGTTCTCAAACTCCCCCAAACTTTTCAAAATCTGTCTATCTAACCATCTCTCAATATACTAAATTCTATTTGTGTCCGTCATTCTACCTGTCTGTCCCTGTCCATCTATCCCATTCTATTTAGCGGTCTATAGATCTAATATATAACTGCAGAATTTTTTTTAATGGGTGGGCTTAAGTTGAATGCATGAAGCTAGGATGGATGGGGGCAGGTCCCGTCAATCATAGGACATTGGGAGGTATCAAGTTGCTGGCTCCTAAATATTTGGATGATTTGTCCAGCCCTGGATTACACATTTGTCAATAAAAAGGTCATAGTTGGAAGACCAAAACGTCACTGGGGTGCACCTGTATCTTTTTCGATTTGTATATAGTTTTCATCAGTGGATTGCACCGGGTCATAGACCTATGAACGCGAGTGCCCATCTATATGGACTTATTTAGTCTCCATGTGAATACTGATAGGAAGTAATGTCAGTATAACATCCCATAATGTGCTGCTTGTAAAACATGTGTCTTGGCCAATCAAAAAAAAAACTTTCTGTATGCTGCACAGGAAGTGATGTGTATGTAGGAAAGAGGGTATAAAGGATGATACTTTGCATGTAGCTGGAAAGGGAAAATTTGCATATATGTTTGATTATTAGGGCAATGCTATTAAAATAACTTGAGGCTGTAAGGTACTTTCTGTTATAAGAAGGCTCTATTTCATTTTATACTCTATGGGAAGATTTCTGCTCCTTTAACCCTCACCTCACCTTAACCTATAAAGCTAATTGGGCAATAACATTAAATGATGGCTTTGGGGGTGGACATTCCCTTTAAAGGATTTAAAATATTTCCCCATATTTTCTAACAAGCTTTAAGATAGGTAGAGTCAAAATCTTTAAAAGATAAGTGCACTGTAAAATGAAGTTATGCTCAATTGGAAGCTGCAGCTTTAAAAATGCTTTTGGCATATTTTTTCCCCCTAAGCCTCCCCAGAGCCTACCTTTTTTAGATTCAAAGTTACAGACATATTGTTTGTCCTTAGGTGCATGTTTAGGTCCTCCCCTTTCGAGATTATCAACTACCTCCTGATTGGTAAGCCTCAATAGGTAAGGCTAATCTGCTCCATGTGATGAGATTGTGGCAGGCGCACGCGTATGGAGCGGACAAGCCTTACCTATTGAGGCTTACCAATCAGGAGGTAGATGATAAATCTCAGGAGGACCTAAACATGCACTAAGGCCGAGGCCACACTACAATGCACGAAATCGCGAGCGTTTTCGCGATTTCTGTTCGTTCGCGTGCATTATTTCGTATTTGCGCATGCGTTTGCTATTTACAAAGAGAAAATGCATGCGATTGCACAAAAAATGGTTGAGTACAAAACACAAACGGACGCGCTATCGCATGTGCAACGGAAATCGCAGGAATTTTCACCTTCCCTATACTTTAAAGCTGAATACACACATTACCGATTAAGGGACGACCCCGTCGATACCAACGGTATTAGCTCTTTATTGCTAATGTGTGTATGACAGTTCCGAGCACTTCCGAAGTGTCGACGAATGTTCACCATTAGCCTCGGGATTATTCTGGACTGCCCTGAAAATTTCCCTTGCCCACCATTGTCTTCCTTTACTAGAATTATAGGGGGGGGCCTCGGAAATGCTCGGAACACACATTAGTGATAAAGGGCCAATTCAATCGGTACCGGCCCTTTATTACTTAGGCTGGGTACACATGGAGGGACTATTTGTCCCGAGCAAGCGCTCGGCCGGGATAAATGTCCGTCAGTCACAGCAAATGTGTCCTCGACCGAATTTGGGAACGATTGACCATGCTGCCATATAGGGATCCGCACAAATGATCGGGATTTTCCGACATGTCCGGACGAACGAGGTCAGTTGCTCCACACCAGGAGATATTTTCGCTCGACCGACCGAAAGTGCCGTTAATTGGCCGGTCATCCCGAAAATATCTTCTGGTTTGTACCCAGCATAATATGTGTATGCAGCTTTAGAGTTTTGTTTATTTGTTTAATAAAGCTTGAATTTACTGATATAATCTGAAAGCCTAAGACCTTTTTCATGCTGTGCACGATGGAAGTTTTCCAATGTCTATGTCTAGAGATATGGACTAGCCCATCAACCAGATGTTAGGACTAGGCCACACTAGCTCATTTTTCGCTAACATGGAAATCGCGGGAACGCGAAAATTCCTGCTATTTCCAATGCGCATGCAATTTTGCATCCATTTCCGTTTAAGCATTTTTTTTGCACACAATTTCATGCGTTTTCTCATTGGAAATAGCAAAAACACAAAGAGGTAGGATTACGCTATCTTACCTCACTCTGAATCATTGTGTCCCTGAATATATTTGGTTAAGTGTCCCTTTCAAACTTTACATGTCAGATGTGGAGTCAGTGGCCGAACTAATAATCACTGGGCCCCCTAGCAAAACTATGATGGGGCCCCTATCCGTGCTTCATATATAGTTTTCTGGGATGAGGGTTTCTCTGTCATATGAAAAATAAGACCGGGTCACCTTGGGTCCCGGGCCCCCCTGGTAGCTATGCCCGTGTGGAGTGCCAACTTGCAAATTAGCGGAATCCTACATCCCAGGGATTCATATTGGAAAATGAATGGGAGAAATGTACAGAAAGCATCAATGCAAGCACACTGACCAATTTTTAATGAGTTACCAAGAATGAAAGGATTTGCAGTGTGGGGAAACCAATTTACAAAGCCTCACTGTCGTCTGTGTGTTTATTGGGTGGAATGGTTATCGGGTGATCGCAGTTGGTTGGACCTGGTTACACAAAATGTTAAAGGCCGTGCCCACTCTGTCATGACACACCTGCACCCCCTGTCATGACACAACTGCACCCGCCAACTCTGTCATTACACACCTGCACCCCCACTGTCATTACACACCTGCACCCACTGTCTCACAGCAGCGGGTCCCGTAGTAAGCCGATTGCGCTGATCAGGAATAAGAAGTTGCGGGAAGTGTGGGATAAGGCCCGGTCACCAGTTGAGAGTGACTGTGTGGTGCGTTTATTACATACAATGCGGTAATTTCCACTATGAGCCTTTCCAGCAGCGCCCAGTCTGTACATTACCATTTAGAGCAAGTTAAATTCCTCTCCAACCCCAGCAGCGCAGCCCGGGTCCGGTCCCAGTCAGTCTCCCCTTTTATAGGAGAGTCCCCTCCGCTTATCGCTTCCATCACTGTCGGTGTTCCACTGGGTACAGTCCGAGAGCGGGAACTTCAAAAATGGCGCCAAGGAGGGCGTGATCACAGCGTGTAAAACGCCACAGACTCCTCCCAGTCTGCAAGGGATGTAGTCGGTCAATGTTCTCGTGTTCAGGTCTATCCAGGCACATGGACTGTATTGATTACCCAGTAGCCCCAGGGGAGGACTGGCCCAGTGGGCTGAGGGGCAAATGCCCCCCTGGGGTGGTCTCCAATAAAAAAATTGGGCTGCCACAGAACCTATTAGCAAGTTTGCTTGAAAGGCCCAGCACATGCCTCTAACTCTAACATGGGCAAGAAACAGGAAACCCCTCCCCTTCAAATTTACCAGCCAGCCCTCAAGTTCATTAGCAGTCTTAGTAGTCACCCCTTTAGTTCATTAGCCAGTATTGTCAGCCTTCTGATCATTAGCCAGTGTTGTCAGCGCTCCAATTCATTATCCAGTATTATCAGCACCCCATTTATTATTCAGTGTTTTCCATCCCCCCAGTTCATTAGCTGGTGTTAGTCAGCCCTGCAGTTCATAAAGAACAAAGGAAACTTTGGGTAAGTATAACTTGACTTAGAAAGTGTACCCAGGAATGAGGACATTCAGGTCCTCACTCCGGGTATTTGTAAGGGAGAGGTGAAAGGTTTTAGAACTACATTTTACACTTGAAAACATTGCAGGCAACAATGTTAAATAAAGTGGTTAAATAAAGTGTGTGACCTTAGCAAAGTGGGAGTGGTCAAAAATGTTGCAATCTACCATGAAAGGGCCACTAAGTTGTATTTTCTCCCCAGGGCAAAAGGTCCCAGTCCTCCCCTGCCAGTAGCAGTGGCAGCGGGGTTATTGATGTGAAATCTGTGCTTGTAGAAGTATTGAAACTAAAGCCTCACACAGACAATTTCACACCCGACGAATGACTTCCGAGGGCAAGGCACACGTGCGATAATTGTACGTGTGTATGCAGATCAACGTGTGTATGGCAGATCAAACAACGTCCGACTGAATTCATACACGCGCGATTATCACCCTAAACGCCCATACGTCGTGCGTGTGCCTTGCACTCGAGGGTCGTTCGCCGTGTGTTGAAATTGTATGTGTATGAGGATTTAACTTATGTTCAAACCACCCAGTCCGATCATTCTGCTAGCAATGTCCATTGAAAACCCGATCTGTCCGGGAAATGTGGGACTGTCGGCAAGTAAAACCAGCGTTTCACACAACATTATGATTTAAATAAATATGAAGGAAGCGTAGGGCCGTTTCTAAGCATAGGCACCTTGGCAAACAGCTAGGGCACCATTCAAAGTTTTATTTTTTTTTTTAAAGGGGATGTTCAGTGCAAATACATATACTTTAAAGTGCATGTCCACCCCCAAAACTATAATCCCCCCCACTAATGGCCCCACCATGTAGTGTAATAAAATCCTTACCTCACATCCCAGCTCCATATGGTTCTCCTGTAGTCCCCCCCCCCCCAAGTCCCATTAACTGGCCACCAGGAGGATAGCAGAGTCAATATAGGACTCTGCCTCCTGTCTCGCCTCCGGGAGAAGTTTGGCATGCGTACTGCAGCCCTTCTCCCCCTCCCTCTCCCACCCGTTTTGCGATCCCTCCCCCTACCGTAAAACTCCTTGTCCATATAATAGTATTTCTTCCCCCAGCCCCAACCGCTAAAAAATAATTTTAAGAAAGTCCCCTGAATCCTACTTACCTTCCCTCTCTCCCGCGGCATTCTGAGAAGCCGGCAGCCATGTCCGTGATTGGCTGCCTCTCAGCCAATCACGGACATGGCTGCTGGTCCCGCCCCCTGCTTGCAGTGTCTTGAAAGCAGAAGGCCGGGCGTCGGAGGAGAGAGGGAAGGTAAGTAAAGATCAGGGCACTTTCTTAAAATTATTTTATAGTGGTTGGGGCTGGGGGAAGGCATACTATTAGATGTCAAAAGTGTTGTATAAGGGTGGACATGCCCTTTAAAGAAAAAAAGCAGTATTTTCCATCCTAATGACCTTAACTTGCCCATTCAGCATTTTGTCTGTGTATAAATAAATGCTACCAGAATACTGACTTCCTGTTTGCAGGATCCCTAATAAAGATGGTTTTGCCCTTGACCCAGTGCCTGGGTTGATTCAATTGCTCAGTAGAGCATGCTTGATAGACATATGTCTTTATTCAACCTCAATTACTATTTTACTATGTGACCCATCCAACAGCCAATCAGTAGAAACTAGAAAGGGAAAGTTTAAGTATAAACTTTGAATTTGGCTTGAAAGGCCGCATTTTGAAAGGGAATGTGTGTGTTTGTGCTGCAAATTTTAAAACTCAATAATGCCAATGATGAGGACATTGTTTTTTACTTACCTTTTAAATATGTCTGTCACACAAATTAAAGAAAGGTAGGTCAGTTGGTACTCATGTCAGGTTGGGGCATAAAAGACTAACTTTTTTGATGATTGGCCAAAAATATGTTTTTTTTCCCCCCACTATACTTACTCTTTAAATATGGTTGCCACACAAATGAATGGGTAGCACAGTTGGTGTGTGTACCTGTGTCAGGTTGGAAGTTAAAAAAACAAACTATTTGGTTATTGATCGAAATTTATTTTTGACTATAGTTACCCTTTAGGTATGTCTGCCACATAAATGGAAGGGTAGGTCAGAAGTTATGTGTACCTGTCAGGTTGGGGTTAAAAAAACAAACATTTTTGATGATTGATCAAAATTAGTTTTTTTTACTTTAGTCATCCATTAAAGGAACACTAAAGCCAAAAAAATAACTATTTGCCATTCGTTTGTATTATTCACAGGGAGGTGAGAATGCTTATTCTCACCTCCCTGGAACTTACCTTACCGCCTCTCCACTCGCAGCCGCTTCTTCACTGAACAGCTGTTCTCTCCCGATCGCACGCCCTATCTTTTGTATTGGTGCACATGCGCCTAAGATAGGTCGCGCGGTCGGGACAGAGCCAATGTCAGTAAAGGAGTGGCTGTGAGTGGATCGGCTGAAGGTAAGTTCCATGTCCCCCGAGAGTAATGTTATTCACAGGGAGGTGAGAATAAGCGTTCTCATCTCCCTGTGAATAATACAAACGAATGGCAAATAGGTTTTTTTTGGCTTTAGGGGAGTTTAGTGTCCCTTTAAGTATGCTGCCACAGTAATGGAAGGGTAGGTCAGCAGTTATATGTACATGGGTCAGGTGGAGGGTTAAAGAAAAATTTTTTTTTTTACTATAGTTACCCTTTAAATATGCCTTCCATGGAAATGGAAGGGTAGGTCAGTAGGTGTGTGTACCTGTGTCACGTTGGTTGTTACAAAAACAAACTTTTTTGATTATTGATCAAAATTAGTTTTTTTGACTTAAGTTACCTTTTAAGTATGGCTGCCACGGCAATGGATAAGTAGATCAGTAGGTGTGTGTACCTGTGTTGTATTGGGGGTTAAAAAAAATAAACTTCTTTGATGATTGGTCAAATTTTTTTTTTTTTACTTTAGTTACCCTTTAGGTATGGCTGCAACAGTAATGGAGGGGTAGGTCAGTAGGTGTGTACCTGTGTCACGGTGGGGTTAAAAAAAACAATCTTTTTTGATTATTGATCAAAATTAGTTTTTTTTTACTTTAGTTAGTAGACCAGTAGGTGTGTGAACAGAATAATACAAGAGTCCTCTGCACTCACACCAAGTATGGGTGCTCACTCCTCCAAATAATCCAACCCTTAGTGGATTTTAGATTCAGGAATAACGAAATAGCAAGGGTGGCACTCCAAACTGTAATTTTATTAATACAGACCACACGACATCTCATAACGTTTCGGGGGGTAAGTGCCCCCTTGCTCAGGTGAGGCAGGGGGCACTTACACCCCGAAACATTTTGAGATGTCGTGTAGTCTGTATTAATAAAATTACTGTTTGGAGTGCCACCGTTGCTATTTCGTTATTCCAGTAGGTGTGTGTACCTGTGTCAGGTTGGGGGTTAAAAAAAAAACTAATTTTGTTGATTAGTCAAAATTGTTTTTTTTGACTATAGTTATCCTTTAAATATGGCTGCCATGAAAAAAGGAATGGTAGGTCAGTAGGCATGTGTACCTGGACCAGGTTGGAAGTTAAAAACAAACTTTTTTGATTATTGATCAAAATTCGTTTTTTTGACTTTAGTTACCCTTTAAGTATGGCTGCCACGGAAATGGGAGGGTAGGTCATTAGTTGTGTGTACCTGGGTCTGGTTGAGGAGGTATGTCTTTTTTTATGTGTGTGTGTTTACAACCATAAAACTATCTTTTATTGAGGATAAATCAATCAAGGTCAGTAGGTGTGTTTACTCGTGTGAGGTTGGGGGTATGAGTTTTTGCATGTATGACCATGTAACTAACTTTTATTGAGGATATATCAAAATTAGTTTTTTTTACTTTATTTACTCTTTAAAGGAGAACTAAACTTCAGTTTTTCAGATCCTAATGTGAAAGTTTTTCTCCCCAGAACACCTACACGTTGAAAGATTCTTCTCTAGTTATTTGCATTTAGTAGATATAAGTAATAGATTCTGCAACAAAGGAGGCTTCCATCTTGTTGCCAGTACAACTCATAGCCCATGTTGGCTTCAAAGAACCACGCCCCCTGACCCCAGCATTCACTGTCTCTATGTGCAGAGTTTCTAGCATCTCTTTCTAGTGAAAGATAAAGCCTCTAAATGTACCTGGAATAACAGCTGATTTGCTGGTGGCGCACCATGTAAATGCTGTGTGATTAGAAACAATCAGACCAAGAAGTCACAAGTTCAAATCCCCTAGCTTACTTATGAAACAATATAACATGGTCTACTGCCTTAGTTTAGTGCTTTTTTTGTTTTGTTTGTTTACATGTTTCTCAAAATATAAAGTTTCTACATATGTACAAACTTTATATATTATAGCAGCTCTGTTATTTATGTACCAACCAGTGTGAATTGCTGACAGTCTTCCAGTAGCAATACAAAACAGTGAACTGATTTCACTGACATTTACTTCTATTGATCGAGAGTTCACCTGTGGCGTGTTTTGCTAAAGTACTGGGTTAGGAAGAAAATCAGACTATATGGACACAGGTTCGATTCCCCATGTTCCCTTCTTTTGTATTTATTATGTGTCTAGCAAAAGATAAAGACTCTACATGTACTATTTCATTACTTATTAGCCATTGTGGCCTAGTGGTAGAAAGCTTTCTTTTTAGGAAGACACAGAATAGAAGGTTGCTGGTTCGATTCCCCATACTTACTTTTATTTTTTGCTGAAATGTTAAATGTTCTGTGTCTTTTATCCATGCTAGCAAAGACATACACTGCAAAGATTACTTTTCTTTTTTGTATGCAAAGCATAGGAATTTATCATTGTTAGGGACAGGAGCATTTGCTAATGTGTTTACACAAAAACTGCACTGATATCTGTGTTCTGTGTCAGAGGGAGGGAACTCTGAGCTGTAACATGATTGGCTGTCAGCTTCCAGGAAGCAAGACTGCAGTTTCCTGTGAAGAGTCCGGCGGACACTTAGCTGGGTGTTCCCAGATAAGGTGAATTATGGGAGCTGACCCTTAGTACACACAGGTTATTTTCATAAATCACCCAGCATCCACAGCAAAGGGAGACATGAGACACAGCTTGTTGTTCGTTTGTGAATGTGCTCTCTCTATTGGGACAATGTTGTCTTGGGACTTTAGTTCTCCTTTAAGTATGGCTGCAACAGGAATGGAAAGGTAGGTCAGTAGGTGTGTGTACCTGTGTGAGGTTGGGGTATGTGTTTTTGCATGTATGACCATATAACTAACTTTTATTGATGATTGATTAGAATTTGTTTTTTTGACTATAGTTACCTTTTAAGTATGGCTTCCACAGGAATAAAAAGGTAGGTCAGTAGGTGGGTGTACCTGTTTCAGTGTGGGGGGTTGGGGTATTGGTGATTGTGTTTATGACCATGAAACAAACTGTTTTGAAATATTCACATTTGAGGATTGTTACCATTATACTCTATGGGGGAAAATATCCTGTAATTAGCCGATAACGCCATAACGCTTCCGCGGATTCCTTAGCTAGGTAATAGCACACTTCTCCTCTATGTCCCGCACTTCTGTACCGAATTTAATGTCTCTAGCTAAAAAACTGTTGGAGGAGATACAGTCCAAAAAAGCAGAAGAATAAAATAGAAGAAAAAGAAGAAGAAATAGAAAGAACAGAAATTTGGCTCTTCAAGCCAAATTAATTAGTTAGGAATAATCCAAGGTTGTGTGCATTCTGGAAGCAAGAAGAAATGTCGGCTCATTAATGTCAACAGCAGCTATCATCATGGGGTATAAATTCAACTGATTTTTAAAAATGGAAGAGAATATGTAAAATAACTAGGTATGCATAATATAAACTAAGAATTTTAAAACTATTCTCGACTGAACTGAAAATTCAGTAAATCAGTAAAATAAAAATGACTCTTCCTTAAAGAGGAAGTTCAGTGCAAATACATAAACTTTTCAGAAAAAAGACCAGTATTTTTTCATCTCAATGACCTAAATCTGCCAATTCAGCATTTTGTCTGTGTGTAAATAAATACAACCGAAATACTGACTTCCTGTTTGCAGGACCCCTAGTAGAGACCATTATGGTCTTGCCCTTGACCTAGTACCTAGGTTGATTTGGTTGCTCAGTAAAGATCTGAGCATGTTTGACCCATCCAACAGCCAATCAGTAGAAACTAGAAAGGGAAAGTTTAAGTATAAACTTTGAATTTGGCTTGAAAGACCGCATTTTGGAAGGAAATTTGTGTGTTTGAACTGCAGATTTTAAAACTCAGTAATGTCAATGAAGAGGACATTGTTGTTTTTTACTTACCCTTTAAATATATCACATGCATTAAAGGTAGGTCAGTTGGTGTGTGTGTATTCATATCAGGTTGGGGGATAAAATACTAACTTTTTTGATGATTGGTCAAAATTAGTTTTTTTTTTGACTTTAGTTACCCTTTACGTATGGCTGCCATAGTAATGGATAAGTAGATCAGTAGGTGTGTGTACCCGTGTCGGGTTGAGAGTTAAAAAAAAACTTTTTTGATGATTGGTCAAAATTAGCTTTTTTGACTTTAGTTACCCTTTAAGTATGGCTGCAACAGTAATGGAGGGGTACCAGTAGCTGTGTTTACCTGTATCACGTTGGGGGTTAAAAAAACAAAGTTTTTTGATTATTTGATTATTGATCAAAATTAGCTTTTTTGACTTTAGTTACCCTTTAAAGTATGGCTTCCACAGTAATGGATAAGTAGATCACAGTAGGTGTGTGTACCTGGGTCTGGTTGAGGGGTATGTCTTTTTTGTGTTTACAACCATAAAACTATTTTTTATTGAGAATAAATCTAAATTATTTTTTTTTACTTTAGTCACCCTTTAAGTATGGCTGCCACTGTAATGGATAAGTAGATCAGTAGGTGTGTGTACCTGGGTCTGGTTGAGGGGGTATGTCTTTTTTGTGTTTACAACCATAAAACTATCTTTTATTGAGGATAAATCTAAATTTGATTTTTTTACTTTAGTTACCCTTTAAATATGGCTGTCACCGTAATTGATAAGTAGATGAGTAGGTGTGTGTACCTGGGTCTGGTTGAGGGGGTATGTCTTTTTTTGTGTTTACAACCATAAAACTATCTTTTATTGAGAATAAATCTAAATTAGTTTTTTTTTTACTTTAGTTACCCTTTAAGAATGGCTGCCACAGTAATGGATAAGTAGATTAGTAGGTGTGTGTACCTGGGTCTGGTTGAGGGGGTATGTCTTTTTTTGTGTTTATAACCATAAAACTATCTTTTATTGAGGATAAATCTAAATTAGTTTTTTTGACTTTAGTTACCCTTTAAATATGGCTTCCATGGGAATGGAAAGGTAGGTCAGTAGGTGGGTGTACCTGGGTCTGTGTGGGGGGTTGTGGGTATCACCATTTGTATTTATGACCATGAAAAAAACTGTTTTGAAATATCCACATTTGAGGATTGTTACCATTATAGTCTATGGGAAAAAATGTCCGGAAATTTGCCAATAATGGCGTACCGCTTCCGTGGATTCCTTAGCTAGAAGATAGCACACTTCTCCTATATGCCCCACACGTCTGTACTATTTCATGTCTTTAGCTCAAAAACTGTGGGTGGAAATACGGTCCAAAAAAGCGGAAGAATAAAACGGAAGAAGAAAAAGAAGAAATAGAAAGAACAGTAATTTAGCTTTTTCAAGCCAAATTAATAACTGTTCCAAGGATGTGGTGCATCCTGGAAAGAAGAAGGACCGTTAGAACCTGAAATGTCAGCTCACTAATGTTCAATAGATTTTTCAGAATGGAAGAGTATATGTAGAATAACTAAGTATGCATTGCACAAACTAATAATTTAACAAATATTGATAATTTCCACTAAACTGACCCTTTAACCACATACAGGAAAATGCAGTAAATTTTCATTGTACTACTTACCTGTCAGAGATGCCGCAAAGTACAGAACACTTACAGGGCTATATTCGGGAACTGCTATCAGCTATTTGTGTCTTAAAGCCACATTAACCGAACTAACAAGGGTTAGCGTGGCATTAAGACGCAAATTGCGGTGGTGTGCAAAAACTTGGTTGCATAACCACCGCAACTAATGTAGACGATAAAATCCTCATACATGAACGATAAAATCCTCATACATGAACGATAAAATCCTCATACATGAACATTCCGAAATTTTGGTCATGTGATCAAATACCAACTGTCACTTTCTTAATGAAATGTGAAATGTACCTGTATCTGAAATGTCTAATTAAACTACTGTTTTGACCTTCCTCTGGGTTCAGGTTTGTGCTCTGAACACTGTTGGTAACTATGGATGATCCGTGACCTCATCGTCCATCATAGGAGGCTAAGTCATAAAGAGTAGCAGCAGGAATTGTTCCTTGCTGCTGTCCCTGCACTGCTGAGTGACATCCTCTGCATTCTGTCCCTCTGTTGCACTGATCACTTTCTTCCTCAGGGACAGGACAGACAGTTACAGAAACTGAAACAGACACCTAGGGGCATAATTATAAAAGTGCTGTAACTTTCCTGCCAATGTTATCGCGGCCTTTTTTGTCAAAATCAGACTTAATGCTATTTATAAAGCGGCAATATTCAGCGACGGAACTCTTAACAGACTTATAAGTGGGACCTAGCGAGAGGCAGAAGCGCTGCACTTTACAGCACCTTTTACACACAGCAGTAACAGAAACTGATTGGGAAGCTTTGAAAGGTTTTTAACTAGTGTAGAGTTCGAGCCCGAACTAGTTCGTTTTTTCAGACTCACGGCTGTATTTTTTAAAATTATTGAAAAAATCAATAATTATCTAATTCACGAGCCTTTCGCTTACCTAATGTTCGGTAACCCTCGAAAGTATCATTCATTTTCGGTAACCCTCGAATGTATGGATCGTTTTCACTAACCCTAGAATGTATCGTTCGCTAACCCTCTAATGTAGCCTTCGATTTTCGGTAACCCTCGAATGTATAGATCGCTTTGGCTAACCCTATTATGTATCGTTCGCCAACCCTCGAATGTAACCTTTGACTTTCGGTAACCCTCAAATTTATCGTTCGTTTTCGATAACCCTCAAATTTATGGTTCTATTACCGTTAACTCTCGAAAGTATCGTTTAGTAACCCTCAAATTTTCCGTAACCCTCGAATGTAGCTTGCGCAAACCCAACAATTGCCCGATCAAAAAGTAAGAAGTGTTTAAACAGGTTTTGGTGATAGTTACATGTCCCCCAGACCATTTCCCAGGTGCCACAGCCATTTACAGTTACCAAGTTACCATTGTTAGTTTATCTGTAAAACATCCAAACTTTTCGAACTATCACTCCCCATTGACTTTAATGGGTCCGTTTTCTAACTTTCAAACTTGTTCCAAAGTTCGAAAGTTAGAAAATGGACCGAACTTTATGAAGTTCGGCCATCTCTAGTGTCTACTGGCCTGAAACTGATTTTATAAAATAAATCTCTATTTTATCTTGAAACTGGATGATGTAAGTCTTTTTATATAATTTTTTATGTTTCTTTAGTATCTTTTATTGAATTGATTGGGACGGTAATACTATTTTATTTGACTTTATCTTTTGTGTGAGTGGAGGATTGCCATTTTAACACATTAATTAAAAGTCTTGATAAGTGGATTATTGAACTCAGCAACTGACCACCTGTACTTCATACATTTCACACAACTCCAAACACACCATAAGTGCAAAGGATCTAGCATTGTTTTCGATAATTAGCAAACGTTTGAACATTTTCGAATTTAAAAATGGAAACTATTCGTTATTTCTAGAAATTTTGATTTTAAAAATCATTATATTTAGAATTTTTTTAGAAATCTCAAATACTATGCGGAATGATATTTCATGATATTTCTGGTACTGGAAGGTGTTTTTTGAAATATTTTGGGCATTGATATGCATTTCCCTATTATGCTATTTATATGCTATTTATACCTTCATTTTAGGTTGATTTTCGGATCTTTTCGAATCTGCAAGCTGAACAGATTTCAGTGAGTTTGTCCATCTCTACTTATAAAAATGGTCAATTTCTGGATCTTGTGTTCACTAAAAACCTCTTTGTCTCATCTCAAATTTTATTAACTTTCTTTCCCAACACCTTACTATTTTAGGAGGAGGGTGATGAGCACCTACCCTTCTCCACAGTATG
Source organism: Hymenochirus boettgeri (assembly GCA_019447015.1). Classification (NCBI taxonomy): domain Eukaryota; kingdom Metazoa; phylum Chordata; class Amphibia; order Anura; family Pipidae; genus Hymenochirus; species Hymenochirus boettgeri. The sequence continues at coordinate 114,199 of JAACNH010000256.1, read as the reverse complement.
AGGATGGGATTACAGAAATGGATAAAAGGTTAAAGATACAGAACCACGAAGGGAAGAGTGAGGAAACTGAGATATCACAGCGAACAGAGTTCGGAGATACATCCCCAGTAGAGATGGGATCCGGGTTCCAAAATCCGAATATTCCTTCCGAAACCTGACCGATTGTTCAGATTTCAGGACTTCGGATCCTATTTTCGATGATTATCAAATGTTCAAGGCTATTTTCGATAATCCCGAGATCCATAAATCCGAAAACGGAACGAAACTTAACAGGTCATCTCAATCACCAGCAACAAGGAGTAAGAGAACAAACAAAAACTGGATGTATCCATATGCTGGACTATGTCCTTATAGGTAGTAAAATGCATGGATAAATGAGAAATAGATCTTGCTTAGTTTTTATGATGATGTTAGAATTTAAATTCTGGCATAGCAGTGGATGTGAAATCGTGGGGCTTAAACTTATTTGGCCTTTATTGCATTCCTGAAAGTTTCTAAAATATCTGATATTCAGAGTTACTGCGTCGTGGAAACCCTGAAGGTAAGGAGCATGGAGGTTAATGACACAATTTAAAGGGGAACTGTGATCTCCAAACAAGTTTAAATGAAAGGCCAGTTTCCTACATTTAAAATGAGCCATCAATCACCTCTCTACATGCTCCACAGCCCAAGATATAAAGAAATAACTGACCAGAAATATCTGTTGTATTCAATTAAATCAACTGGACTTGAAATGTAGTTCTTGAAGACGTTTCGCTAGTCATCTGACTGGCTTTCTCAATTCAGAATGACTTGTACAAGAATCTGTGGCAATTATGTACCCTGGAAAATCCCAATTAGCATATCACAGCCAGGTGTTAAGGGTATGATTGGATAGTGGCTAAGAGGTGTTATAGGAACGCCCAGAGTAAGGTGTTAAAACAGCATTGTACATGGCAGACAGTTGGTGTTGAACCCCCCCACCTCTATTTAGGCTTGGTTTCTTTATTTTCACATAAATGGCCTCCTTAACACCTCTCTTTAACCAGTCACGTTCCTTCGCCAATATGTTAACATTACAATCTTCAAAGGTATGTCCTTTATCCTTAAGATGCAGGTACACGGCTGAGTCCTAACCCGAGGAATTGGCTCTTCTGTGCTGGGCCATACATTGATACAGTTGCTGTTTGGTCTCCCCCACATACAAATCAGAGCATTCTTCACTGCACTGCGTATATGATGTCGCTTTTCTTGTGTTTCGGTATTGGGTCTTTCGGATGTACCAATTGCTGCCTCAGTGTGTTGTTCGGTTTAAAGCAGACAGGGATACGATGTTTTTTGAAAATTCTTCTTAATTTCTCGGAGACCCCTGCTACGTATGGGATGACCATGTTCTTCCTCCTGTCTTGCTTTTCCCCTTCACTGTTGGTATTTGTGTTCTTTTCTTTCCTTCTACTTCTTTTGACAAAGGCCCAGTCTGGATATCCACAAGTTTTAAGGGCTCCTCTGAGATGTTTCATTTCTTTAGCCTTCGCCTCTGTGCTAGTGGGGATGTTCTCGGCTCTGTGTTGCAGGGTTCTGATGACACCCAGCTTGTGATCTAAAGGGTGGTGGGAGTCAAACATCAAATACTGATCTGTGTGTGTTGGTTTTCTGTAAACCTCTACTTCCAGTTTACCATTTTCCTTAACGTCTACCAAGCAGTCCAAGAAAGCCAGTTTGTTGTTTTGTACCTCTTTCCTTGTGAATTTAATGTTTTGGTCTACCGCATTAATGTGTTCTGTGAAAGCTTGTAATTCCTTCTGGTGGATTTTAACCCAGGTGTGGGGGGGTTCGACACCAACTGTCTGCCATGTACAATGCTGTTTTAACACCTTACTCTGGGCGTTCCTATAACACCTCTTAGCCATTATCCAATCACACCCTTAACACCTGGCTGTGATGTGCTAATTGGGATTTTCCAGGGTACATAATTGCCACAGATTCTTGTACAAGTCATTCTGAATTGAGAAAGCCAGTCGGATGACTAGCGAAATGTCTTCAAGAACTACATTTCAAGTCCAGTTGATTTAATTGAATACAACAGATATACCATGACCTGGATGAATGAGAACCTTCACAAGCATACTGACCAGAAAGTTAATGGGTGGGAGGCTGACATGTGACATTCCTAAGGCTGCTCCTCCACCTTGTGCTGGCAAGCACAGCCTCAGACTTCAGTGACAGGTCAGAAGACAGGAAGTCCCTCCCCCTCCCTGCTGTGTGAAGATCCCCACAGAGAAGGTAAGGGAATCTACAGCCCTACTCTCTCACTATGTGAAAACACTCTGCCTGAAAAGGCTGTTTCCACACAGTTTTCTGTAGGGGGTGTGTGTCTGAGTGGCCCATGGCACCCGTGAATGGGCCAGGCCACATGGGGCTGTAAAATAAGGGGCCTGCAAATGGAGGGTCCATGAGTGGGAGGGACCAGGGGGGCTTGCAAGAGGTGGGGGGCTTGCAAGGGGAGGAGGAGACACAGGGCAGATTGACTGTCATCCACTAACAAGGTTTCAGAGCAGGAAGCAGGAGACCTGGTGATGCTGCTTCCATATCACACACAAAAATGTAAATACTGTATCTTCAAAACTATGCAAAATAAACAATGAAAATAAATTGCAAAAATTCACAGGAGAGCAATTCCTATCAATTTACCTAAAGTTATTTTTGGACCACAGTTCCCCTTTAATAGGTCTATCAGGGTTTTGCACCGGGTGTCTGTGCCATTAAATCCAAATGGCACAGGCCCTGGAAAAACAAAGTTATACCCACGCAAACCTGATATTACATGGGGAAGCTGGGTTCAACTCCATCTTACCCCATAACGTGGGATATTGCATCTCCCTGATAATATTTTAGTTCATTTGGTAGTTATCTTATGTTAACTGTAAAGCATGGTACATACCATGCAATATTTCGGCGCTATTAACCGATAGTTCAGTGTATCGGTCGTTCGGACAGAAAAAATTGCCTTAATTGTTTGGAGGCAACTGTTAGTGCGTCCAAATCGGATGAACGCACGATCGGACATGTCCGAAAACCATGCATAAGAAAGGCATATACATTTCAATTAGGTGTACAATTCCAAGAAGTTTTTAATTTTAGCTTCTGGGTGTCTACTAGAGAGGAAAAGTCGGCTACCTGTGTATGTCTGGTATTGTTAGCTTTTAGGAAAAACTTACAAAATCTTTTTACACAATTCACCACAAAATCCAGTCAAAACTTAACAGAATAGTTAAAAATGTATATTTTATTATTAAAGTAGGAAATTGTGCTGGCATTATGAAAGCTCTTTCAGTTCCATATTAAGGGCACTTAATCATAAACAAAAGTTTTTTTGTTAGTTTTACAAAAGATTAATAGTCAATCAAATATATATAGGTTGTATTATTTCACACTGATAGGGGGCAGGATTGATTTCTTAATACTGACAGATTTCAACTGGTTTCTTGGCACAGGCGTCAGGATTGCTTTCTAGATACTGACAGATTTCAGCTGGTTTCTTGGCTTGCCATGGTTTTGTGCATCTACTTTTCTTAGAGTGTTCAATTCTGAATCCCTGTCTCATTGCACTTTACTACACCTTATTTATGGGTTTAGTTGTTTTGTTTTCTTTGTATGTGTGGATTACTTGGGCTTTACTGACATCTGGTGTAAATTTTATGTCAATAGCCCCATTCGAAATATATTTACTGAAAAAACATTAATACAATAATACAATAACATTTGTAAAGCGATTTTCTCCTAAAGGACTCAAAGCACATAAATATGTTTCAGATCAATACAGTCTGTATTACAGAGGAAATAGTCAGGTGTTCATAAATGCCAGACTAAGCAAGTGGCTTTTTAATTTTAGTTAATGTGTTCAATACTTATTTTCTCTGCTGTGTCTAGTGTTTTTTTTACATGTCCTTTGGGTTTTGCTTTTCACCTAAATGTTTTATAAAAGCTGGTAAACCTGCAATAACCAGATATTTGCATGCGTGAATGAAAAAAATGGTACCAATGCATAGCTGGAGGTATGTATATTCAAATATAGGGGCTGATGCAATAATACACGCAAAAGTTTGAATGTGCTATTAATTTGCAGTAACCAATCAGAAGTTATCTTACTGCAATTCAAAGCTGACATTGTTACATAATGATGAATATAGTTTTTGGCAGTTGTTTCCCAGGTAGGTTTTGCTGTGTCTCTGTGATTAACCTTAGAGATGGGCTTTAGTTTTATCCTGAAAATGATTGTGGCCAAAACTAGGTGTTTCTGACCCACAATTTTGTCCTAGTGACATTTAATCCCAAAGCTGGTAAAACATTTCTAGGGCTATGCACGGAAAGCAGTTTTTTTCTGTCTTAAAGGGTTAACATGACTTTAAGGCATAACTAACTTGTGTCGCGCAATCGCCTCAAGGAATGTACTGAGCCGGTAATGGCTCTTTAAGACAGAATCTTTAACGTCAGCAGATAGCTGGTGTTAAAGATTCAGAAAGGATAAACCCCATTCACTACGCACTGAAAGCTGCTATCAGCTCAGTGTATTGCCTAGAGGAGGATATAGAGGGCGATAACAGCTCTCCATGCATAGCTCTATTAATGATGCAACTGAAACATTGCATCAAATTATTTAAGTTTAGTGGTCTAAATGTCACTTTTAAAGCTGTGAATTTTTGCTTTCCAACAAAATTTTGTTAAAGCAGCCAAAAGTTATCCCCATGGCTACCAGTAATCCCCATGGCTACCAGTAATCCCCATGGCTACCAGTATGCAATAAAATGCACATGGCTACAGAAGGCAGTATTGGTCAATTTCAACCCTCGGCTTATACTCGAGTCAATGTGGTTTTGCTAATTTTTGAGGTAAAAATAGGTACCTCGGCTTATACTCGGGTCGGCTTATACTCGAGTATATACGGTACTACCAAAATTTTGTCTCAAAATTCCTTTGGTAAAATTAAAATTCTGCAGCAAAATTTCCACTTTAATTTATTAAAAACATGGGAAAAAAGAAAATATCAATATAATAAATGAATAAAATGAATATAAAATTACACTTTGATGAACAGCTCTGTCTTGGTATCTTTTTTGATAAAAATTTACACCACTATGATATCCTAGGGGAATGTACATGGAGATGCAATTTCTGGAAGCTGAATTCCTTACCTTCCTGAGATCCCATGATGCAGCAATTGTTTCTGTTGGTTCAATAATGCAGAGAAGATACAGAGTGTAAATCAACGCAGAGCTGCTTTTATTATACTGCTAGTCTTGTAAGAAGCAAGGAGGTTACAACAACAAACTACTTCCTGTGATGATATCTATAAACAGTTCCTGTGGTAATATCTGGTCTGCCACTAGGTAGCAGCATAACCCTTTAACATCCCCTTTTTCTAACTATATATACAACATACTTTAAAACAAACTTTTAAGCATTCAAATAGTAAGGTTATTCAGTCCACTGTACTTACTAATATGCATATACAATGTGTAACTGCTCAACGGTAGCTAAACATGACTGCTTACAACTATTTAGGGGTTCAGTTTTGTTGGGGGTTGGATTCGCCTGCCACTGCGTGTGTAGTGTGGGATCTCAGGTGTACTCTCAGTCTTAGAGGCAAATCTGCTGTCAGTTGCAGGCAAATGTTCAGGCTGGTCTTCCACTGTTGCCTCCTCTGTGGCCTCCATTGGCATTTCTGGTCTTGGTGTTTCACTGGGCTCTGTTCCTGTAAGCTTAGTAGGACTAGACTCTGCTGGCCTGAGGTCAACTCGGTTGCGCCTGTACAGTGTTCCAACCACCTCAACCAGATAAGAGCGAGGAGCTGTTTGCTGGAGATAAGTTCCTAATCTCCATAGTCTGGTCCTGTCCCCTGGAAGAGGCTTCATTCTTATGTTTTGTCCCACATTTAGTGCAGGAAGCTTTCTGGGAACCTCTGCAGCAATGCATGGTTCCAGCAGTGCGTCATTCAATGGGAGAGGAGTTTTCAGCCTGCAGGCAATTAGACATTGTGCAGGGCTAGTGTCCATGCCAGCTGTTGGCGTATTTCTCCAAAGTAAGATTGATCTCCATGGGTCATCCCCTGCACGTTTCGCATGCCTGCATAGGCTTTTGACAATTTTCACTGCCGATTCTGCTTTGCCATTAGCTTTAGGGTACATTGGAGATGATGTAAAACATCTTTTAATAGCTGTGCCTGCTGACAGGTCTGGCAATAGTTCTATTTCCCAAAAGTCTGAATAGTGGTCAACGATCAGCAGAAAATCCTTGCCAGCGTAGTTGAATATATCCATGCTCAAAATTTGCCATGGCCGTGTAGGGAGAAGATGCAACATCATAGTCTCTTCTGTGTTCGTGTGCGTATTCATTGCACACAGTGCACTGCCCTACCTAGTCTTTAATCTCCCCATGCATATTTGACCAAAACAGCGTTTCTCGAGCCTGTCTGAAGCATGCCTTGCCACCAATGTGGCTCCAATGAATGCGTCGGAGCAACTCTGCACGTAGTTGCTTTGGGATGATAATACGTTGCCCCTTGAAGAACACTCCATTCTTTCATCCCGGTAGGCCCAATACTCTCTAATAGCCACAGGTGTCTCTGCCCTTGTTTTAGACTATCCATTAAGCACAACTGATTTAAGGATCTTGAGGTTTTCATCTAGCTTGGTGGACTCTCTGGTCTGCGACAGACGCTGATGCGTGACATTTAAATAGTCAGCCTGGTTTATGCCCGCTATGCCTTGGTTTATGCCCTCTATGTTCTTCACTGCGTATACTGCAGAGTGAATGCGGATCATGAGGTGTGGCTGCTGGATTCAAGTGTGGTGTCACTCACATACATATATGGGCCTGGTTTGTAGGTTACCTCCAGAGCATAGTTTTGAAGCAAGAGTAGCATGTTTTGAAGTCGTTTTGTGATCGGTTTCAACAGTGATCTTTTCCCCAACCGTACAAGTAGCTATGGAAACAGCAAGCAAACACAATGCTTAGGCATTCTTTCTCGATCTGAGCATAATTCTGCTACAGGTTGTCCATCCTGAAATAGGCAGCAGCCGAGGCCATTCTGACTGGAGTCATTTGAACTGTAATTAGCTTGCTAATGTCATAGTATCTTAGTATTGGTGCTGTGGAGACTAGTCGCTTGACTTCATCAAGCTGGTGCTTTGGCAGCCAGTACCATGGTGTATTTTTATCCACAAGCCTGCGCAAGGGTTCGCAAACTTCAGAGAGACGGGGCATGCATTTTGACAGGTAGGTGACAAATCCAATGAACCTTTGTACTCCCTTAGAATCGGTTGGAGCAGGCATGTCTTTTATTGCCCTTACCTTCTCAGGGTCTGGCTTCAACCCCTCTGCTAATAGAATGTGACCGTGGAAGCGAACCTCATTTAGTTTAAACTGTAACTTCTTGATGCTCAATCTGAGCTTCACTTCTCTGCAGCAGTTCATGGTTGCGAGTTGCCTCCTCCAGTGGCTCTCCACAACCCACTATGAGTATATCATCTGCAATTGGCTCCACACCTCGCAGGCCGGCTAGTAGTTCATGCTGTTTTCTTTGATACACTTCTGGGGCAAGGACACAACAAAGGGTAGTTTGAGCCAGCGCATTTGGCCCCAAGGTGTCCAGAAGGTAGTCAGAAAGCTGCTCGCTGTGTCTAATTTGATTTGTAGCAATACATCCCGGGCATCCACCAAGGAGAAAATGCGGGCTTTGGGCAGTTTATAAAGGAGATCGTCAAGTGTCAGCATTATATAGTGGGACCTTTTCAGCGCTTTATACAATGCCCTTGGATCAATGCAGATTCTAATTTTGCCAGCTTTTTTGACTATAACCATGTTACTTATCCAGTCTGTGGGTTCAGTCTCTGAGGCTAGGTTCCCATCTAATATGTGTTTGTCCAGCTGGGCTTTGAAGGCTTCCCTAAGAGCAACTGGAACATTGCGCGGAGAACATTGTACATTTGTGACAGTTCAGTCTAGATCAAAGTGCACTTCCCCAGGTAGAGACTCTATTGGACTATTGAACACATCCTGGTATGTGCTGGTAAGCTGTTTTTCTGTTAGTACACGTGTTATGGCTTTCCATATTGTGGAGTTCGTCTGGAATGGTAATGCGCATCAGACCCAAACGTTCACCCACTTGATAGGAGTGGGTTCTGGTTTGCTTTGACTATTTCAAAATTCAGTTTGTGGCAGAGAACTTTTATGAAGCATTCGGTCTGAAAAAGGCCCAATAAATTCATCACCTCCTCTGAATATAGCTTGGCTTCATTCTTACCTTGGGAGCTATCTTGCATTTGTCCTGCAGGCTCATAACTTTACATGTTGCTCCTGAGTCAAGCTGGCAATGCTGTTGGGTGCCGTGGAGCTGCAGGGTGCTAAACAACTTTTTTCCTCGGGAGCTGGGTGACCCCATAGCACTAGCGGTGTATATCTGTCCATTATCTTCATCATCTGCATCCCGTTCAAGCTCAGCTTGATTGTCTACTGTATGCAGTAGACTACTTCCTGTGATAATATCTATAAACATCCCTTAACATCCCCTTTTTCTAACTATATATACAGTAATTACTTTGCAAGATTCACTGCATCTCGTGTTTGTGGTCAGGTAAGGAGCATTGGCTTATGCTTCCATTCTGGAGGTTTTGCATATAGCACAGGGTGTTTGTTGCTGTTAATAGAAATGATTCAGGCCCTGCTACCTTATTGTAAAGCCCAAGCTAACCCAGTATAACATTGGGTATCGTAGGTATAAGTCTTATTTGTTCATTTGGTAGTAATCTTATGTTAACTGTAGAGAAAGAAAGGCAAATACATTTCAGTTTGGTGTAAATTCTACAAATTATTTAGTTTTAGCTTCTCAGTGACTCCTGGATAGAGATGGACTAGAACTCGAACCCGAGTTCGAGCCAAACTTTTCGAATTTGTACAGACTCGGACTTCTTGAACTATCCCAGACCCGGATTTTCAATATTTTCCAGACTTTCAATATTTATCGAATGTTCAAAGCGTGCGAATATGCGAGTAAAATTTCTATTATACCAATACGCGAGTAAATATTGAATTATCGAATTTGCGAGTTAAATGTCTATTATACCTATACACCAGTAAATATCGAATTATCGAATCCACGAGTAAAATGTCTATTATACCTATACACGAGTAAATATCGAATTATCGAATCCGCAAGTAAAATGTCTATTATACCCATACACAAGTAAATATCGAAATTATCGAATCCACAAGTAAAATGTCTATTATACCTATACGCGCGAAAAATATTGAATCATCGAATCCGCGAGTAAAATGTCTATTATACTCACCCATGCATTTAGGGTGGAATTTTAGATCGAAAAAGGGTCTGTTACTGACCTGAAATCCCACCCCAGCCAGAGATCTAGAGCTCAGGGAGCTTTTTGCAGAAACTGCCTTATCATAATTTATTAATAGGGCTATGCACAGAGAGCTGGTATCACTCTCTATTGCCTCCTCTAGGCAATGCACTAAGGCAATAGCAGCACTCAGTGCACTTATTACATGAGTAAATATTAAATTATCGAATCTGCAAGTAAAATGTCTATTATACAATACGCGAGTAAATAATAAATTCTCGAATCCGCAAGTCATTTATGTGATAATTATCGATCGTTCGAACGCGAGAGCTTGAAAGTAGCGTGAGTGAGAGTAAAATGGAGTTTTCGAAAGTCATGGATATTTGAAGTGTTCCACAGACCATTTCCCAGGTCCCACAGCTATTTACATGAAGTTACCACTGATATTTTAATTGTATTTCATTCAAACTTTTCTAACTATTTGACTCCCTTTGACCTTAATGGGTCAGTTTTCGAACTTTCCATATAGTTCGAAAGTTCTCTACTCCTGGACATGAAAAATAGGTTGCATGCACAGATGGACCCAAACCCAGTACCAAGGCAGATTTCCGAGATCCAGCCACATGTCCCAAATTCACCAATGACAGCTATTTTTTTTATCAGTGCCAGCCCCCTATTGCCATAGCAATGAAAATTCTGGGGTTCCAAGGCTTAACAAGAAGAAGTTTGAAACTTTGCAAAGGAAAAAGCAATCAATCCTTAAATGCAGATTCTGATCAAAATTTTTGAATATTTGGAATATTTCTACATTATGAGAAATCTCAAAGATACTAAGCAGAATGCCAAAATAGGAAGCACATAAAGTGAGGATTTGGGGCATTGATACGTGTTCTACAGACCATTTCACAGGTCCCCGAGCCATTAACAGGAAGTTACAATCGCCAATTATAACATCAATGTAGATGGATTTTTCTGAAAATCTGCAAATTGTCGCGCAAAATGGATATTTGTTAGTCTAGCCATCTTTAGTGATCTGTATATGTCTGGTATCATTATACTCTGTATTAAGCTTTTAGGAGAAATAACATTTTTATGCAAAAGTTATTTTTTTTTACACATTTCACCCCAAAATCCACTCAAATCTCGATAAAAATGGGGAGGGGGGAAAATAATATATATATACTGTATATATATATATATATATATATATATATATTAAAAGTACAATTTGTGCTTAAAAAAAAAATATTGCCACCTATTTCTTGAGGATTTTCCTACAACAAAGTTGACAATTTTAAATTAGTGCAAAATCGCATTGGCTAACTGATATTATGGTCAAGGTAAGTAGGAAATTATGCTGGTTATAACAAAAGCTCTGCCAGTTCCTTTTTAAAATGGAAAGCACCTGGACAGGAATGTAGGAGCAGTAATTCCTACCTCCCAATATTGGAAAATTGATATATCTTCAATATAGGATTAGTCCAGGACTAACCTGGCAAATGAAAACTGTAAGTGCTGTAGCTCTTTAACAAAATGATATTGTGAGGTGGGAATAATCAATCCTTCCCCCCCAGGTAGTTTCCATTTTTAAAAAGTTAAATTTTAGGGTATAGTTATCCTTTAAGGCTACTGAATCATAAAGAAAAGTGTTCTTGTTATTTTTATTCATTAACCATTTTCCCCAAATATCAAGATATTTTACTTAAGTTGAATAGGCAATTAAATAGAAGTAGATTGTTTATTTTTAAAGAAGCCTACATTTTTCTAAATAGTCAGTGAAAATATTTTGTCATCACAGGCCTCTCACAGGATCTCTCTGATTAGCAAAAAAAGAAGCTCATAAGTTTACAATTTTTAGCATGAAAATATTTTATTTATCTCAGTAAAAAAAATCAAAAATTTTGGTCACATTACAAAATTGCATTGTTGAAAATCATTTATAAATAATTTTTTTTGCTTCTGTATAAAACCCTAATTTTTAGTGCATCTAGGATATTTAATTATTTTGTTCTAAAAGTACTGACTGTTGGAAGCATATAAAAGATTAATAGGAAATTTTTTTTATATAAAATGTAAATAATAATTAAAATCATTTTTAAAAATCAATTATTTTCTAATATATATCGCAAAGATTTTTATCCATGCTTGCGTTTGTCTGAACATATCCATTTTCATTCAATTCTCTTGGGTGCTTCCAAGAACGCGGGTGCACACCATTTTCTTTATAAACCTTTTATTTAACATTTTGGTGCTGCACTGAGCACCCTTATCAGAATCAATTTTTTTATTCTGATGAAAGGGCTCAGTGCAGCACCGAAATGTTAAATAAAAAGTTAAGCTTAAAAAATGTTAAATAAAAAGACCCATGAGTGTGCCCGATTTTGAGTCAATGTTACATACCCGCTGGCGGAGCAGCACCCGGGCAGTTGATATATGATAGGAGTGCTCGCTTCTGGAGCTATATATATATATTATATTATATATATATATATATATATATATATATATACCATCTTTGTTTACCAAAAACATATCCAGTTTAAACAGTTTAGTTTACCCTGTTATTAAAAGTGACAGTCTTTAATGCCAATAAATAAATAATTAATTTTTTGATAATAAAGAATATAAATAGCAGTCATTGATTAACAAAAATGTCTTGGTACCAAAGGAGCTTTAGCAGATGCTTATTTTCTTATAATAATCTACTAATTTTGAAATAAATGGTAGAAGAGAATGCATTTTTAGATAAGAAGATGAGAAAATAGATTTCTGGACATTTTAAGAACTTTATAGTATTCTGCAATGTTTTTCTCAATTTGTAATTTTATTTATATGGTTAGCAAACAGGTAAAAGGATGTATTAAATATATTTTAAGGATCTATTAAGGAGTTATATGCAGGATTATCATAACCTTTTACTATTGTGTATTTCTCTATGGATGATTTCACACAATCATATGATATTTTCCTATTAAAGAACTAAAGAGTTAATTTACTAACTTCCTCTGTGGAAAATAATACACAATAAATCCTCAACTTCTCCTCCTTCTTTACTTGGCTGACTAATAGGTCTATGTACGGAGAGCTGTAAAAGGCTTTTCCATCTTAAAGTCAAGTTAACCAAAGCTTAACGTGACTTTAAGACATGTAACTTGCGGTGGTATACAAAAACTGTGTTGCGCAATCGCTGCGAGGTATGTACCGAGCCGATAATGGCTCTTTAAGACAGAATGGGTAAACTGCATTCGCTGTGCACTGAGTGCTGCTATTGCCTTAGTGCATTGCCTAGAGGAGGCAATAGAGAGTGATACCAGCTCTCTGTGCATAGCCCTATTAATAAATTATGATAAGGCAGTTTCTGCAAAAAGCTCCCTGAGCTCTAGATCTCTGGCTGGAGGTGGGATTTCAGGTAAGTAACAGACCCCTTTTCAATCTAAAATTCCACCCTAAATGCATGGGTGAGTATATAGCGTTTTAGGTCCTCAATCTGGGTGCAGAACATGTGTCTGGGGGATTTAACCTTTTAGTTTCCATTTAAGTGAAGTTCTATACAAAAACAGCACTTTTTTTATTCATATAAAATAATGCATGTGACATTTTTGATCTTTTTTTTTGCCCAAATGGCAACATTTTATATATTAGTTCACAAAATATATCACAAAACATGCATCCCACACGAAATGTAAATATTTTAAAAAGTGCAATTAAACATAGTGGATGCTATTATTTTGTTTAAGAAGCTGAAACAATGAGAGCTTCACAATTCGTATGGCTTTTGAAATCTTTACTGCTGAAGTTCACCAAGGTGATTTTGCATTTATAAGTGCTTCACATGTCTTGTGCAAATTGCTTAGCCTTCAAGCTTGTTTGACCACTTGGCTTTCTATGGAATACAAACCTGGACAAGCTGTTGGCTGTTTGTGCTAGAATTATCTGGATTCATTTGAGATTGTGCAAAATTAATGAACACCTATAACAAGAAAAGGCAAATACATTTTTTGTCAACAAATCAGATTTTTTGTATATCAAAAGGTCTACAGTTTGAAGAATTAGATTCTTATTGATTTTATTAATTATTAATTTATTCTTTACAAAATTCAAAGTGAGCTAATAAAAGAAAAGTCAAGTCAAGTCAATGTTTAGTCTGACTATGCTTTGTCTTAAAACTATCCTCAATCCGTACACTTGTAGAGGTTTGTAGTATTATAGTCAAGAGTATGATAACCAATTTTACAAAACACGTGCTAATAATTATTTTCATATGTAGGTTGAATAACAGCTCTGTAGGAAGTCATACACCATGGCTAAACACAGCAACAAGACACAAGCATCAGCAAGGTCTCTCCCAAGTAAAGATTTTAAAGCAGATACATGTGGAACCCAGGTACATCCATCTACTTTCCAAAGAACCAGAAGAGGTTTTCACAGAAGAACTGTAAATAAACAGCCATACGTCCAACCTTGAAACAAGGCCAAGCAACTCAACTATGCAGTAAACATAACTGGGGGCAGTAAAATAGCAGTGCATTGGACTAATAATCAGAAAGTTTAATTATAGCTGTAGCTTAAGACAGTTTGTTCACTGAAGGGCTGGAGAGCAGTAATGAATGTCAAGGTAAACATGATGGAGGTTCCTAATAAGTTTGCATTGCTGCAAATAAAGTGGGGGATTTAATTAGGATTAGTTGTGTTTTCAATGCTGAGAAGGTGGTGGGATTTGTTTAAGTAAACTTAAGGCACAAGGTTTCTAAATTAAATACTTGTTTTCAATTGCATTGATACCTGTAGGGTGGGGTCTGGGAAGAAACAAAAGAAAGGGATATTTTTAGTTTATTTCCTCTCTGATTGGATGAGGGTGTAGCTAATTGGTTTACATTGCCTGAGCACTGTAGTGCATTTGGTTTTGAACCTCACATATAAGTCCTGTTAGCAGAGCGATTCACCAGTTTCCTTTTAAAGGGGTTATTCTGTTTTAAAGGGGTTTGTAGTTTTTAAAGGGAGCAAGAAACAAGTGTTTATTAACTGTGGTTTGCAGTCTGAGTGAATGTACTAACCTAGCACTGTTTTATTTCTAGGAGTGTGTCTGAGTCTTAGCAAATAAAATCACCTTTTTGTTTTTTTTATTGCTTACTACTGTAATAAGGTGGTGGGGATTGTTTTGCACTGTAGGGCGGGGGCTGGGAAGAAATAAAAGAGAGACATTTTTTGTTACATTCTTCTCTAATTGGATAAGGGTATAGCTAATTGTAACATACAATATATAGAAAATTGGGCTGTTGTACATCCATATTAAAGTGCAACTAGAGACCAAAAATATAATACATACAAAAAATAGAATTCTAGTGCAAAAACAATTCTAATTGCATATTGGCTACCTCCATAAGGTTGCTATTACAAACAGCCTGCTAAACCCTGGATAAATAAAAGCAATTAGTTCAATAAGTTGGCCAAATTATTTTAAGCCCAGTTACCACGTCAGGCTGTTTGTAGCAGCAACCTTATGGAGGTAGCCAATATGTAATTAAAACTGTTTGCGCACTAGAATTCTATTTTTTGTAGGTATAGCTAATTTGTTTACATTGCCTGAGCACTGTAGTGTATTTGGTTTTGAGCCTCACATATAAGTCCTGTTGGCAGAGCGATTCAGCTCTGAGCAATTTCCTTTTAAAGAGGTTTATGTTTTTAAAGGGTGCATTAAGAAACAGAAATGTTTAGAACAAGAACGGGTTTAAAAACTTGCTGTTCCTGTGTATTGCTGTTTCTGATGTTGTGTTTTACTGTTTCTGTTGTTGTGTATTGTGCTTCTGTGTTGTGTATTGTTGTTGTGGTGTATTGTTGTGTATTGCTGTTGCTGTGTATTGCTGTTGCTGTGTATTGCTGTTTTAGTATGGACAGTTTTGTTGGGACCCATGCAATGTGCATCCTGCCACATGTACAGAATCTTGGAGCAGGGTTATTAGGTATCTGGTGATATCTAATAACCCTGAGCTCATTTTAGAGATGAAGGTAAGGGGAAGCTTAGGAAAAAGTGACCATGATATAGTGTCATTTAATATAGGTTGCACAAAAAACAAAAGTGCGCTGCGTTAACAAAACCTTTTATCTTTAGGAAAGCTAATTTTGGGGGGATTTGTTCCTAGGTAAGATATTGAGCGGAAGAGTGGACTGCTTCTAAAGGGGTATTAAACTATTACAGTACATTTCTAAATATATACATTTAGAGATCAAGTGTAAAAAAATTAGGTCTTCTCCTGCCTGGATAAATGCCCAAGTAAAAAGAAAAATGGAAAAATGTGCAAGAAAGCATTTAAACTAGCTAAAATAGAACATGAAATACGAATAGCAGAACAGAACAAGTTTAACCCCAAAACATTTTTTAAATATATCAATAGTAAAAAGATGAGAACCGAGAATGTGGGCTGAGATGGTTATAGATGATGCCAAAAAAGGCTAATGTGCTAAACCCTTTTCCCCCCTTGGTATTCACATAGAGAATCCTAGTCCTTATAGCAGGGACTGTAATAATATGAAGGGTATAAATGAGGAATATTCACTCTGGCTGACAGAGAATATGGTACAGAAAAAAAAGTTAATAAAGCCCCAGGGCCGGATAAAATACATCCTCGGATCTTAAGAGAGCTCAGTCCAGTTTTATTTAGACCACAGTTTCTTATAATTTCAGATTCCCTTTTTCTGGCTATGTGCCTATGGATTGGAAAAAAAGCCAATGTAATACCAATATTCAAAAAAGGTAGTTGTTCCCAACCTGATAACTATATACCTGTAAGCCTAACAACAGTGGTAGGGAAGGTGCTGGAAACTTTGTTACGGGATCATATCCTTGACTTTGTCTCCGGAACTGACCTTATTAGTAGTAGTCAGCATAGATTTATGAGAAATAGATTGTGTCAGACAAATTTTCTTGGTTTTTATGATGTGTACGAATTTAGATTCTGGAATAGCAGTAGATGTAGTATACTTGGATTTTGTTAAAGCTTTTGATACTGTGCCACATAGGCGACTAATGTATAAACTGAGGACTGTTGGCCTAGTAAAAAACATTTGTATCTCAATACAGTCCAGACAATACTCCAGCACACCGCTGTTGGCTTTTAGCCAGACAAATCAGTAGGCGCAATCCCCCTGCACTCTACTCCTAGGGCTAGACAATTCTATAGCACAAGAAAGTACAGGGGAGCACACTACAATGGTGAATCCAAAATTTTATTGTAACAATAACAACAACGCCGTTTCAGGACACCCTGTCCCTTTCTCAGGTATCTTTCTTTTGCTATAAAAAACATTGTGTACATGTATATGGATAGAGAAATGGTTATTGGATCACAAACAGAGAGTGGTGGCCAATGGAGCTACATCTATGTGGGCTAAAATTCTAAGTGGAGTGCCTCAGGTTTTTCGTACTGGGGCCACTTCTTTTAAAGGAGAACTAAACCCACATTTTTACACTCCAGAATCTGAACACATACCCTCTAAAAACACCAATAAACTGTAAAATAGTAATACAGTAAATTGTATTAAAGTAAATGTTACCACTAAAAGAACTAGATGAAATAACAGTGTGTATGTACAGTGACTGCCCACACCCCTGATCTCAGTCCAATGCTCCCTTGCCTATTCTGCCCTGTAAAAGGATTGGCTAGAGGCTACTAGTGGGTGTGACCAACTGTAACAAGTTCCTGCAGTATCTTTGGAGTGAGCATGTGTACAGAACATAATGGTCAGTGACCACACTGTGCGATACTGGAACACTGGCAAATAAGAAACATGTTAGAAAGTTAAATTTCTCAACTACCATATAAAAATGAGAGGTAAGACACTGATTACTGCTTTTATAACAAGAAGATCTACATTCTAATTCAATGTTGTTCTGAGGCTTTATTTGTCCTTTAAATCTGTTTATAAACTTAGAAGGGGGCATTGAGAGCACAGTCTCTGTCTTTGCTAATGACACTAAACTATGCACAGCTTTGGAAACTTCAAATGATGTGCAACTGCTGCAAGCTGGTCTAGATAGATTATCACAATTGGCAGGAGAATGGCAGGTGAGATCCAATATTGATAAATGTAAGGTAATGCATTTGGGGTTTAACAATCCCGGTGCCACCTACACCATAAATAACTCTATATTAGAGTTAATCTCTAATGAAAAGAGAGTGTTCTGGTAGATTACAGACTTAGCTGTAGCAAACAATTCCAGACAGCCATTGCTAGAACTAGCAAGATATTGTCTTTTATAAAAAGGGAATAGATTCAAGAGAAACAAAACTATTATTCTCCCTCTTTACAAGGCACTGGTAAGGCCTCATTTAGAATATGCGGTGCAGTTTTTGAATCCCATATACAAAATCTTGGACATGAATGCAGTTCAGAGAAGCGCAACTACAATAATAAGGGGAATGGAGGGGCTTGACTATGCAGGCAGATTAGACAAGATAGGGCAGTTTACATTAGAGAAACGATGTTTGCGTGGGGATATGATCACTTTATACAAATATATTAATAGGCCATACAGTAAAGTTTCTGGTGCATTCTTTATTAATCAGTCATATCAGAGGACACATGGACATCCTTTAAGATTGGAAGAAAAAAGTTTTATCTTCATGTTAGAAAAGATTTCTTTACAGTAAGAAAGGGGAAATGGTATAACTGTCTTCCAGTAGATGTGCTAATGGCAAGTTCACTAAATAGCTTTAAAGGTGGGGCAAGATACGTTTCTAAAAATAAAAAAATATTGAGAATTACTGGTATTAATTCCTATACTGCTGTTCTGGTTGATCCATGGTTAAAGAGGAGGGTGAAAAGGTTGGACTGGATGGAGGTATGTCTTTATTCAACCTCACTTACTATGTTACTATGAGAAATACAGGCAGATATTTATCCATTATGCAACACCATCAGCAGGACAACAACTACAGTACTATCTACAGTATAAAGAAGAACAAGGGGTGATGGTAGGGCCCAGAGCTCAACATTATCAAGTGTATCTGGGATCACATGAACAGACAGAAAAATCTGAGACAGCCTACATACACAAATCCAAGATCTGTTTCTAGTTCTGCAAGTTTTTTGGAACAATCTACATGCCATATTCCTTTAAACAAGTGCAATAAATTATAATGTTTTAAAGGCAAAGAATGGTCACACCAAATATTGATTTCAATTTGGTTTCTTTTTGTTTTGTTTTTTGGGGGTATTAACTAGCCAGTATTCTCAAAAACAGAAAGTATTTAGTAAGAGACTATTTCCAATTTTGCAATTACAATCTTTTTTTATTTTTACATTCCTATTTTGTCCAATAGGTGGGTAGAACCCATGATTGAGATTCTGTTGAGATTTAATCATAAGAAGGGCTTGTGTGGTTAGAAGGGTTTGAGGTGGTTGCAGTGCACCAAATCCATAGCAGTTTGTATGTCTTCTCTAAAGTCAGCAAATAACTAGTGTTAAAGAAGAAAAGGATAGACTTTCTAAAAGAGAGCCGCCATAGCTTTGGTGAATAAGAATATGTGGCACAGCGATTGAGTCTCTTTGTATATCTGTTTGTGTCATAACTGCTTGATTTTCTACAAGTTACTTACACCATAGTCATTTAAATAGGAAGGAAGTGAACACACCTTTAAAGAAGATTAACAGGGAGATTCAATAAAAGTTCTACAGGGAGATTCAATAAAAGTTCTTATTGTTTAAGAACCCCAACCAATCAGATGTTAGCTTTCAAATGTTAAATAAGATCTGATTGGTTGGGGAAAAATTAGCACCATTTTAAACGATAAGAACTTTTATTGAATAACCCTGCTTATCGTTTAAAATGGTGCTAATTTTGCCCCAACCAATCAGATATCATTTAACATTTGAAAACTAACATCTGATTGGTTGGGGCAAAATTAGCACCATTTTAAACGCTATGAACGTTTATTGAATAAACCTGTATGTTTGTTAAATATATGCATTCAAAATGCAAATTTAGTGGGGAGTTTTTTTATGTTGTATTATATCAATTGTTTAACATTTTTACTGGTTATTTATTGTCCGACTTACCTCATCCAGTGTAGTTTGACTGACGGAAAAGTGAATGATATTCAAGTTAGACTTGTTGGTCTCAAGCAGGTCAAATATGTCTGCAACACCACCTGCTGTCACTGGTACATGATACTCTACCATGGTAAAGTGTTGTTCCTATGGAAGGAAACAGATATTCAAACTGATCCTTAAAGGTAGATTTTAGCTTTCTGTTTATCCCAATAGACTTAATGCCCATTTAACATTTGTCTGTGTATAATAATTGCTTCCAAAATACTGACTTCCTGTGTCTGTTATGGTCTTGTCCTTGACCCAGCGCCTGGGTTGATTTAGTTGATCAGTACAGATCATGTTTGACCCATCCAACAGCCAATCAGTAGAAATTATTGTTAGGAACATTCTAAGGAAGTGTGCAATCTGGGAAGAAGATGTACAGAACCAGAAATGGCAACTCACTTATGACTAGAGATGGACTAGAACTCGAACGCGAGATCGAGCCAAACTATTCGAATTCGAATGAATTCGGACTTCTCGAACTATCCCGGATTTTTCGATACTTTCGTATTTCGATAAATATCGAATGTTCGAATATGCGAGTAAAATGCCTATATACCTATACGCGAGCATCGAATCTGCAAGTAAAGTGTCCAATAAAACCTATACGCGAGCATCGAATCCGCGAGTAAAATGTCCATGGTATCTAGGCGTGAGCATCGAATCCATGAGTAAAGTGTCCTATACACGAGCATCGAATCCGAGTAAAATGTCCATGGTATCTAGGCACGAACATCGAATCCGCGAGTTAAAGTGTCCATTAAAGCCTATACGCGGGCATTGAATCCGAGTAAAATGTACATGATACCTAGGCGCGAACATCGAATGTTCGAATGCGAGAGCTCGAAAATAGTGCCAGTGAGAGTAAAATAGATTTTTCGAATGTCCTGGATAATCGAACATGTTCCCCAGACCATTTCCCTGGTCCCTGTCAGGTACTTACCTTGCCGCGGGTCCGGGGTCCTCCTCCGGCGGTCGCGAGCGGGAGCGCGCCGATGACGCGCGCCGCCCGCTCGCACGCCCGCTCACGTGCCCGCGCGTCCTCAGTGACGCGAGGACGTGGGCGGGGCAGGCTTTTTCCCTGCTTGCAGCCGTTCCCTTCCGGGGCACGGCCAGCAGGGAGGAGGTCACAGGGGCCTATTTAGGCTCCTCCTGGCAGCTGGCCTCTTGCTGCCAGTTCAGAGTTGCTTGCTCTGGACTCCTAGCTCCCTGTGTACCTCTAGTGTTTGTTTCCTGTTGGTCCTGACTCCTACCTCCGGTCCGAATATCTACCACAGCTCCTACCTCCAGTTATCTCCGGTCTGCATTTCTCCACAGTCCTACCTCCGGTCCGAATATCTACAACAGCTCCTACCTCCAGTTATCTCCGGTCTGCATATTCTCCACGCTCCTACCTCCGGTCCGAATATCTACCACAGCTCCTACCTCCAGTTATCTCCGGTCTGCATATTCTCCACAGCTCCTACCCTCCGTCCGAATTCTACCACAGCTCCTACCTCCAGTTATCTCCGGTCTGCATATTTTCCACAGCTCCTACCTCCGGTCCGAATATCTACCACAGCTCCTACCTCCAGTCTCTCGGCCTGCATATTCTCCACAGCTCCTACCTCCGGTCCGAATATCTACCACAGCTCCTACCTCCAGTTATCTCCGGTCTGCATACCTCCACAGCTCCTACCTTCGGTCCGAATATCTACCACAGCTCCTACCTCCAGTTATCTCCGGTCTGCATATCCTCCCAGCTCCTACCTCGGTCCGAATCTCTACCACAGCTCCTACCCCAGTTATCTCCGGTCTGCATCCTCCACGATCCTACTTCCGATCCGAATATCATCCCCAGGTCCTACTTCTCTGTTTCACCTGTATCTGTTCTGCTGCCTCTCCACATTGTGGGATTGGCCTTTGTGTTCTCTTCTCTCTGGAGCCGACGCTGGTATCTGTCCGCCGCAAAACATCCTCACCATTAGAGGCTCTGTGAAAACCGGCTGGTACTTAGATTCCGCGTCCAAGAGGGGTCTCACGGGGGTCTTTTCCTGAAGATCTCGTAACAGTAACTGGCACCAGATGAATCCCACGGGAGATGTCAGTCCAGAAGAGCTGTACCGTCAAGTCGCTGAACTTCGTGAGCTTTGCAAGAAGCTAGGCAGGGATTCTGTCACTAGACGCTAAACTGAATGCCATTTCCCCTGGCACTCCTCATTACCCTGCTATTGCGGAGCCTAAGATCCCGCTCCCTGACCGGTTTTCCGTGTGATCGTTCCAAATTTGGCCAATTCAAAAGCTCCTGCAATTTGTACTTTTCCCTTCGCCCTAAAAGTTCACTGAAGAAGGGAGGTGAAAGTAGGGTTCATTATTTCATTGCTTCAGGACGAGCCCCAAGCTTGGGCCCTTCGCTTTTGGATCAGAACAGCCCTGCTAGCCTCTGTAGGTACCTTTTCTCTGCCCTAGGAGAAATTTACGATGACCTCGTAGAGCTGTCTCAGCTGAGGCGGCCCTTCTGTACCTGTCTCAAGGAAAAGACGGTAAGATTATGTGGCCGATTTCCGAATCAGTGTTGAATCAATGGAACGAAGCGGCTTCTTATACATCAGTTTCGAATCGGACTGTCAAAACTCTTAAAGATGAGTTAACGCACTGGAGTCCCCGGGAAGCTGAAAGATCTTATTGATCTAGCGGTCCAAATCGATCGCCGACTAAGAGAAAGGAGATTAGAAAGGTTGGGTCGTTCCCGTCTGTCCTGTGATACCTTTACTGCGCACCTGCTTCAGGATTTCTGGAACCCGTCCCTATGCAATTAGGGTTAACTCGTCCTTCTCTCTCTCTCGAAGAAAGGATCCGAAAACGCCCGTTAAAACCTGTGTCTCTACTGCGGAGAGTCTGGTCATCTGCTTCAGATGTCCAATCAGCCCCCTAGTAAGTTCCTACTATGCATTCTACGCCGTCTCTTCCGGCTTCAGCACCTTACCTATCTGTTGACGTCTCATTACGGAACCGGTCTGAGGTTCACCGTCCAACCGTTATTGATTCCGGGGCCTGTAGCTGTTTTATTTTGGAATCCCTAACCCAGGAATGGAAATCCCACTCGTCCCAAATCTTCTCCTCTTTTCATTCATCTGGCAGACGGTCTAAAATTTCATCTGGTCCTGTACTACGAGAGACTTTCCCAGTATTGATCAATATCAATCATCATTCAGAGTTATATGTTTTGATGTACTGCCTTTTCTCTTTTTCCCCTTATTCTGGTATGCCATGGTTGAAAACCCAACCCTTCAAATTGGATCTCTGGAGAGGTTTCTTTCCCTCATCGCATTGTCGGCTGTCATGTATTTCCTCTCATTGTTAAGTATTAATCAAGTCCATTCTGAAGCTTTGTTACCCAGTGTCTATCAGAACTTCGCGATGTTTTTGATAAAAGGCTGCTAACAATCTTCCACCACACCGCATTTACGATTGCCCAGTTGAACTGTTCCGGTGCGAGATTCCTTTTGGGCGGGTATATCCGTTGTCAGAACCTGACAAAGGTTTCTTAGGAATATATAGAAGAGAATCTCAGAAGGGCTTCATTCGCCATTCCACGTCTCCAGCAGGGGCTGGTATATTTTTCGTGGAGAAAAAGACGGTTCGCTTGACCCTGTATTGACTACCGAGCTCTCAATATGTCACAATTAAGAATAGGTACCCTCTTCCATTATCCCTGAATTATTTCAACGGTGTGAGGACCGCCAAAATTTTTACCAAGTTGGATCTTCGGGGAGCCTATAACTTTTTCGAATAAGGAGGGGATGAATGGAAAACGCGTTCCGCTCCAAATGGTCACTTCAAATATTTGGTCATGCCTTTCGGTCTGTGCAACGCACCGGCCACATTCCAACATTTGTCAATGACATTTTCCTGTGACTTTGTTATGATTTCTGGCCGTGTATCTAGATGAATATTGATTTTTTCTTCTAACCAGAGGATCATCGTACCCAGGTTAAGATTCTTTCTCGTCTTAGAATTCATGGGTTATACGCCAAACTGGGGAAATGGGAGTTTGAAAAACCTTCAATACCGTTCTTGGGGTCATCATCACTCATCCCAAGGGTTAATTATGGATCCTCAAAGTTTCCGCTATTCAGGATTGCCTACTCCAACTACCCGAAAGCAGGTTCAAAAATTCATTGTTTTTGCTACACTTCTACCGTAGATTCATAAAATTTTTTCTACTATCATCACTGCCTTGACCGCCTGACCAGAACCCAGGTCCCATCTGTGGACGAAGCCCGCTACAAACAGTTTGAGCGTCTGAAATCGGCTTTTACTTCAGCACCCTCCTATCCATCCGATCCAACTGTTCCTTTTACATAGAGGTGGATGCTTCCGAAGTTGCTCTAGGAGCTATACTCTCGCAACGTAGGACCTAAGGCTTACTACATCCAGTTGCTTTCTTTTCAAGAAAACTTTCTGACTCTGAGAGAAATTATGATGTAGGAGACCGTGAGTTGTTGGCCATAAAATCGGCCCTGGAAGAGTGGCATATTTACTTGAGGGCGCCAATCATCCTATATCCCATCTTCCTGATCAAAGAATCTGGAATATTTGCAAACTGCCAAAAGATTAAAACCCTTCAAGCAGATGGGCTCTTTTCTTTACACGATTTAACTTCCATATAACCTTTCGTCCAGGTTCAAGAATGGCAAGGCCGACGCCCTTTCTAGACAATTTTGTGAGGTCAATAAGTCTGACAAACCTAATATGTTCTTTCCAAATCAAATTTTCTGCTGTTGCATACTAATAGCCAAAACCATCAAAGGACATCTCTCCAGTCTACCTCTCGTTCCCAAGATGGGTTTATATACCAAAATAACAAAATATTTTTTCCGGACCGGCCAGGTCTGCAGTACTTCAGTATTGTCATTCTCATGCTTTGGCTGGTCATTTTGGTGTTCACAAGACGTTGGATTTGGTTAACAGAAATTTTTTTTTTGGCCAAGTATGTCTAAAGATTGTAAACAGTTTGTGGCTTCTTGTCTACTTGTGCTAGATTCAAGACTACTAGACAAGACCAACCGGGTTACTGTCTCCTCTGCCGGTTCCTGCCCGCCCTTGGGGCATGATTACCATGGACTTCATTGTTGAGTTACCTCGCTCCAAGGGTTTCAACACAATCTTTTGTGTTGTTGATCGTTAACGAAGATGGCTCACTTTATTCCGTTAAAAAGATTCCCTCAGCTTCCATACTGCAGATGTGTTCATTAGAGATATGTGCGTCTTCATGGGTTCCCGATGATATCGTATCAGATAGAGGGGTACAATTCACTTCGAAATTTTGGAAGGAGTTGTGCAAGTGTTTGCATATCCCAATTCTTTTTCCTCCGGATACCATCCACAATCTAATGACAAACAGAAAGAACAAACCAAACACTTGAACAATATCTCCGTGTTACTCCCTGCAACACAAGAAGATTGGTCTTCTCTGTTACCGCTTGCGAGTTTGCCTATACAACGCTGTCCATTCCTCCATCAAGTGTTCCCCTTTAATGCTAACTATGGATTTAATCCAATTTCCTTACCGGTATTCCTTCCAAGATCACTATTCCTGACCTTATCACCAAACATCGTATGAAGGAGAAGACTGTAGAGCTAAAGACCTTCATCGCTGAAGCTCAAGAACAAGCCCGTAAGTCAGCTAATCTTTTGAGAAAAGATTCTTCGGTATTTAACGTTGGAGACTTGGTCGGGTTGTCTACTCGTATTTGAAATTGAGGATTCCTCTGCTAAGTTGGGTCCCCGGTTCATCGGGCCATTTCGTATTAGGAAGCTATCCACGGTCGCCTTTGAACTGGAGCTCCCCAATTCATTAAAGATGCATCCAGTTTTTCATGTATCCTGTTTCAAAAGATATGTTTCCGACTCTGCGCTGAAGTCTCCTCCGCTGCCTGTTTTGATTGATGGGACTGACGAATACGAGGTGAAAATATTTTAGATGCCAAGATTTCTGCTGGAGTTAAGATATCTGATTAAATGAGGGATTTGGTCCAAGAAAATTCTTGGGAACCGGCAGAACAATTCACGCTCCTCTTTGGTCAAGAATTTCATTCCAAACACCCTACAAAACCTAAACCCAAGGCACCCGGGTTTCCCGTGGGGGGGGGGCAATGTCAGGTACTTACCCTTCCCGCGGTCCGGGGTCCTCCTCCGGCGGTCGCGAGCGGGAGCCGCCGATGACGCGCGCCGCCCCTTGCACCCCGCTCACGTGCCCCGCGTCCTCAGTGACGCGGGGACGTGGAGGGGCAGGCTTTTTCCCTGCTTGCAGCCGTTCCCTTCCGGCACGGCCAGCAGGGAGGAGGTCACAGGGGCCTATTTAGGCTCCTCCTGGCAGCTGGCCTCTTGCTGCCAGTTCAGAGTTGCTTGCCTGGACTCCTAGCTCCCTGTGTACCTCTAGTGTTTGTTTCCTGTTGGTCCTGACTCTACCTCCCCCTCCGGTCCGATATCTACCACACAGCTCCTACCTCCAGTTATCTCCGTCTGCATATCCTCCACAGTTCCTACCTCCGGTCCGAATATCTACCACAGCTCCTACCTCCAGTTATCTCCGGTCTGCATATTTCCCCACAGCTCCTACTTCCGATCCGAATCTACACAGCTCCTACCCTCCAGTTATCTCCGGTCTCATTTTTTTCCACAGCTCCTACCTCCGGTCCGAATATCTACCCACGCTCCTACCTCCAGTATCTCCGGTCTGCATATTCTCACAGCTCCTACCTCCGGTCCGAATATCTACCACAGCTCCTACCCAGTTATCTCCGGTCTGCATATCCTCCACAGCTCCTACCTCCGGTCCGAATATCTACCACACTCCTACCTCCAGTTATCTCCGGTCTGCATATCCTCCACAGCTCCTACCTCGGTCCGAATCTCTACCACAGCTCCTACCATCCAGTTATCTCCGGTCTGCATATCCTCCACAGCTCCTACTTCCGATCCGAATATCATCCCCAGGTCCTACTTCCTGTTTCACCTGTATCTGTTCTGCTGCCTCTCCACATTGTGGGATTGGCCTTTGTGGTTCTCTTCTCTGGAGCCGCGACCTGGTATCTGTCCGCCGCAAAACATCCTCACCATTAGAGGCTCTGGTGAAAACCGGCTGGTACTTAGATTCCGCGTCCAGAGGGGGTCTCACGGGGGTCTTTTCCTGAAGATCTCGTAACAGTCCCACAGCCATTTACATTACGTTACCATTAATATTTTATTTGTATTTCATTAGAACTTTTCAAACTATTTGACTCCCATTGACTTTAATGGGTCTACTTTCGAACTTTCCATATAGTTCGAAAGTTCAAAAACGGACCGAACTTTCAAAAGTTCGGCCATCTCTACTTATGACAGCGGTGCGTAGCAAAAGGGATGAAATCAGCTGATTTTTCTAAGTGGCAGAGAATATGTAGAATAACTAGGTATATGTAATATAAACTAAGAATTTTTAAAAAATAATGATATTTTCCACTGAACTTCCCTTTAATAACAGACAATATTCAGTAGATTTGGCTTTATATTGTTTATAAAAAAAACAATCCATATACTACATCATATATATGGATTCTAAGGTTCAGTTTTTTTAAAGGCTGACTTAACAAATAAAAATGACCACCTTTAAATATAAAGTATATCTATATATTTAGCTATCACTAAAAGATAGAATGCCTGCTATTAAAAACATATGATATACAGCGCTGTGGCTCAGTGGTTATTACTGAAGCTTTGCAGCCCTGGGTTCACATCTATAAAGAGTCTGTGGGGGATATGCAATATATTTCGCTATCGCAACCTTCGTGCACTCGTTTCTGCAATGTATTAATCACTATGTGATCGTTAATACATTGTAAAAACACTAGCGGTAGGTTGCAACCTTTTGTGCATATTTTAAAGACACCATTGAAGAGTCGTTAATTGTCGCACAAAAAATCCGGCGCAAAATTTATTGCATCTATTTGTGCTGCGCAAAGAAAAAAACCTGCGACATGGCGCAGGCAGTGCAAAACCTTTGCTAACACGTTAGTACATAGGTAAGTGTGATTTTAGCGCTTATTTTCTTGTTAGCGCGGGATGTTGCATCTCCTTGTGTATGTTCTTCCTGTGCTTGTATGGGTCTTCCCATTATAACAACATATTAATAAGTTGTGTGTGTCCAATATGCTTGTGAAGGTTCTCATTCATCCAGGCCATGGTATATTATCTGTTGTATTCAATTAGATCAACTGGACTTGAAGTTTAGTTCTTGAAGACATTTCGCTAGTCATCCGACAGGCTTTCTCAATTCAGAATGACTTGTACAAGAATCTGTGGCACTTATGTACCCTGGAAAATCCCAATTAGCATATCACAGCCAAGTGTTAAGGGCGTGATTAGATAGTGGCTAAGAGGTGTTATAGGAACGCCCAGAGTAAGGTGTCAAAACAGCATTGTACATGCAGAAGAAACTATGGTGTCCTATGATGTGACATCTCTCTTCACCTGTATACCCACCAAGGAGGCTGTTGTCATGGTGAGAAAATGGCTAGGCCAAGACAGCACTCTCACCAGCAGAACTGATCTCAACCCAGAACAAGTGTGTTCCTTACTGGACTTGTGCCGGAATACCACCTATTTCAAATACAGGGATAAGTTCTATAAGCAAAAACACGGATGTGCTATGGGATCTCCAGTTTCACCCATTGTCGCCAACCTTTACATGGAGGAGGTAGAAAAACTGGCGCTTAATACCTTTAAGGGCATAGCACCCAGCCACTGGTTCAGATATGTGGATGACACCTGGGTTAAAATCCACCAGAAGGAAGTACAAGCTTTCACAGAACACATTAATGCGGTAGACCAAAACATCAAATTTACAAGGGAAGAGGTACAAAACAACAAACTGGCTTTCTTGGACTGCTTGGTAGAAGTCAGGGAGAATGGTAAACTGGAAGTAGAGGTTTACAGAAAACCAACACACACAGATCAGTATTTGATGTTTGACTCCCACCACCCTTTAGATCACAAGCTGGGGTTCTGTGTTGCAGAACCCTGCAACACAGAGCTGAGAACATCCCCACTAGCACAGAGGTGAAGGCTAAAGAAATGAAACATCTCAGAGGAGCCCTTAAAACGTGTGGATATCCAGACTGGGCCTTTATCAAAAGAAGCAGAAGGAAAGAAAAGAACACGAATACCAACATTGAAGGTGAAAAGCAAGACAGGAGAAAGAACATGGTCATCCCATATGTAGCAGGGGTCTCTGAGAAACTAAGAAGAGTTTTCAAAAAACACCGTATCCCTGTCTGCTTTAAACCGAGCAACACGCTGAGGCAGCAATTGGTACATCCGAAAGACCCAATACTGAAACACAAGAAAAGCGACATCATATACGCAGTGCAGTGCAGTGAAGAATGCTCTGATTTGTATGTGGGGGAGACCAAACAACAACTGCATCAACGTATGGCCCAGCACAGAAGAGCCAATTCCTCGGGTCAGGACTCAGCCGTGTACCTGCATCTTAAGGATAAAGGACATACCTTTGAAGATTGTAATGTTAACATATTGGCAAAGGAACGTGACTGATTCAAGAGAGGTGTAAAGGAGGCCATTTATGTGAAAATAAAGAAACCAAGCCTAAATAGAGGTGGGGGGGTTCGACACCATCTGTCTGCCATGTACAATGCTGTTTTGACACCTTACTCTGGGCGTTCCTATAACACCTCTTAGCCACTATCTAATCACGCCCTTAACACTTGGCTGTGATATGCTAATTGGGATTTTCCAGGGTACATAATTGCCACAGATTCTTGTACAAGTCATTCTGAATTGAGAAAGCCAGTCGGTGTTAGGTTTTTATATATTCTCTATAATCACTTAGCCTAATAGCAGCCATTTTGTTCTCTGACTCCATTTTGTTTTATATTATTGTCGTGTTATTGCAGATGTTTTGTTTCCAAATGTTCTGAGCTCAAGGTCTAGCCTGACTATCTTCATATTCCAAGGTTTTAGTATGTCATCGGCAGACACTGTGTCTGGCCACGCCCCCTTTTTCTCTTTGTGAAAACCCAATGTAATCACTAAATAAAGTGAGTTAGATTTTTGCTACAAAGATGTGTAGTTCAACTCTATCTCCCGGCGCTGTAAAAAGGTCTCTTAATGGGTCTGACAGGCATCAATCAGAGTCCGGGGGACTAGTGAGGATATTTATTTTAACAGTCGGATGACTAGCGAAATGTCTTCAAGAACTAAACAGTCCAGTTGATCTAATTGAATACAACAGATATATGTGTGTCCAATAAATTAACTAATTTATTGAGATCCACAGGTCTCAAGAAATGTTATCCTGCAGCTGCCACAGGCAATTCAGTATCACATCTGTGGCATTATTTGCACAACTTTTTAACGCCAGCAAATAGCTGGTGTTAAAGTCTCTGCTGGATAGACCAAAATGGCATTTACCCAGAGCTGCAAACACGATAACTGATACCTGTAAGGGGGAGCGCTTGTGGCTTTTCGTACATGTCTCAAAGTGTTTAGATTGTAAGCTCCAAAAGGTAGAGTCAGTCATGAATTTTTAAAATAAATGTAAAGAGATACACAATATAAGAAAATAAATGCAATACAAGATTAACAAACATTGAAACAATCATTCTATACAAATAAATGGAAGGCACGCTGCTGAGATATCTGGTAATTTTTGTAAAGAAAAGTGTAAAAATGTTTAGTTATTGATTTGGGTAAACAAAGTGGCAAAGTGTTTGTTGGATTTGTTTGCAGGACAACTACACTGTAAAAATGTACTTTTTTCCTACCTACCAATATCATTTAGTAGAGGGGTGTTGCACATACATTTTTTATCTGCCAGGTTAGTGTCCTGGGCTTTCCTATAATAAAGATAGTGCTGAGGCACTGAGGAAGCCTGGCAGAAACAGTTTTCTTTGTGCTAACACTCCTCACGGAAACATTATTATTACATCCCTTCTCCAGGTACTTTTTATTTTAACTGTTTAGAAAGAAAAACTTTATATGCATTTAAGTTCTCCTTTCAGATAAATAAATATGGCCAAATCACTAAACAACCACAATTTGTTTGGTTTTGGCACGCACATGCTGCAATCCACTTCTGCACGTGTTCTTACCAAGTGTGTGACACACCACAGGGACTTTTGGTTTTCACTCACTTAGGCATTAGTCAATGTCATAGGTGGCTAAACTGCAATAGTATCTGATATATTTATATTGGCAGCTGATATTTCTATATATGTAGCTGAAAGACTGGCCCTTGTAACTCTTTTGCATGTAATAATTCCTGTTGCTCATCTCATTTTTGCAGCAGAACCTTTTTTTAAAATAGAAAGTGTTTTGTCTCCTTTTTAAAGGGCATGTTCACCCTTAAAACAAAAAAACGGTCCGTGGTCAGTTACCTGCCTCAACCGATATATTTTGCACTTTATTACCTGCATTACTAACCAGATATTTAAGGTTTTTATATGCAGTCAATCAAGGCTGTAATTGGTGACATCACAACTTATGATTGACTGCTGTTTTACCTGCTGCCTCTTCTGCACAAGCTTAGCGAATGTTCGGCCAGGATAAATGACTGTCGGTCACGGCAAAAGTAGCCATGGCCACTGATTGTGTGATTCCATAGTAATTTACCTGCAGGTCCAGGCTCCTGAACCTTAGAGCAGAGAAAGGAGGCAGATACTCTTGCCAGAAAGGAATATTATCATTAAATATCTGGTAACAAATGCATGTAATAAACTGGGCAAAATAGCAGTTGTTGTGGACAAATTACTGACAAGTCACCAGTTTTTGGTTTAAAGGGTGGATATGGCCTTTAAGCCAAACCGACCCTAAGCTATATAGCTACTATGTATTATAATTACAAGCAAGTGAAGTTTAATCTGCCCATGATTTACTTTTTAGAACAGAAATATGTAGTACCGGTAAGCATATGCTTTTAAGTTTGTGTCTGACAAATGTATTTTTTGGGGGGGGTCTGAATCACTTTTTTTTTTAAATGCGGTCACTGACAAAAGAGCATCATCTGCACAAATATATATAGAGATTAAGATTCATTTCACAGGCAGAGAGAATAATAATCAGCTAAATATTTGTCATTAATGCAGGGCCTAAATCTGTCCACCCTTTTCCCTCTTTCATGTCCAACACAACAAAATGAGTTATTGAACTTTTGATGTGGAATAAATATGAATGTATTTTTACACGCATGTATACACACAGCTGTAAATTGGTAAAATCCAATGTCAAAAGGCCACTAATCAATGAGAGAAAATCAAAGTACTAATTGTTATTGTTCCATATCAAATATTTGTAAAGATGTATTTTATACTGAGTATTTTATTCCTACACAAAAGCAGAAATGATTCCTGATGGGTTTTAAATAGTACAATGCAACTCCAGGCCAATCACCTATGATTATGATCAAATTAAGGGGAAAATGCACCAGGGCATGGTGTTGTGACAGGGTGAATTGACTTATAGGAGCCGGTATTATGCTGCCATAAATATCTTGTCTCTTACACCCAACATTTTGTTTCAGCTTGTAAACACTAAACACTGTGTTTCTGTCATTCCTAAAAAATCCCTTTAATTTTTCTACCTTTACAAAATTTATTTACAATTGTTTGTTTTACACTTTGTAAAAATCTGTTATGTGTCTACTACACATACTGTATATACTAAGTAGGGAACATGAGGAATGATTGAAAAAAATTGCTACAAATGAATCCTTTACCTTAAGATATGTGTTGGGGAAATGACTTTGCATGAAACCGGAAAGTGCTTCAATATCGAGAGTGTAGTCTTTCAAATGTATCTTCACTGTGAATCCACTTCCAAATCTAAAAAAATATGGCAGAGGTTTATTAGATTGTGAAAAAAAGTTTTTATCTCGAGATTAGGTTCCATATGTACAGTTTGCTAACTTACAGACACTGGGAATTATTCACTTAGACCAGGACAATTCTTTAATGCCCACTTTGTTACAAATGCTTGAGAGAATGAAAAATTACTTTTCAGTGTGAGCTAAATCATATGAAGCATTCCTTTATGGCAGTATAGTAGTCAATGTTGAAAGTTGTTGATATTGTTGTTCTTTTTAGTCCTTGATTGATTGTGCTAATTTATTTACCCCCACTTCTGTCCCAGTTTCGGCTTCTCTCTCTTTAACTTTGTTTGATAGCCCTGAAGCCAATGAAAGCCAAAATAACAAATTTATTTCAGAGTTCCAAAGATATATCTACTTGGTATGATTTAGCTTGCTTAGAGAAGAATGTTGAATGTACCATTATGCCACATTGCTTTAGAATATGTACATTTCCCACATTAATAGAGAGAGATGATCAGTTTATGCATGGATGGAATCTTGTCCTCACAAATTGTTCTATTAAACTTAAAGGGCAAGTCCAGCCCTAAAATGAAAACTTACATACAGGTAAATCACCCCCCAAAACCCTAAAGGGTAATAGTTTGATATCTGAAATCTATAAATCTAACCTGAAATCCTGCACAATGTCCTGTTTCCCCTGTTTCTTCTTCCTGGTTCTTCCAGTTAGCAACTGTCAGTTATGGATTTGACAGTTGACATCACAGCCAATAACTGAATGTTAATCCCCTGTCTGCCTCTTCTGAGCATGCCCAGGCTCAGTACAGGCTCAGTACAGGTCACTAAATTGCTCAGTTTGAATGAGGCATCCAGAAGCATAGCAGGCACACAGTAATGAATTCATAGGACAAAGTATGATATATCAACATATTTTAAAGTGGCCATTCATTCTAAAAGATGCTCTTATGAGGGTGGAGTTGTCCTTTAAAGAGGTTTTAATCTAATATAAACAGGGCACTCTAATCAAGATAAGACGGAAGCTGGAGGGTATAACCAATGAACATCTTGAGACTTAAAGCTAACAGAATTTGAGGGTGAGGCTAGAACAGAAAAGGTGTTAATTTTTTTAGGAATAAGAAAAGAATGGATAGACCCTCTCAGATTTTCTCTAAGCAGCTTTAAAATAAGCCGCAAATAAACCTATGGGGTTTCTCTAGGTATAAACTAGGGAACCGGGTTCGACTCAGAACCAATGGTTCCTAAGTTCAGACAGAACTCTCGGAATTGGATTTTCGGAAATTATCGAATATACAGTGCCGATTTTGAGAAATTTCTAATATGAAAACCCTTGGTTCATTCCAAACACATGAACCCTTGATTTCAAATATTCATTTGCATGTGAGAAAAGTTTTGGTTATTTGTACGTGTTATTTTTTTAACTGTTTTTATTTATTGAGATAACCGTTACAAAGAGTACATCATTAAATACATAGATATAGATATATGGAGTGGTATTATGGTTCAAGAATTCTATAAGGTTTGACTGGGTTCTCTCCTAGAAAAAAGTATGAATCGCACACTGTAGCCATGGGGGACGGCCAGAAGACATGGTCACTTCATGATCTTTATTTTTTATTTTCCTCTTAATGTTTCATTATAGGTTTATGTATTTTCTGTGACTTGATACCACGGGAACCATATCTTTGTAAATTTGGCGGGACATCCACGGTATATATATATATTACTCTGAGTAAGGGCAACATATTTTTGATCATAGTTTTCCATGTTATTAGTGTGGGAGGAGTGGGGGCCATCCATGAAATTACTATAGCTCTCCTAGCGTAGAATAATGTTTCCCAAAGGAAAATCATTTCGTGGGTGTTCCATACATCAGCTTCTGGAATATCTAATATGCAAAGCTTGGTGTATTGGGTAGGTAGGAGGTTGGAGAGGTAGTTTTATGATTTTTTTTCCCCAGAATTAAGTTACTTTGAGGCAGGTCCATAGGAGATGCCAGAAATCAGCTAGTGACATTTGGGGCATTTGGGGCTGGTGACATTTGGGGCATTTACACAAACTTACAATTGCTATTTATAGCTTAAATTTAATTGGACCATTCAGATTTTTTTATACTCCTATTGATTTTTGTGGGTCAATTTTCATTTTTTTTTAAAATAGAAAATCCAGTCTTAGATCTGAACTCAGTGGTTACATTCATTTCTATTCCAGACAAAATGGACTGTTAAAAGGAGAGTGACTTTGTACACATATGTTGTCTGCTACTGTGACAATCTGTAGCTTTTAATGGTCAACAAAAATTTGTGTTGTCTAAAAACACAGAAACCTTGCTGACAATACCTACTTCTAAATCATAAAATAACAGATTAAATAGAAGTGATCCCAATATAGAACCCTGTGGCACCCCACTTAGAACCTTAAATGTGCTGCCCAACATAATAGGGCATTTTTAAAAAGGTACAATAAGTGGCATTAACTTTTTCCATGCTTTACCATGTATTATTGCAAAAATTGCCATTACTGCAACTGATAAAATAATTAAGAAGCAATAAAAAGTCTTTCAGCCGCATTCATTGAAAACATTTATTCTACCACACCTCAGCCTTAAAAGTGCAAAAGTGTTTAGAAGCATTGTCACAGTTTTTATATTGTGTATGTTGTTAGTTGAACTTTGCTTAAATGAAGACATATACCCATCTAGTCCAACCTACACAGCAATACCCACATTTCCTGCCTAACAGTTGATCCAGAGAAAAGCATACAAATAAAAGAATAACAGTATGAAGGGGGAAAAAATTAATTCCTGACCAAGTGGCAATCGGATATATCTCTGGATTAACTCCAACGTGCATGCGCATAGAAGACAAGTTCCGTCGGAACCTGTCAGACTAAGCGCTGGGGGAGTGAGCGAGTGGGTACGTTTCTTACCTTCTCTCCTGGCTCCTGTTTGTTCTATTGAAGAACGGAAGGTAAGGCACAGCTCCTTTACCTCCCGTTCTTCAATAGAACTGGATTCCCAAAAGTCAATATTATGAGCGGAGATGCCCTTTAAAGTGGTCCCAATGTAGAACCCTGTGACACCCTACTTAGAACCTTATTCTACTTTGACAAAGCACCATTAACAATTACTCTCTGCACCCAATCAATTAACCAATTTTCTATCCATTTATAAATGTCCAAGCCCAACAGAACTTGGCAAAATCCAAGTACTGTATACCATTTTATGTCACAATTTTCTAATTAATTAATATTTACAAGTTATGTCCTGGCTAACATAAATCTACTGTATACGGCTTTAACAGAGGCCTTTTAGGGAACAATTTGGTTACTTTTTCATAGAGGGAGTATGCATTGATGCTGTTACTAAGACCTCAGCTAGATGTTTATTGTCTATATTTAACATGTATTTAACATGACACTTCCAGTACAATCAATCCAATGCGCACCAATGGGCACACCTTTGCTAGTCAAAGTAAACATTATTGTTATTTAATTCCAATAATAAAGTTCAATGTTTTAAAATAGCTATGTGCCCATTATGAAGATAAAAGATGTTTAATGGTGAAATTACCAGTTTTGCCAGCATGAAAACTTCCCATGAAATGCCACAAAATTGGTGAAATTTCATTGTTGAACTCTGATATACTACGGCAAAATTGCTGTGATTTTCATGGGAAATTTTGAGACATAATCTTGATTTCATGAAAAGATTTTGGTTAAGCAACAAAATTCTGCCTTGCAAAGTTTTACAGTACGTTTTGCCAAATGTCAGTGGGTTCAGACTTTTTTATCTACAAAGCTTGAGACTTCTTTATGCCTCTGAACTTTAATATTAGCTTTGCTTTTGAGAAGATTTCAATATTAAAAATAACGTGTTCCCTGAGTTTCATTCTATTTATAACCACAAACACAACTATCAAATCAATATCCAGTTTTCAATAGAAAATTCTGCAAAGCAATTTTTATCCACTTGGCCTGTAAGCATTGACATTTTCAGATGCAAACACTGTAATTTTCTTTCTGGAAATTGCTTACTTTTTTTGTTCTCAAACCAGCTAAATCCAATTGATAAATCGCTATAGAGTGAAACCACTGTTTCCAGTTGAATCTCATATAGAGTATATTACTTTTCTAACACAAAAGTAGTCTTTCTAAATTAGAAAAGGGTTCACTTGGGATATGTATTCATTACATTTTAATCCCAAGGCATTAATCCCAAGGCATGCATGCAGTTCAAATATATTCAAATTTATATTCATATAGGGTTTTCTTTTTCAGCAAACAAAAATGGTTTAACTTGCCCTTAAAGGGAACTCTAGACAATATTGTCCCAATAGACAGCACATTTACAAACATACAACAAGCTGTGTCTCACTTCTGTGGCACCCCTGGGTGATTTATGAAATTAGGGGTCAGCTCTCATAATCCACCTTAGCTAGGTAACACCTAGCTACATTTACAAAGTAAACTTCACATGCTATGTAGTGTTCAACAGATCAAAACAAGGGAACTGCAGCTTTGCTTTCTAGAATCTGACAGCCAATCAAGTCTAGAGAATTGAACCTGCAACATCATGTATTCTGTCTTGCTAAAAGCAAAGGTTTACCCCTCGCCCAACGGTGCTACTATGTAGAACACTGGTACATGTAGAATATTTATCTTTTGCTTGGAACACAATGGGAACAAAAAAACCTGTATGCATATAGACAGGCACTTTCTGTCTAGCAAACAACAGCTCTTCGTTTTTCTATTGAGGGGAGGGGTGAGAGATCTTACACATATCTGTAAAATCTATAAAAATGTTTTGATTTGCTAAGACTGTAGAGGTTTAAAGGGCATGCCCACCGCTTTTTCTAATTTTTGATACATAGTAGGGCTAGTTCCCCCAGCCCTAACCGCTATAATATATTTTACAGAAACTCCCCCGATCGTTACTTACCTTCCCTCTCTCCTCCACCGCACTGCCCGGTCTTCTGCTTGCATGGAACTGCAAGCAGGGGGCCAGACCGGCAGACGTGTCCGTGATTGGCTGAGAGGCAGCCAGTCACGGACGCGGCTGCCGGCAGTTCAGAATGCCAGAGGAGAGAGGGAAGGTAAGTAGAGTGGGTTATCATAAATGTACGATTGAGGCCGTAAATGTTCGTTTGTAGAATACCAAAATACCACAATGAAATTCTATGGGCATTCCTTAATCTATGATAATGGTTGTGGATCTACATGGATTTACTACCACGATTGTTTATTTCCGACTGGCAAAAGAACAATTCCAGGCCTTCATAAATATAGCCTTATTAATCATACTACACATTTATATGAATGTGCTCAAGTACATTTAATATTTAGAAATACATGGGGTAAATATTCATAAAGTACAACTTAGCATCTATATGCATATAAGATAAGGCAGACAGTATCCATCTTATATTTGTTGTATAACACTATCACTTTATTCTGCTTTATTTGTTCTAATCAATTTATAGAGATTTAAATACAGGGGTTTGGGTTCTTGGGTTTGGGTTCTTTTGCTATATTAATAGTAATATTAGAGACGTTTTGGATGACTAGCAAAATGCCTTCAGTCCAAACACCACAGTGAAATATAGCTGCTGTGCAGATCTTAAATAAATCATCTCCCTCTAACTTCCATCCATTAAAAACAAACCAAGAGTAGATCCATTAGAAGATTCTATAAAGGAAAGATTGAAACCATCCACCAATACTCACCCTCCCTATTGACTCCCAGCTGTCACCAGGGAGTCTGTTAGAGAGGGATCACTATTGGAAAGCTAGACTTTCCTGCCATGTTTCAAACTTATTAGATTGCATCAGTTTGGGACACAGATTTATGGCTTCTATGGGGTAGGACTTGGGAGCACAAGGTACCAGACAGCTATATAGATTAAAGGGCGTCTATAATGGGAAAATTAACTTTTTTTTTCTTTTTTTCCATGAGTTCTATAATTCCCCCCAACCCCCAGAGTGTCTTCACTTTCTTAAGTTTCCCTCTCTGTCCTGAGATAGAATACATGATTGCATTCCTCTACTCCTACCTGTACTGTCAATCAAATACCTGTGACGTGACCCTCTTCCCTGCTCAAGTCCCTCCCTCCACCATGCTCTGTAATAAATATAGAGATAACAGCATTAGCAGGGGAGAGAGGTAGCTTTGATGGCAGAGATAAGGCTGCACTTGACCCCCCTTCTTGATAGCTTTCACTGATTGATGATGGGTCACAAAGAGAGAGATCTTTATTTTAGCAGGACACAGAGATTCATGTCTCCAGGACAGCTTGCTTTCTATTGGTCACTGTGTGTGGGTGTGTTTTTTCAGGATGTTGAAATTTTAACTCCTACTACACATGAGAAGCTTGTCGGTTAGCCGGAGTTGAGACATGGAGGAGGTAACAGAGGGGAGGGGGAAGGGGGGAGTGCTGTAGAGAGATCTGACACCATGGAAAAACAGAGTCACTTACAGAGGTAGGATAAAGGCAGCACAGAGTACATGAATTTAACTTTGAAATGGGGCAATGTGTTTTTTTCACTATAGATGCCCTTTAAGGCAGGGGGGAATTAAGAGGAAAAAGCCCTCCACAGAGCATACAATGAAATAGAACCTTCTTACAACATAAGGTACTTCACAGCCTCATCCTATTTATATATCAGTATTGAAAAAAAAGGGAAAACGTTCAGACACATGCAAAGTTATTTTATCATAAACAGACATAACATCCTGTCTAGCAAACAGAACTGGGTTGCCTCTCGTAAAGGAAGTCTTATTTCTTTTTATGGAGAAGGGAGAGTGAATGTGTTAGTCTAAAGAATTTTTGATTGGCTAAGACATTCACATGTTTTACAAACAGCACATTATTGGGTGTAATGCAGAAACTTTCTTACACTTCCTGTCTTGTCATATACAATGCCTAAGATAAGTTTTTCATCTGTTAAGAGTGGCACATGTTGCAAGATCAGAACCTCATTGGATGTTAGCAAAATTCTGCTAAATTTCCATTCAAACTTAGGGGTGTCAAGTAAAGTAAGTGTACTTTTTTAATTGTATGTCATTTGTTTTGTAATTAAAATATGTCAGTAGTAGTACTATGCTTTGTATAGTGTAATTTATCATGGTGATTTTAATTAAAGGACATGTTCACCTCCAAAACCATATTTTAAGCCACTACTGGCCCCATTGTGTAGTGTTTTAAAATCCTTACCTTTCATCCCTGCTCCAAATGGCTGCCCTGCAATGTCCCTACAAAGTCCTAAAAAGTGAACACAAGGAGCCTGGCCGTGTCCCAAATGGTCTCTGCCTCCTGTCTCTCCTCCGGGAGAATTATGACACATGCAAAGAGAAGCCCTCCCACCCTCTCCCTCCCTCTCCCTCCCCCTAACTCCAAATCCATTTTTTGTAGTGTAGGGCTCCCTAACCCACCCCCAACCGCTATAGTACTTTGTAAAAAAAACTTAGCCGATCACTACTTCATTTGTCTTTTCCCCCCAGCATTCTGTACTGCCGGAAGCTGTGTCAGCCAATGACGCGGCTGCCAGTCCAGTCCCCTGCTTGCAGTTTCATGCAAGCAGAGGCCATGACAGAATGTTGGGGGAAACAGGTAAAGTAAGTAGTGATTGGCTAAGTTTATTTACATTACATATTTAAGTACAATAGCGGTTGGGGGTGGGTGAAGGAGCCCTACACTACACTAGACTACTTTTTTAAAAAGGGGTGAACATGCTCTTTAAATAGTGATAATTACACACATACATATAGACGTTTCCTATATGTAATAGTGTTATATACCCCCACCCAATTAGTTGCTCCTAAAAACTCTCGGTAAAAATATAAATATATTTATACAATATAAAGGATATACAGGGTTATTCAATAAAAGTTCTTATCGTTTAAAATTGTGCTAATTTTGCCCCTACTAATCAGATGTTAGCTTTCAAATGTTAAATAAGTTCTGATTGGTTGGAGCAAAATTAGCACCATTTTAAACGTTAAGAACTTTTATTGAATCTCCCTGAAAGTTTGTAGCTTAGAAGTGGAAATATTAAATGTATATAGAGTATCAATAATAAAGCCAACTCAAAGTGGTTTTGAACAAATAATTAAGGAAATTGATTAGACAATAAGCTTGTGCATATAAACAAACTAGCAAAATGCCCACGCTTCGCAGCGGAGATGTATTCAAATAACCTTTTTAGTAAGAAAGCAATAATGTATCAAGATTGCTGTAATCACTCGGCACTTGATATATTAAAGAAAGACAATTCAATAAGCTTTACGATAATGCAACACTCATTAACTTTAATTTAATATGATATTTTTTATTCAACTACGAAATTTTGGTGAAAATAACCCCCACCACCCCTCCCCGTCCACCCCCAATACCCCCCACTATTCCTCTCTGTCCACCCTCCAAACCCTTCCCCTTACACCTCAGCCAGTCCCCGCACACACCCTGAAATTTTGGTAAAAATCGGTCCAGCCGTTAGTGTGCAGGAGTTCAAAATTCTATCCCCCCCCCATTCACCCCCACCCTAAAAAAAATATTTTGTTAACCTTTTACTGGTAAAGGAGTATATGCATACAAAATTTGGTTGAAATCGGACCAACCATATAGATTTGTATAGCTTGTAAGATAGGTAACCATAAGTCTGTGCAATGTCCGATACTCACCGTTACAGGTGGAATTTCGAAACGAAACCTGCTTAACTTTTGTAACTAAGGTGCAATGAATAAGCCTGCCAAATTTAAGCCGTCTGCCTCCACGGCAAGTTGTAGAATTAGTGATGAGTGAGTGAGGGCTTTGCCTTTTATTACCTCCCCGTCCGCCCCCAATACCCCCGACTATTCCTCTCTGTCCACCCTCCAAACCCTTCCCCTTACACCTCAGCCAGTCCCCGCACACACCCTGAAATTTTGGTAAAAATCGGTCCAGCCATTAGTGTGCTGGAGTTCAAAATTCTATTCCCCCCCCCCATTCACCCCCACCCTAAAAAAATATTTTGTTAACCTTTTACTGGTAAAGGAGTATATGCATACAAAATTTGGTTGAAATCGGACCAACCATATAGATTTGTATAGCTTGTAAGCTAGGTAACCATAAGTCTGTGCAATGTCAGATACTCACCGTTACAGGTGAAATTTCGAAACGAAACCTGCTTAACTTTTGTAAGTAAGGTGCAATGAATGAGCCTGCCAAATTTATGCCGTCTGCCTCCACGGCAAGTTGGAGAATTAGTGATGAGTGAGTGAGTGAGGGCTTTGCCTTT
Source organism: Hymenochirus boettgeri (assembly GCA_019447015.1). Taxonomy (NCBI): domain Eukaryota; kingdom Metazoa; phylum Chordata; class Amphibia; order Anura; family Pipidae; genus Hymenochirus; species Hymenochirus boettgeri. The sequence goes on along the minus strand of JAACNH010000256.1, from coordinate 72,637 downwards.
TATTAGTATAGATGAGTTACATAGAATCAATGCATATTCCATGTGCTTTAGGGTTGTGATTATCTCACCTGCTCTTTATATGCTGCAAAGAACCAATGCATTGGAATTGTCCTTTCACCATTATAGCCAGTCTGGTGCAGAGAGCTTCACATTCTTCCATACTGGAAAAAGAAGAAAACAGCAGTTTATTTTTACTTCACACCTGAATATAATTGTTATAATTGGACATGAATCAAATGTGGAGTTTTTTTTATTCTCTATATTACTCCCAATGAACAAGACACGTTCCTATTATTTAATGGTATAGTTGAATCTTATAAATACGTTGGCTAGGTAATTTGTATTCTGTTGTATTCATATTGTTATAAGCTGCTAAGCATATTATGCATTGCTTTACAATAAGTTTATTCATCCTCACCAAGCCCTTTCTTAAAGAGCTTACAGTCTAATAACTTAACCAGCCTATCAGTATTTCTCTATGATTGAGGGGAAACCAGATTACTCAGGAAAATCCACACCCGCAAAGGAAGAATGCACAACCTCATACAGAGGTTAGATTTAAGCCCTGTACTCAGTGCTAATCAAGAAAGCTACCATACCGCCTTTTAAAAATATTTGGTTTTTTTTAGACTGTTATTATCCACTGGCTCTTAACAATAATAATAGAATGCATGATCAGTGACAAAATAAGAGACAGATTGAAGGGAAGAAGTAAATATTATCAGGGTTATTCAATAAAAGTAAATCCAATAGTCAAAGGTTTGTTAAGTGTGGCTAAAATTTCAATAGTATCGATCCCTGCAGCGTGTCCGCTCACACACCAATATAATCCATCAGGAACAGCAAAATTGACAGGGAAACACTGGCAAAACTACAGTTTGCAATTCAAAGTGAAATTTAATGCTGCTTAAACAGGGTCACAACATGTTTCGAACGTGCAAGCGTTCTTTCTCAAGTGTATAATTACAACACACCCAGTGAACAATTAAGTCCTTAGTTAACCCCACCCCTCTGTCCCGATAGGTGCTTTAATTAAGTCTAAATGTATAAATTATAATCTAGGAGCTATAGTACATCTCTATAATATAAAGTCAATTTAGGAGCTATAGTACATCTCTATAATATATGTATTATTTATGTTTTTATTGATGTGTAGTTTTATAATGTGATAAGTATTGCAAATATGCACTTTATTTATATATAACAGATACTAGCACTAAATGAATATATTTATTAGCACATAAGCACCTTTATATATTGGCACTTTATTGGGCATTTTATCTACAGATGATATATGACTGAGATCAGCCAAGATTTTGGATTCACACATCTTGGACTACAAACACTAACAACGTGAAGTAATCATCTAAAGCACCTTAATTAAAGCACCTATCGGGACAGAGGGGTGGGGTTAACTAAGGACTTAATTGTTCACTGGGTGTGTTGTAATTATACACTTGAGAAAGAACACTTGCACGTTCGAAACATGTTGTGACCCTGTTTAAGCAGCATTAAATTTCACTTTGAATTGCAAACTGTAGTTTTGCCAGTGTTTCCCTGTCAATTTTGTTATTCAATAAAAGTTCTTATCGTTTAAAATGGTGCTAATTTTGCCCCAACCAATCAGATGTTCGCTTTTAAATTTTAAATAAGATCTGATTGGTTAGGGCAAAATTAGACCATTTTAAACGATAAGAACTTTTATTGAATCTTCCTATTTGTACCCTACTGATAAAGCCATTGAAATAGACATATTCCTATATTTACAAATGTTTCTGTTTTGTTAAAATGGGTATTGACTTTTCATAACGTTTAAAAAAAATTCTGTTGATGTTAAGTAGTAAGGGACAAAACTGGTGGGTTTTGTATTGCCGATGATTTTAAAACTTTGCCGGCAAAATGCATTGAAGTGTATGGTAGACAAAATTTACATTTCAGTACTATTTTTAACTGCATACATATTGCATTGATAATTGAAAAATGCTATTGGGAACATTTACCAATTGTTTAATACCTAAAAAAAAGGTTATTGGAAACACTATCAGGGAGATTCAATAAAAGTTCTGATCGTTTAAAATGGTGCTACTTTTGCCCCAACCAATCAGATCTTATTTAACATTTGAAAGCTAACATCTGATTGGTTGGGGCAAAACGAGCACCAATTTAAACGATAAGAACTTTTATTGAATAACCCTGTATATTTGGTAGCCATACAATGTCAGTAAATGCTGTGAATTTTCACCAGCGAACTTGGCAGCAAAACATCTACTGGCTGTAATATCAATGATGTTTTCTTTCCAAACCATGTTTACCATTTGTGCTGACAGGCACATCAGTAGGAGAGGCACTGAAAATAATGACCACAGCTGCAATACAATGTTACACGGGTGATATCTTTACAGTGAAGGAGAGCACAGTAGTTGTTTTTTTGTTTTGTTTTGTTTTTTTTAAGTTAAAATGAAAGGCACCTGAGGCAAGAAGGAAGGTTTGTTTTTGTGAGTACCAGGGTGAAGAAAATGGTTCTTGCCAGCCTTACTTCTGGCTCCCAGCACTATCTTTATTACAGAAAAGTCCAGGGCTAACCTGTTATGGTGCTCCTCAACAAAATTATATTGGAAATAATCATACCTAGGAACTTTAATTGTTACTGTGGAGTTGTAACACATTAAAGAACTGTGGTGTTTCCAAGGCCTAGGCATTTTGGTGCGTTTTGTAATGTTTCTATTAAGGGGTTTTTAGCTTGAAAAACCTGGTATAAATCAAAAGCACAATGGAAACCTTGTAAAACAACTATTTTAACAACCTGTTATTAAACTCTTAAGACATAACAGATCATAACATTTAAATAAATTGATTTTCCTTTTGAACCCTATAATCCAGGGGCGCCCAGACACCACGCTGTGACCAGAGTGCGGGTGTGACCACACATTCGATCCACCGATATCCCGCCCCCAGAATGCCCCACGCCTTGCCCTACCCACTCGCAGTTCCACGTGGGCTACTATAAAATCTATGGTGGCCCGCTTTTGGCCCACGGGTTGGGCATCACTACTTTAATCTATTTGATGTATATTTGTACCTATATTGTACATGTCTTTATGAATGTGCTAGGTTTTTGAATAAATCTGAAAGCATTGTTTTAAGGATACAACATTTTGAGTTAGCCAGTAATATTCTTTTGTTAGTTGCAGTTTTGGTCCCACAGTAAATGCTGTACTGCTTAATATTTTAGTCTTTAATAAAATACAATTACCTGTGAGATGTCAGCACTACTGCACATTTTTCCTTTACTTGTTCAGAAATGACTTTCCACAGGTGTCTCTTGGTTTTAGGGTCCATTCCTGAGCTAGGCTCATCCTGTGTTTAAAGTAAATGTGGGGAAAAATCAATGGTGAAATTATTTATTTTAATTTATATTTGGATAGATCATGAAGGACATAGATATGCAGTTGATGTGTTTATTATTGTATGTTAAAAATAGATACACTCAATAGAAATTATTCTTTGATAGGTACATTTTGGTTAGTTTGCTCTGACATCTGATTAAGAAACCTTGACTTTTCTACTGGGTGTTAAACTAGATAGATCCCATTGGATTTACAATGAGGTCTCTTTAACTTTCCACCCTAAAAATTATAGTTTGCTGTAGTGTAGCTTCCCTTCTCCTAACCCTTACTGCATTGTCTGTTTGTAAAAAAAAAAAAGTTAGAAGATACTTACTTACCAGCCCGGGTTCCCTCGGCAAAAGCCTCCATTGCACCTTCCGGGAATGGCGTTGCAATGGGGCTTGGCTGGCCGCAGTGTCTGTGATTGGCTAACGTCTGTGATTGGCTAAAGATTTTTTTAAAGCTGCATCTTACAATTAAACTAAACTTATTTTTACAGTGCACTTATCCTTTAATGTCTAATTTGCAAAAATACTCAGGAAAGCAATTCCTGTCAGTATACTTAAAGTCATTTTTGGACCTCAGTTAACCTTTAAGAAGTTATTACAGCTATTTCTATATATATTGCTATAAGAAAAAAGCAATATTGCTGAAGATTTCACAGTTCCCTTATGAAGGCTTTTTATGCTTTTAACCCACCTACAGGGATACAGAGCACATACACCTACAGTAATAAACCTTAAACTGCAAATAAAATATTTTACACCCCATAACCTACACACGTACACACATTGGATAATTTTCATACGATGCAGCCGACGAGCATTTAACAACATTATCGTTATTCCTCATAATTGAAAAGACATCTGTACACACAGCAACAATAGTCACCACGATAGTCATTAGATATAGACGTTCATACGTAACGTAATGTTCGTATCTTCGTGCAATAATGAAAGCAGAGCATGCACCTTTTATATAATGTATATGTACAAGTATACAATAATCTGCAGAACAAATCCGCCAGGCTGATTGTCGGAAAAAGCCGTCAATATTTGACGGTCGTTGGTCTTTGACGATCGTTGATGCTATATTTTCATACGAATATTGTGCGATTGCTTGTTCGTCGGCTGCATTGTACGACGTGTGTTCGAGGCTTTAGTCTTTGAATATGGTCCTGAGCATTAAAAATAAATTGTTTCTAAAAAAAACAATCAGACAAAAAAAAAAACAAGTAAAATGTTACCAAAAGAAGTATAGAAGGCCTTCCAACAAGAGCAAGGGCAGTTGAAAGTTTTCTCCGAGTTCCACAGCTGTAACTGGCAGTGACCTGATCTTTGTGTTGCATTAGCTGTAATTTATGAAGAAGTCTGAAGGACACCTGTGAATCAAGCCAAGGCAAAAAGAAAAGAAAAGCCTGAGAACTGTGATCAGCTTCAAACAATTCAAACCTTCTTCAATAGTCATTACAGAGCTGCAGTCATTTATAATGACAGGAAGGTACCTAGCTCCTATCAGCAACTAAAGCTTATATCAAATGTAGTAGGAATTCATCAAACATATTTGTTCAAATCTTTTTTAAAATAAAAGTCTTCGCATTGTGCATCTTGGAAACTTCAGCAAATTTCATGAGACCCGAACTGAATAGAAGTATTTTCCATAAATGTTTTTTTGAGCAAATATCTTATGTCATTTGATATTATAACAGTAAAATAAAGACGTGTATTCCTTCAACGGCTGTTTTAATGAATTCTTTACATTTATTGGGTCAGAACTATTTCTAATTGGCCTAGTCTATAAAATACCTTGTGATGCGAACAGAATCCATGCAGAAATCCATGAGGAATTAAGGGTTTTATGGGATGCATTTTGCTTAATATCTAAAATGCAAAAATACTCAGGAAAGCAATTCCTGTCAATATACTTAAAGTCATCTTTGGACCACAGTTAACCTTTAAGAAGTTATAACAGCAAAATAAATTCCTTCAAAGGCTGTTTCAATGAATCCATTACATTTATTGGGTCAGAACTATTTCTAGTTTGCCTAGTCTATAAAATACCTTGTGATTCTTGTTTCTTGTTCACATACTCATCTACTTTTAAAGCTCATTGAGAGAATAGCTACATTACAAGAATAATAGCTTAATCTCCAGTTAAACCCTAATTATGTCTAACCCAGACTTTATCTCCCATTCAAAAGCTATTAAAATAAGATGTCTGTAAGAGAATCAATCTATTTGTGCATTAACCATTTCTGTTCTGGAAGGTGATTTTTCTTTGAGATAATGCAGGAACTTTAGCTCTGAATTGTAGCAATGTCATGAAAGCATTAGGGTGCCCCCTCTATCTATAAAGGACAAATGGATTAATATTCTGAATGTAATTTAAAAAAATATAAGATTGTCAAATGAACGTTAGATCAAATTGTTGATGTTAATAATTATTTCAGTTTGAAATATAACATTGACCAGCAAGTTCAAAGATTCCATGCAAACCGACCTAACAAAGAAAACAGTCACCCCACACAGAAGGTACTATTCACAGAAGTGTAGATAAAAGTATAGTAATAATAATAATAATAATAATAATAATTAGTATAGTATTTGAGGTTGAATACAGACATACGTACATCCAGTACAACCCATCTAGCAATATCCTCATTCCTGCCTAACTGCTAATCCAGAGGAAGACAAAAAAAATCCACCAAATTTATGAAGGGGGAAAAAATTCCTTCCTGACTCCAAGTGGCAATTGGAAATTTCCCTGGATCAACTCTACTTTATGAATCAATACCAGTAACTTGCAACATTCCTTGTTTGCAGAAACTCATCCAGCTTTTTTGAAACTGACCAATGAACCTGCCATAACAACGTCCACTGGAAGACAGTTCCATAGCTTTACCTTTCTCACAGTGAAAAAACTTTTCCGAACTTGAAGCCTAAACCTTTTTTCTTCAAGTCTTAAGGGATGTCCACGTGTCCTCTGACATGCTCTATTGGTGAACAATGCCCCAGATAGTTTATTGTATGGCCCGTTAATGTATTTATACACAGTAATCATATTCCCATGCAAGCGCCTTTTCTCCAGCGTACATAATTGTAACTTTTCCAGTCTCTCTTCATATTCAAGCTCCCCCAATCCCCTTATTAATTTAGTTGCCCTTCTCTGAACCCTTTCCATTTCAAAGAAGTCCTTTTTGTACACATGGACTGTGCTCACCTTCAACCAATACTATATATACTACCTACACCCAAAGACATTTTTGCATATACCTTTAAATTCATTTACAAAATTCTGGATATTTGGCCTGTCCAAGAAGATTTTCCATTCCCTTTTTAAGGGATTTTTCCATCACAACACGGCTTTAACATCTAACTGCGCAGCGGTTCTTACCTACAACATTCCCGCAAGGTTACCCATCCTGAATACACTTTATGATTGACATTACAGCTGTAGCATCATTAGTAAATTGGATCAGGAAATCCCATTTGGGGAACGTCCCAGGTAAGTTATTAGTGTATGGGCACTTTTAAGCAGAGCATGCTGTCTTCACAGTGAAGAACTGTTTATATTGCCTTAGATAAAAAAAAAAACCTTTCCTTGACAGTTTCATTAAAAGTTATTACCGTATATACTCGAATATAAGTCGAGGTTTTTAGGCTATAAAAATAGTCAAAAAAATCGAACCTCGACTTATACTTGGGTAACTCACCTTTGTAATGCAGTAATCCGGCTTCCGCTCACTTCCACATTCACTCTTCTGGCGTCTGATGTCAATATTCAGCGCCGGTCTTACTTCCAGGCACCAGAACAGTGTATGCGGATCCGGATTGCTGAGTGATGCAGAGCATCAATCAATTCCTTGATTCGCACACAGGCAAGTAGAGATGCCCGAAATTCGCAAAATCTGGTCCGCTTGAGGATCCGCAAATTTTCGAAAAAAATTAGAAAATTTGAAAATCCGCGAGCGGACCCATTAAAACGAAAAAATCCTCGAAAATACAAGAAATCCTTGTTATTTCGAAAATTTTCGAAAATACATATTTTTCCGCATTTTCGAAAATACGTGAAATCCTTGTAATTTCGAAAATTTTCAAAAATACGGGTTTTCATGTATTTTCAAAAATACGAGAAATCCTCATAATTTCAAAAATTTTCGAAAACGCAGTTCGGAAAAGTTCGGAAGGCGAAAACCGGAAAATCCGCGATATCCGCCATTCACGAACAAAGTAAATCCGCCGCGGATTCGGATCTGCGAACTGAGCCATCACTACAGGCAAGTCCTCTCCTATTTAGCATGGGAATAACACCAATTCATCTTGATAGCATTGCCATTAAAGCATTGCCCTGTATATGTCCCTGTAGGCTGTGCAATATGGGGTTTTCTTTGTCCAGTCGGGTAACATGTATGTTTTTTGTTTATTGGGATATATGAGCATGTGTATTTATTTTATGAGCTGTAAACAAAGAAGATCTAGAGGGGGGAGCAGAACATTGTGCATTATATCAGGTTAGTCCTGCAGACGTTTGGAAACTACAACTCCCAGCAACTAAAGCATTCTGGGAGTTGTAGTTTCCAAACATCTGGGGTGGCAAGGAGGTTACTGTGTGGGATTGCTCTCCATTTAAAGGGAAACTAATGCCTCAAAACAATAGAGAATCAGGAGGATGGTATCTATTGTTAAAGATTGCCTTCTCATTCTGTATTGTTTTGAGGATTTAGTTGTCCTTTATATGGACAGCAGCATTCCCATACGGTAGTCCCATACAGTAACTCCTGTATGGGAGTTCTGCTGTCCATTTAAAGGGCAACTAAAGCCTAAAAACAATACAGAATTAGATTTCTACCCTCGACTCAATCATGTTTACTAATTTTTCAGGTAAAATGGTACCTCGGCTTATACTCGGATTGACTTATATTTGAGTATATGCGGTGTAGATCCTTTCAAGAGCCACTTTTGTAAAGAGGAAAAACACAACTTTGCATTTCCCGTTCATCTTGCCGTTAGATAAGTTTTGCGTTTTTCCCCATAGATTCATTACAATTATATAGTTGTTTTAGGTTTAAATAGTATTAATCATTTTCTGTCTTCCATATACCTCTCTAGAGATCCACAATTAAATATCTGTTGTAGTGCCACAAGGACCATTATGAGACACATTGAAAATAGGTCTATTATTCATATCATTAATTCTCATTCCTACAGTTGAGACCAATAATCTTGTTCTTCATCCTGCTACAATATGAATCTTTGATGCTAAAATTAATTGTATTAACTGATTTCCCCAGCATAGTGATTTTGACATTTATGAGGATAGCTAGCATGAACTATGGACATATTTATAAAAGGGCAAATTAACTGCATCTGAATTTAACACAGATTTTTTTTTTTTTACATTTGACATTTTTGTAATCATTTTTTTCCTCACTACTTGTTTTTGTTCTGGGGGTTTTGTTGTAGGAGGTGGTTTAGGAAGCAGCATCTAGTCATTGGCTGACAGCTGCAACCTGAAATATCCCAGAAGAAGATTAACAGGGCCAGTCACCATACAAGTTATATAGGTGTGATTTGTAATTACACTGCAGGGTAAATATGCTTACATTGCACTGTAGGTAGGTGTAACATCTACATGTTTAGTTAATACTGTTTCTTTAAGGCATAGAGGCAAGCTGGGAAAAGGGGCAGTACCAGGAAGTAAGCTAGGGAATAGCATGGGATGAGAAAGTGTGATGTACCTGTTGCTCTGTGTGAATAAATCAAGTTCCCTCTACATTCCAAGTGTTTTCTTGCTCTTGAACAATATAACAAGGGAGACATAACAGTAGGTAAAGGTAAGTATTAATAAAGGGCCACATTGTGAGTTAAGGTAACTATATGTATTGACTCTTTTAATCCTTTTGCAAACATTGAACTCCCTTTTCAAAACATACTATGCTGTCCTCAAAAATGTGAACTTTCTCGTTTAAGTAGAGGCACACTTCTAACAGGTTGTTTAGTCCTGGCTACACTGGATTGCATACAGAACATAAAATTGTGTTACCCTGAGATTGCACATGAACCCATACTATTCTCTATAGTTGAATTTAGTAACAGGCTCAGCACTGATAATGTTTGATACAAAATTATAATGTGCTTTCAAGCTTACTTCTTTAATCTTTTTTTCTGGGATCCCCTGTATTCTTGAGTAAAAATATAAGTGTTCTTCTCCTGTCAATAGTTCATCTAGTGCATCTTCTTGAGGACAGTAACCAAATGATGACCAGTCTGTGTTAAATCCCAAGACATCTTCAAAGTTCCTATGCAAAAAAAACCAAAACAACAACAATGGTATATGCACACTGAAGGTAAAGAAGGTTCATGTGCAGAAGTATAAATAACCTGTTTACAGTTACTGTCAATTATGATTTGGGTCATATATAAAAAGATGTTTTTACACAGTTAGCTAGCATTTTATCTACTACAGCCTATAAGGAGATATACCCCAAGAGTTAGGATTATTACTGGAGCAAACTAAACAGAGGTACTTTTTGCTATAAGCTACTTTATTGTGTCTTAATAAGATATTGTTCTGAAACATGTCAAATTAAGACACAATAATGCAGGTTGAGAGAGAAAACCACTAGTTTCAATCAGCTGTTTTAATTACCTTTATTCTCCCTCATTGGTCCATCCAGCTCTCTCTTTCCATCTGACAGTGATGATACCTTTAGGAAGACACAGTCTGCAAGAAGCATGTCTTCCCATTGGTTACATAGCAAATTGCAAAATGGGTGACACTGGAATGGATCGTCAAGGGACTGTTATAAAAGACGTACCTGTTCAGGGATCCCGCGGCGGCTCTGTCCGGTCTCGGCACTCCTCAGGCATCTCCATCGCGGTGTGCACATTTTTTTTTCTACTTCCCTATGGATATGTTTGCCAACATGTGGTAGCACCCAGCACCTATGTCTCTGTGCTAATCTGTGAGTTTGCAGAATCACTTTTTGTACTCAAGTATATATGCACACAACACATCTAAGAATCATTAGTGTTTATTTATATCATGCAGGATTCTGGGTGGTCAGGCACGATGTGAGATACATTTATTTGGCATACTATATTCTATTCATTTAAAGTCATCAAATCAATGAAGAATTTGAAAAGCCCCATGCAATGGTCATCTCAGTAGATCTCAATGCTAATGAACCTGTTCTTTATTAGCATCTGAGATGTTTTCAACCATCAAAGGAGACATTCTACAAATTTTTGTTTAGTTTTGTCAATATTAAACCCCCCACACATGTAGGATTTACATCACAATGCACTGGAGCATATGATTGCTCAAAACATTGTTAATAATTGTTTTTTGGCAGTCATTTGTGTGTATGTAGCAATGTGTACGGATTCCACCATTGAAAGAAATAGGCTATAATGTATTTATGTATGTATTTACCATACTGTAGATAAATTGGCAAATATTTTTTGACCCAATATGTGAATATAAATGTTTATTTCATTCTTTAGAATTGTTGTCAAAAATTTTTGGTTCTCAAATGAAACTTCTATAATAACTGTATAATCCATTTTGACAGGACTTTAGCTCTATTAATAGCCATTTTTTATTATTATTATTATTTTTCTTTAGTAGACTATGTCTAATGGGGTACAACTATATAAAATATAAACACAGTATCTATTTTAGCATGCTGTACAATAGGATTGGACATCTCCGATTTCAGACCAAATTGCTCCTACTAAAGCAGAATACCCACTGTTATTGTGCAAAGCAAATTTGAAGTAGCTGTGTGCGGATTTAATGCTACCTGGTATCAGTCCTAGTGCAGCTTCTCTGTGATTTATGGATTCCCATAAATTTAGCCTGTTTCTCTGAATATACCAGAAAAGGTCTATCATAAAAATCATGGCATTTGACATGGACTTCTACAAGTCTGTTGTGATGTTTAGGAGAGGGGTTTCTTATAGTCTGATTAAAAAGGTAATAGGATGCTTTTTACATCATTAGCACTTGGCAGACAACACAGACATGTTCATATTATCTAAACCTAGATTTAAATTTATTTTTTAGAAATGTAATTTGTTTATTTTTATGATAAACTTTTTGTGTGAAACATTTTGCTTCTGATTTCCAAAGGTTAGTGTAATATTTATATTTTAGGTCACAAAGTTAACCATACCCAGCTGAGTTCCTGACTTGTATATTTCCTTTGGATGGAGAGGCCTCTCCTGTCAGCATTTTGAAAGTTGTAGTTTTCCCAGCACCGTTAACTCCAAGGAGGCCAAAGCACTGGAAAAGAACAGAGGCAAAGGTAAACTATATGAATAGGAAGCATACATCTAGTATAGTCACAGGATAGGGGTTGTGGAACTCCACCTACTGCAGGTCTTGCTATAGAGGCACAAATGCATAGAAAAACTGTTCAAGTAAACCGTTTATCTGCTATAAGGCAAACAGAGGTAGTTGTTTTATGTTGCAGAGCCCATGCCCATAGCTCTGAATGGAGTATGCCATAGGGGCTGAGAATGCAATTTCTGCAATATTCTGCTTAGAAGAATTAGTAAAAGATGCTGATCTAATTTACATTCTCCCATTTTATTCTTTATAATACCAGCTCTAGATTCAGCTAAACTATAAGGATTGTTGCAACCATGCCACTTTCTGCTGTATATATTGCAGAGGGTTAGAACTAGTATTTTTTTTATACAAATCAAGCTTAACTTACAATCGAGCCCTTTGTATTTTTCCTTGCAGAATTAAACATTTAGTACTGCTAGACTTATCTCCCTTAACTCCCTTACCTCTCCAGCTGGAATACCAAGAGTCATGTTATTAACAACAACCATATTCTTGTTAACGTGATGGTAGATTTTTGTGAGACCTTGAAGTTGCAAGAGATCTGTATTTATTCGACCAGACTCTACACGTTCTCTCTCTGCCTTTACATCCTCATCCTCTTCAGGATCATTACTGACAACTGGGGGAGATTTTATACATGTTCTTTTGATGAAACTCCTATGTTGACAAACACATTGTTAGTTGTTGTAGTTAGCAATTAAAATGGCAAATTGTATTTGATTCAGATTTTAGGGAATTTCTCAGATTTTACCATTTCAACATGCAGTAAAGATATTCCACTAATAATTATTAATCAATTTCTATGAATTGCTTTTCCATTAATGGCATTTTACCTTTCAGAATAAGCCAACCAAAATGCTTGATTACAGAAGCTAATCTTTTCCTCTTCTATTTGCTCCGCTTCTGTGGTTGATGGCATACTTACTGCACTAGGAATAAATCAGACTGAACAGGAACACACACACATAAACCTCCCAACTGCATTAACTTTTTTCACAATTTGGTATATAAAAATACCACCGGTACCAGTGGAATCTTCTGACTGTGATAAGAGTCTTAATGCAATTTAGTGATACCTCTCGTTTATATATAATACCTTAAATGATGCTGTATGCATATGATTGCAATCTTTTCAACTTGGCAAAGTCATGGAAGGTTATGCAAAAAATCTTAGAAGACCTGGATCGGATGTAGCAAGTTTTTACACAGTCTAATCTTTTACACTAGTAACTAAACTAAAGTCTAAACTTGTTTAGAATAAATCACATTATATTTGGGTTAATGAATCACACTGTGCCAAGTGTATTGAAGATGAGTATGATTATTACCAGTGCTTAAAGGTATTACCAAAACATTTTTCCTGAGCCTTAACCAAACAGATGTTACCTCAACCAATTAGATGTTTTTAATGGTTTACTACAGTTAAAAAAAAAATCTGATGATATCTGATTGGTTGTTGCAAATTAAGAGCACAAGCAAAAATGTTCACCTCTAAATAAGGCAATATATATATTTTTATAATAGTGAATCAAGGTTACTCATTAAAAGTTCTTATAGTTAAAAATAGTGCAGCATTTTAAACTATAACAAATTTTTTATTGAATCTCCCTGAATGATACAAATACTTTTACACTTTATCATTAAAATAATTGTATATTACAATAAAAGATAATTATATTTGTATTTTAAAAAAAAATCATAACTTTCTAAAGCACAAACAGCTTACTTCAGTAAGTATGTCAATTGTACCTGCACACCAAGGCAACATTGCATTGCAGGTGTTTTAAGGGGAACTAAACCCAATTATCATCTTTTGAGTAGTTATAGCCTTAAACTTGCCAAAAGTTATTATTTCACAAGAAACTTCTTACTTGACAAGTGTAGTCACACACTTTTACAGCCATTGAGACATATGCATTTTGTATTTCTGGACATACTCAGATCAGTTTCCCCTGCCTATTAAAAAATATGAGGTGGGGCACATTCAAGTGACTTCACTTCTGCCCTCCCATGCAATAGCGAAGAAGGAAAGTATGTTTCTTATTAAATATTTTTAGGTTTCAGGTTTAATACGGCAATCCTTATCTGACCTACTACACTGTTGGATAGATGCACAGCTCAGTAGGGGACCTTGTGAAACACCCCAATCAGGGTGGTGCTCAGGGTGGTATAATAATGAACTTCGAACAACTAGAGGGAAAATAGTTTCCCAATAAAAAGACCAACCCTGTAAAACAAGCACAGCCACAGAAAGGTACAAAAAAGTAAAACCTGCGTTTATGGTTCACTCATAAAAGCAGGAATATACCTGGTGGATATATCTTAAAGGAAATAGACGTAAAGGCCAACAGCCAAACAATGATGGCGTACAGGACTTTGCGTGGGAAGCCAAGTCACACAGGTAAGAGCATCCTCCTTATCTCTTCCATGGACGGACCATTGTTGCAGCAATGTCCTTCATCTGAGTTCCAATTCACCAACACTCCAATTCTACCTCCATAGGGAAGACCGACACATGTTTCACCTGGCTCAATAACGCCTTGGCTTCATCAGGGTCACTGATAAAGCCGAGGCGTAAATGAACCGGGTGAAACACATGAGCTGTGTTTACAAAGTGAGCTGTGACATCGCCAGCACCAGCAAGCCCCTGGCTTGACCATGCCCACTTGTATCCTAATTCCAAGATAGAACACCATCAGCTACATCATAAGCCCGCCCTCAAACTCTCCCTAAGGTGTTTCTAGTCCTGCATTGGTCAAATTTTTCAGAATGCTCCCAACACAGACCCTTAAAACCGCAGGTTTGTTGGTGGGTTCCAAACCCACAACCCAACCCAACCCACACCCAAAATTAAACATACCTGCAACCTGACCATAAATGCACCCACAGCTTTACAGCTTTTCGAACCAGACCCGCAACCCATTCAAATTACGGTTTACCCGACCTGCAAATCAGGTAATCCAGGGGTATCCGACCTGATGCAGGATGCTAGTCTTTAGGCAGGGGAAAGCACAGACATTACAAGCCTGTAACTAGCTTCAGCATGGTATAAAACATGAATGTCAGAGACAGTGCAGAGTAGAAGAGAAACTTTACAAGCCTTGTAAACTTTTGATTGAAAAAAATCCTAGGCTTGTTTTTGAAATGGACGAGAGAGTTCTTTTGAGAACACAGTACCACTTTAATATTTGGGTTTCATGCTCCCTTAAAAAAAGTATTAGGATAACTTAACAAATGAAACCTGCTAAAATTTAAAGGAGGAATACAGTAAATTTTACATCTAAATATTTTATATTGAAACATATCTTTAGATTCCACATTTCTGATGGTCTGAAAGAAGCCAGCACTCTTCTTTCCGTGCAGACCTGCTCCCTCAATTCTGTCTCAATCACAAAAATCCATTGCTGCAGAGCTATTAACATATAGAAATTTAGGATTGTTATTTTAAAAGAAAGAACACATTACTTACTTGAAACTGTAAATAATTCCATCATTAATCAGTAGTCTTAACAGTAAGCAAACTGTTCCTTGGATAAACATGGCAGTTAGCATCCAGCCTAAAATTGACATTTGAAAAATGTCAACTTTCTCTGTATTTCCAAAGATTGACAACTGATCTTGTTCAGTCTGTTGCTGGGCCATTTGGATCATGCCATACCCAAAGCAGAATTGTGGAAACATTTTAAAAATACCTAAAAGGATTCCATAGGTGTTACTCAGGCTCTAGAAGGTGAAGAAAAGAAACAAGTAAATATTTTTGTAATTCACATGGCTTAAATAAAAACGTTGCATTCAGGGCTTCTGTATCCAAATGTGGGTCTTATTAAACAGAATAGGAGGGATATTTATAAAGCGGTTGCTTATTTTCTCCGTTTAACCTTGTGAAAACCATAACGGGATTTATAAAGTGGCAAAAATTCCAAAAAATCTAATGAGACGTGAATGCATTTCTGGGGGACTTTGCTGGAAATAGTTTTAAATCAATCTTTGTTCCTCATAGTGTGTTCTGCTAATAATAATTTAAATAATACTTTTTTAAAAGTTTTTAAAAATGGGCCCTTAACTCATGAAAAGAAAATACACTGGGTGCCAGTGTAAGGTAAAGGGACACTCATTTGAAGACTGTAATGTTTTGACATCTACTATCTGCCACATACAGTGCTGTTTTGACACCTCTTTAAACTACAGTGCTATAAACACCTTTAGGCAGCTCCCTAATGGAGATTCACCAGCAGCTGTGCAACTTTGGGTAAGTCAGAGTTATGTGAATATTTAAAAGAAACTTACACTGAAAAAAAATGACATTGCTTCATTCTATTCTATAAATGAATACATGTAAGTAGCACTTAATCTTATGTGTTTGTGTTGCTGCAGGACTTCACTCCAGTACTTGTTTTGCTGAAGCTTACTCCCTTAGTCCCCCAGCCCCCTGCCAGACTATCTGACTCTCTGTAAGGGCAAGCATGCTCAGTAATCCCTATGAGACAGCATTGGGAGAGGGAATTTCCCACCATGCAGTTCACTTACCAACTGTTACCATTCCAGCTACAGCAAAACTATACATAACAGGAGAGTTTATGATACTAAGGGAGAACATACAAACTCCTTGCAGATGTGTCCAAGGGTGGATTCCAACTCAGGTCTTCAGCGCATCAGTGCTAGCCACTATAACAATCTGTCAGTACAAAACACACTGATGGGATTTTAGCTTAAGATCAAGGGATCTAGGAGCCAAGTCTGCAGAAGGAAGCAGACGAGAAAAACCCTAGCAGTAGCAGCAGCCCAGCAGATTGGACCCCAGGCAGTAGAGACTCCACGATCCTATGAACTGCAAGAACAGTGCTTGCTTGCTAGGATAAGGTTTTACATGGTACTGTTGTGTTACAATAAAGCTCCTCAAACTGCTAAAGAGCTTGTCACACGATTTGCCTTATTTCCCACAACCTTACACAGGACATCCTGTGACAAATTATTTTCCTATTTTCCAGTGGAATTATTATTTGTTATACAATGATCTGCATGACTGAAAACCTTCGTAGAAATACTTTTATATTACACAATATGATGCAAAATTATGAAAAGGGGATACAATACCTGGTAATCACTGTCTGTTTTATCCTTTATTGCCATTAGAAAGTAAACCACAGAAGATGAGATAATACTATTGATGCCGATAAACAGGTTAATGCAAACATATGTAATGAATGCACTGCCTGGATTACTAAATGTCCCTGCAATAAGGTACATCCATGAAAAGGTGGAGTATCTAAAAATAATACAGATAAAAAATAAAGGGGAAAAAATGCACAGTTTAGTTATGAAGTCGTTTTATGCACGTTGCATTTCAGTTTTCATAAGTTTATATTAGAGACAAGCAGATTAACATCTATGGGATCTGGAATGTTCTGGAACACTACAGTGTCCTTCCTCTATTTATTGATCAATTAAACAGTTATTTACTTTTACCTGATTTCCCAAAATAGGATCCAAATGATAGAACATAGGATACCCAATATATGCCCTTGTGACTTCATTTAAGCTAGCCATACACATGCTACTGCTGTTAGATATCACCGCATGGATTCCATCAAAATCCACCTGCAAAATGCATTGCCCCACCTAACCGACCTCCCATGTTCTTTATGGGGAATGTAGGAGAGCTGTGCATACATGTCCGGACCACATCAGCTCTTTATACTTGATGCGGTCTGGAGGTAAATTTCCATGTATGATTAATGTGTATGGCCTGCTTTATAACACTTAATTTAAAAAGTCAAATAGAAGTCTAGGAACAGTTTCCTATTTGTTTTTATGGCTCGGGGCTACTTAAACTTATGGCAGCGCATTGCATTTCTTTGCAATGTGCTGCCGTGCATTTATTTGCTGTGTGTTTAAGTTCCTAACTACCTATATTATTGGAAGACATCGGTTTCTTGCCAAAAATTGTGTATGCATGTGTTCCAATAACGGATCGGAAAACAGCACACAGTGAGGCCACTTCTATTGTATTGCACTGGCAAAACAGAATCTAAAACTCATAAAAGTGATGGCTACTAACTCAGTATAAATGTTATGCTGAAAAGTGGCTTATTTTTAATTTCTAAATAGTGTTTGTTAATCTTAGGAACGTTGTTAAAATCAATAATGAAATGAAATTTTCTAGAAAAAGGGCATTTCTAGAAAAAATAAGTTACAATAGGCAACACAGTAAACATATTTTGGCTGCATATGCACTTGATATAGGCAACACAAATTGATCCAAATACTTTGTTGTTTGTATTGTATAGGTTAATTACCTCCTAAACTGAAATATTCACATAGCTGGGAAATGCATGTCTAACCTGATATACACAGTAATGTTCCAATGCTCCTCCCCCTTTCAGTGTCTTCCTGGTAGCAGCAGAAGGGAGTCAGCAACCATTTCAGAAGGTAGAGAGGAGAGAAGCAGAACATTATGATAAATGTCATGTTAGAGATACATTTTCTAGCTGTGTAATTTTTGCTTTGGGGGGGTTGATTAAATTTTACAAGTGTTTAAAACTGTGGTGTCGGCAAAACATGTGTTTGACTGCATGTTGGCAGTGATCAGTTTACTCACCCAAATAATATAAAAAGTAAAGAAATTCCACCAAGGTTAGGGTAGTTGTAGAAAGCTGGTAGTTTGAAGATTGCGATTGTTGCTATGGAAAAGGCCACTGGAATCAGGTACATTAACTGATAACACAAAAAATATTCACAGTCTGAGGGCTAAAACAATTATAATCTAAACCAAAAGTCCCATGTGATAAAATGTGTGCACAATTACATAAACATTGTCATAACCAACAGGTTCATAAATATGCAACTACATTCATTTAAGATTAATTGGATAGTTCAGGATAATACTATATGGTTTAAGACATACACCTATCTATTTCCCTACCCACGGTGGGTTCCTATCCAATAGTTGATTTAGAGGTAGACAAGAATAAATGAATAAATAAAGCAGACTTTTGTTTATTAAAAAGAAAGGCATCAATCCCCTCTAGAAACTACCGGTATTCAATAAAGTACAACATATACTGTAAGACATTTCCAAGGTTCCATCATTGTTGCTACAAAGAAACTTTGTATATTTTGTATATTTTCACAACTGAAGATGAAACCTTGTTTCTATGCCCACAACTCTTTTTAGATTGTTAACAGAGTGTACCTTTAATTTAAATTCAAGTACCAACATAAAGATTTTGATCCTCACAACTCTCTACCAAGTTTGCTGCACTGGGTTCAATCTAACAGAATATGTGAAAGTGTAAGTGTTAATGGTTTCATTTTATCCTTTGGTAATCCAAAGTAATGAACAGGAGATAAGTGTAAAGAAATCAAAAACCCATGTGCAAATGTACATAAAATAATTGATGCTGGTTGAAGGCAAAGGGTGGTCATTCCACATATTGATTTGATTTACTCTTTTTTGTACATTAATAAGAATAAACAATTAGAATTCATATGCAAACATACATCAGCTATTTAAAAATCCATGAACATATTTATTTTGTAGGATTTATTAAATGAACAATATCCTGAGACTTTTAAGTTTTTGACATTGCCATTTGCTAAGTTACCCAAGGTTGTATTAAAAGCACAAAACACATCCCTCTGCTTCTCACGGGAATTGCATGACAGCAGACAACTACACTGGCACGCAATACAATATGTCATTTTGTCACTTTTCATGATGTTTAGCCCTGTATACAAGAGATGCTCAGTATCAAAAAGCTTAACCCTTTCTAGTTAAAGAATTGTACAGACAAAAATAAGAACTATGTTTTGTGCTGTCTTTAATGTGATGTGTGGAAAATATGTGCAGTTCCTTCATACCAGAAAAGTTTGTAAAGCATCTGTATATTTGTCTTGGAGAAACACCTTTTTATAACAAAATGCATCTTGCAGTCTCATTCTATATCAATAGCACTGCCCAGAAAATCTAAGAAACAAGAAGTAATTTCTTACTCCCAGGTAAGGGGCGGAGATATGCAAAATACTCCTTTATGTTCTTTAGCTTATGCATGTGTCCAGAAGGTATAGAGCCAATCATCTGACCTGCAGCATGTCTGGCTTAATAACATGCAATATAGCCTAAGGTATAGAGCCAATCATCTGACCTGCAGCATGTCTGGCTTAATACATGCAATATAGCCTAAGGTATAAAGCTCTATACCTTAGGCTATGTTGCATGTTATTTAGCCAGCAGTTCTGGACACATGCATAAGCTAAGGAACATAAAGGAGTATTTTGCATATCTTCACCCCTTACTCTGGGGAACCTGGGAGTAAGAAATTACTTCTTGTTTTTTAGATTTTGTGGGCAGTGCTATTGATATAGCATGAGACTGCAAGTTGCCTTCTGTTATAAGAAGGTGTTTCTCCATTTTTATGCTCAGTGGAAGGCTTTTTGCACCTTTTGGCCCCCCTCTCCCTAAGCTATATAGCTGCCTTTTTTATATTTGTCTTAAAATGTGAATTTTTATTAGTAGCTTAAAACAAATCTGGCAATCATTAAAACACATTTCTGACAATCATTCGGGTGGCCAGTGGGTGATATAAATTTTTGGTCACAGATAATCAATAATACTATGGAATGTACAGGTTTTCCGCTACACACACGTCTGATAAAGGATTGGCCTTTTATCGGTACTGTGTGTACCCATCTTGAATTGAATGTTGTTTTGTTTAGGGTTGACTTGCCTTTCTGTGACACAAACACAAACTAAAGTAATAGACAAGTGGAGAAGATATAAAGGCAAAATAAGGATCACTTTTTTATTTGATTTTTGGAAAGAAATCTTAACTTTTTAGATGCACTGTATACAGCTTGTACTAAAATAATCTGTACTACAGTATCTTATATATCTATCTTTCTATCTACAATATCACAGATAGATAGATATATAAATCTTTTGATCTACAGTATCTATCTATCTTTTTTATCTACAGTATTTATATGTCTCTCTCTCTCTATTAAATATAATATACAGTATATATATATATATATTGTACATACAAAGGGTTCTAGCACAGTCCAGCATTTCTTATCATCTATGTCTATCTCTTAACTACTTTTAACTATCTGTCTCTACCTGATATTTATCTCTCTGTCTATCATCTCTATCATCTATCTATTTAAAATTGGTATAGTGATTGCCATTTGAATAAAATGCTTAAAGGACCTGTCCACCCTTAAAACAAAAAAAAAATCCAAATGATATATTTTGAACTTTATTAGATGTATTACTATCCAGATATTTAAGGATAATGATTGCCTCCATTCTGGCAGAGTAAGTTCCTCCCTCCATGCAGTCAATCAAGGCTGTGACTGCTGACATCACAGCCAATGACTGACTGCTGTTTCCGCTGAACA
Source organism: Hymenochirus boettgeri (assembly GCA_019447015.1). Lineage (NCBI taxonomy): Eukaryota > Metazoa > Chordata > Amphibia > Anura > Pipidae > Hymenochirus > Hymenochirus boettgeri. The sequence goes on along the minus strand of JAACNH010000256.1, from coordinate 51,497 downwards.
TGCTCAAGAGAAGAGAATGCATATAATAAACTGGCATTTAGTTGCAGGCAGATAACTGACAAGTCACCAGTTTTTTTTTAAGAGTGGACATGCCCTTTAAAGAAAATCTTTAAACCTAGTTTCTACAAAAGTTGAACAAAAAGGACAAAGCAACATTAAATAGACTTACCAGGTCATAGATGAAATTTATCACCCAGTAGCAGGTCTCCCCAATTCCAGCGATATGTTGTAGTCTCTTTGCACCATTATGATGTTCTTTGACCACATAAATAGCAAAGCTTGCAGTTGTGATGGAGTAACCAGCCAGGACAGAGAGAGCCACTAATGTATTCACCAAAGTTACAGACCTAAGGAAAGGCAAGGATAAATTTTTTAGGTGATATGTCAAGATAGAAATTATTGAGCTCTTGATTTCTTATCTAACTATTATTTATAAATAACAACCTAGAGAAGTCTTCTACTCAGTTATCAAAGTTATAAATAGCCTGCTAGAAAACAGAGAAATAAATGTATCTTTTGCATTACTGAAGCACAGTTTTTGAGTGGGCAACATGGCATATTAAAGCAGTTTATTGGCTGTTTGTATGTTCCAGAAGATGCTTTAAAGGACAACAATATCAAAAAAAAAAACAAATAACATCACCCCCATTACATGTCCACACTTCCAGCAGCTGAAATTGTTTACTCACATTTACAACCATGTTGCCTTCCCTTAGATATCACACAGCAAACATAAATGCTAAAAGCCCGCCTCCTAGATAGCCCAGGGCTATGGTTAACATAACACTTGGCTGGTGGGAATGTCTGTTACAACCTCTCTCCTCCTCCTCTGCCAGTCAACAAACTTGAAATGTCCTGTTGCTAGCATGCAACCTACATAATCAAGCTGATCAAGAATGGGTGGAGGAGTGTTTTTTCGCATGCTTGCTTTGAGTAACAATTAGAGCCAGGCAGAATCATTACGCCCCCTTCACAGCATGGCTAATTAAAGGCAGAGAGGCTCAAAATCAGGAAAAAAGGTATAGGGAGGGCTGCATACCGTCTCTCTTTTTAAAGCAATTATATAAAAAAAATACATTAAGGCGATACAGTTATCCTTTAATGTTAGTTATTTAGTTAGAAATGAATTTTAGTGCTATGGAACTTTCTTATAAAAACCTTTAAATTAAAGGAAAACTATGAACTTTTTTCATAAAACAGTTAAAGGGGCACTGTGGTCTCCACACAAGGCTATTTTCTTACCTTTAAAACGAGCCATCAACCACCTCTCTACGTGCTCCACAGCCCAAGATATAAAGACATTACAGACCAGAAAGTTAATATGTGGGAGGATGACATTTCCACCTTTCTGCCGGCGAGCACAGCCTCAGACTTCAGTGTGTGAGGGAGACAGGAAGTCCCTCCACCTCCCTGCTTCTCCCACAGAGAAAAGGTAAGGGAATCTACAGCCCTACCCTCCCACGATGTGAAAACACCTTTTTCACACAGAGTTCTCATTCTGCCTGAAAAGGCTGTTTTCACAGTTTTCTGTAGGGGGGGTGTTTGAGTGGGGAAAGGCCCACAGCACCCACAAGTGGGCAGGGCCAATGCACCTGCGAGTGGACGGGGACACGGCACCCATGAGTGGGCGGGGTCAATGCACCAGTGATTAGGCAGGGTCATGGCACCCGCGAGTGGGTGGGGTCACAACACCCGTGAGTGGGCAGCGCCAAATGGGGTTGTAAGGGAAGGGGCCAAGAGGGGGCCTGCAAAGGAGGGGCCATGGGGCCCATGAGTGGGACAGACCAGGGCGGCTGTAAGGGCAGGAGGAGACATAGGGCAGAGTGACTGTCACATGGTTTCAGAGCAGGAAGTGCAGGGGACCTGGTGACGTTACTGCCATATCACACACAAAAATGTAAATATCTCCAAAACTATGCAAACTAAACAATGAAAGTAAATTGCAAAAATTCTCAGGAGAGCAATTCCTAACAATTTATCTAAAGTCATTTTTGGACCACAGTTCCCCTTTAAAATGAAAAGTACTTGGGCAAAGGAGGTAGGATTGGTACTTTCTACCTCCCAGTATAATTTCTACGAGGAGTGGCAGCATGTAAAAAACTGCTTCTGTCAGGCTTCCTGAGTGCTACAGCACTATCTTTAATACAAGGTGTGTGTGGCTTAGGGCAAGTAGTTTAACATGTATGCAAACAAACAGTCAATAGTACTTACGTGGAAGGCTGTATTATATATCCAGAAAGGGGTTTTGAGGAGACAGAAATGCCTAAAACACAAATAGTCCTATATCAGAAAGAGTAACTTATATCCTCTGCACTTCTCATTATTTATAATAAACAACTATCCTTGGTGTTTTTTAGTTTTTAAATTGCTATGTTTTATTTTATCAGAAAACACTGTAATGCTATGTTTTATTTTATCAGAAAACACTGTAACCTAGTAGCCATGTGTATTATGGGACTGCATATACCTCAAGTGAATGGCTCAGGGCCTGCCGGCCACACGTATCCTTTGGTGAGTGCAGACCGACTGTTTAAATATAATTATTTGCTAATATTAACTGCGGCCCATCCATTTTAGTGAAACCAACACATAAGGGGTATTTAAAACCCATTCTTTTCTTTGCTTAAGCCTTTACCCATAATATTTCATATCATTTTATATTCTTGTGTTTTTAGCAGGGACATTTTCTTCTATTAAAATGTATACTTAAAGGGCAACTATACTTTAAAAAAATTACTTTTCCTCACCTTAAAATTTAAATAAATATGTGTAATTAGCACTTACTCGGAGGTGTGTGTGTTGCTGCATGCCTTCTATCCAGTAATAATTTTGCTCAGGCTCAGAATCCCCGTTTCTTCTTTTGACTCCCTTTCCATCTGACCAGACTTTTTTTTTTATAAGGGCAAGCATGCTCAGTTATCACTATGAGACAGCACTGGGAGAGGAAATTTCCCACATACCTACAGTAAAAGCTGCATACAGCATGCCAACTGTCAAAACTCTTTCAACATTCCAGCAAAACTGCTTACAGCAGAAGATACAGTATCTGTTGTATTCAATTAGATCAACTGGACTTGAAGTTTAGTTCTTGAAGACGTTTCGCTAGTCATCCGACTGGCTTTCTCAATCAGAATGACTTGTACAAGAATCTGTGGCAATTATGTACCCTGGAAAATCCCAATTAGCATATCACAGCCAAGTGTTAAGGGCGTGATTGAATAGTGGCTAAGAGCAGAAGAGTTTATGATAATAAGGCACTTGATTGAAAGTGGAAATGTGAGATGCTTCAAATTGGATATGGGGGACAGATCAATAAAAAAAAAATAGTACATTATTGGTTGGGAAGAATTATAGTTTCCACTAATTGTCAATTTAAAATAAAAATAAAATTCTGTATAGATGCCCCTTAAGCTACCTGTATCTAACTATATTAGTGGGGGGTTGCAATTTAAAACCCCATATGTACTTGTTTCATAGTAGGGAAAATATAACAAGCTTTATTGTACCCGGAAGAAATCTTATTAGGGCATTTCTTTTACAAACATTTTTTAAAAGCACAAAACAGAGGAAATTTGGTGTCAAGAAATGTATTCAATCTCGGGGTTAAGCCAGGTGTCTGGATTTACATTTGTTCTACAGCTTGGAGTCTAAATCTTGACATCCAGAATTATCAAGCTGCAAAGCTATAGAGTAAAAATCCATTTTTATTCATCTTAAGTATTTTTTTTTAAAGAGCCAAAATCCAGGCTTGAAAATAGGATTTGATTTCTTCTTAAATCTCTGAAGCTGTAGCACCGTTTTATCTGATAATTTTAATCCCCTCCCCCTTTTTAAGTTTCAAAAGTTCATTTACAGGAAAGGATTTGTATTCATTGAATCTCTGTGCATCATATCTCATTTTAGTCAGCCAGTGTCTATAGCAGCTTTTTTTTTTACCCAGTGGGATACAGTAGAAGTAGAAACAACTACTGTAAAGGGGACTGTATAAAAGGCACAGAACTTACAATCAAAATTCTAACATGTTATTACCATTACTACATTTTGTTCCTGGAATGGAATAAGATAATGTCATCAGTGCAACTTGTTCCAGTGAATTATTGCCCAAAATCAAGCCATAATTTTAACATTGTGTATGAAATGATTGTGAAGCCATACAAATTACTGAATAAAAACTGATATAAATATACAGTATATGAATAGCACATTGTACAGGGATCATAATACTAGATAGTTATAGATGTAATTCTTATAATCTGTACTAGAACATTCAGCATATTCCTCAAATGTATTTATCTGCTGTCTTGAATGACAACAATTGCAAATGTAATATCTATTTATAACCTTCTTATGTTAAACAGTATAGTACACCTTTAGAGAAGTTTTTTTTAATGTAGCTAACAATATATCATCACAATTAAAACTATGATCTTAAATATAAATAAACAAATAGATAAACAGACTGATGACCATTTCTCTCTACCGTATATCTCTCTTATCTCTTCTTATATGGACCAACTATTCCTACCAGGATTATGAAGGAGCTAAGTTTAATAGTTTCCAGACGCACCCCTGACATTAACCAGTAAGTATTATGCTGTAAGTCAGTGAAGTTCTACAGTGAATGCTAGCATAAATATATACTGACAGTGGACACATGTTATGTACAAGGAATTGGATAACAAAACATCAATTCATTTACATTGTAACCTAAAGGATAAATAACTATTTTTAGCTGCCGTGGAACAAGCACAGAAGACTAAAGGGAATCTCAGTAGTGATACGGAGGAGAAGCTAAAAGCCATAATCATGATGGATAGTGGTATAATTAAGCTGTAATGTCAGTAGGATTGAATGCAGGACCTGCATAATGGCCTCTCACTACAAGATAAATGTAGGCCTAAATCTAACGTGTTTATGGAAAATAAGCAGTGTCTAGAGATCATCAAAATGCTTTATATTCTCACTGAGAGAACAACAGTCCTTTTAGAATCCATTTTTTTTATTATATTGTTTGTATTGTTGCTTAGATACTACATTTTATTAAGTATTAGTTGGCCACAGCTTTTAGCTGTCAGGAGTCTGTATTATGATTTATAACCGAGTGCTCAGTTTTTATATTGGAAGTTGATTATTCATTCATTGTGAAAGACTTTTTTTCAAGGATTGTATGGCAGGTGTAGAAGTTAATTTTATGTGCTCAAGGCATGGGGTCACTATAAAAATGTAGATGTATCCCCACTGGTAAACTGATGCTTCGTCTTATTAAAAAGTATTGGGTGTGAGAGATAATATAGTGTAAGACCCAAAAATCCCTTTACAGTTATTTGCTTATATAACTAACATCATTTGGATAGGATCGAATCTTGTAGGTTCTTAGTATAAACAGCATGTCAGAAACAGCCCATTTTTTACTCCCATGGATGACCAGATTTTGCTATTAAAAAAAATAAATATATATATATATATATATATATCTATGAAGGATATTTGGGGATCTCTGTAGTGAAATAGACGTAGGACAGCTACATACTGTACATTATCTGTCAGATAAACTGGCTAGAGCACAGCTCCATTTATTATAATGATAGGGACTAAATAGTGGGAAGGAACGTGAATCTCCTTGCCTCTATCCAATCACAATTATAATGCATTTGAGTGCATTATAATTGGACTGCCCCCTGCTTTTGTCCAGGGTCTGACTCCCAAAGAAAGGGGTCTTACCACTGGCCCATACTGCAGCAGTGCATTTTTAAATAGCATTGGATCAGAATGTATTGATGGGAACATTAATATTGCAATCCTACGCAAAAATCAACGTCCCCGTTTTTTTAAAAAAATGCATTCATTGGAAAAATGATAAAAACAGGCAAAATATGTGTTTAGTGTGAGGTCTTACTCTTAACATAAGTAATGCACGCGTGATGGAACTGTACAATACTGTAAGTAAGAGAAGGAATTCACAGAATAAAAGCATGAATCAGTGAGGTTGCAAAAGCAGCAGCACAATCTTTTTAAAATGATAAAAACTGACTTAAACTGATTTAAAAGTGTCATGTCTATAAAACCTATGGCAGGGACAGAGGACACACCACCACTTGTCATGTAACAGTTTTGTACCTGGTGCCACTTGACCTGCCTCGACCATTCCAGGCTTCTCCACTCCACTGAGCCCAGTGCTGTTTGTACCCAACCCTCTGATGGCTGCCCTGGATACATAGGCTATAAACAGTAAATTTGTGGTCCATTTATTTATCTAGCATGCCTTACTGTATTGAGAAGAATCGTTGCTTGGCAAATTGACTCTTAGTAGAAAGTTGCTGAAGCTGTTGAGGAATGCTGGGAGACTGTGAGGACCTTCTTTGTTATACCAAACCTAGGTAAGTAGAACAAAAATTCAAATGCATTAGGAATCAGCCTATGTATAAACAGAACTGCAGGGCTACATTGCTTCTCTTCTTTAAACCATATGTATAATTAATAGTTGTGCCTTTTCTGGATTCAATTTGTAGAATTGCTTACATTTTTTAAGGAAAATATAACTTCCCGCCTGCTTCCCTTTCTGCCATCTTTAGTAGCCAAAGAAACTAGAGAACGGCAGACTTTATTTTTTAAAGGATAACGGTACTTTAAAAATTATTTTTTTTTAAATGGAAAATACACAAACCAATCCCCCCCACCCCAAAACCACAATAGTGATAAAGCTGTAACAACATAGGTTCTGCTCCTCCTATCTTTGCCTTTTATAAAGGTAGCCACCTCCTCTTCAAGCTGTACGAGTGATTTATGAGCTTGCACATGCACTAGGGTTGCAGTTCGGTCATGGCCATGACTGACTGCGCTTTCCAAGAGAACTGGCAGGCTGATTGCCTGTGTAATTGTTAAAAATGTTGCTAATTTTTCTCCAACCAATCAGATGTTAGCTTTCAAATGTTAGATAATATCTGATTGGTTGGAGAAAAATTAACAGCATTTTTAACAATAGGAACTTTTATTGAATCTCCCTGTTTATCTTCTGTTAAAGAGATTATACAGCACCAATATGTTCTTTTTCGGTTTGACAGATCAGATGGCATCACCAGCAGGAGAAGGCATTTAGAGATATCCCTAAAGATTATCTTTGTTGATTCTTAAATATTACATTGCAAAATACACTGGTTTAAAAATAAAACTTGTAGGAAAGTTCTTGTGATCCTTTCCAAACAGTGTCAATTGTAATGTTAAAAGGATTTGCACAAAGATGTAATAAAATGAAATGCCCAGATGAAGTGAACTTTATTACCTTGCTTAGTTTCAAATTAGGATTTGGAGGTGCAATTGGATCTGTTTTTTCTGCAGGACGCTGGATGCCAAAACTCCACCCTCCATATCTGTTAAGAAAAGGTGTGGTTAGTAACTGTTAATTAAGATAGTTACATGTGCATTTTGCTTTGCTTTTTTTTAAACATATATATTAGGGCAGCTACATTACATGTGTTGTAGATTCACATTTTGACTTTAAGGGGAATTATACCCTACCAACTACTCCCTATATAAAGTACCCAGGGTGAGGCCCTAAACCACTAGTTCTTTACCCCAAGGTTTACCATTGTTAGCCAACAATATTTACATCACCTTTTCATTGCTGTCCCTCCCCTTTCCATTCCTTCTGTAGGGGACCTGACCAATGAGAAAAAGCACTTGTTGCAGAGCACATCTTCCCATTGGCCAGGTCCCAAACCCAAATGGTGTCCAACCCCGAATAGCGATTGCAACCTAAAAAGGTTTAGGTACTTTCCCTGGATACTTCAAATTGATGGGGGTGTTTGGGAGAGTGCTTGTACAGCTTTTTATGGAGAATGCTACCTCTCAGTACTTCCCCCTATATAAAAGTACCCAGGATGAAAGCCTGGCCCACTCGGTCCTTGCCACTGGGATTGCAATATTAGAATTACACACCTAAATTTCAGCTGCTAGGCTGATCCGTGTCACCTCCAAGTCAGGTCCAGACCCAGAAGGTGGGCAAGTGTGGACCACAACCTAGTTATCTTAATTTTAGGTATGTATTACTATTTTACTATTGTGATCCCAGTAGTGATGACCAAGCGGTTCAGGTCCTCACCCTGCATACTTTAATGGTGGAAAGGGAAGATATCGCTATTGTTCTCTTTAAAGAAGAGGTGGCAACAACTGTTAAGGAGGATATCTGTTGTATTCAATTAGATCAACTGGACTTGAAATGTAGTTCTTGAAGACGTTTCGCTAGTCATCCGACTGGCTTTCTCAATTCAGAATGACTTGTACAAGAATCTGTGGCAATTATGTACCCTGGAAAATCCCAATTAGCATATCACAGCCAGGTGTTAAGGGTGTGATTAGATAGTGGCTAAGAGGTGTTATAGGAACGCCCAGAGTAAGGTGTTAAAACAGCATTGTACATGGCAGACAGTTGGTGTCGAACCCCCCCACCTCTATTTAGGCTTGGTTTCTTTATTTTCACATAAATGGCCTCCTTAACACCTCTCTTGAACCAGTCACGTTCCTTCGCCAGTATGTTAACATTACAATCTTCAAAGGTATGTCCTTTATCCTTAAGATGCAGATACACGGCTGAGTCCTGACCCGAGGAATTGGCTCTTCTGTGCTGGGCCATACATGCAAAGTCCTCTCCTATTAGCATGGGAATCCACCCTTCATCTTGATAAGCATTTGCCATTAAAGAAGCATTGCCCTGTATAGTCCCTGTTAGGCTGTGCATATGGGTTTTTCTTTGTCCATCGGGTAACATGTATGTTTGTTGTTTCATTGGATATTGATGCATGTGTATTTATTTTATGAGCTGTAAACAAGAGATCTAGAGAAGAGGGAGCAGAACATTGTGCATTATATCATGTTAGTCCTGCAGACGTTTGGAAACTACACTCCCAGCACTAAGAGCATTCTGGGAGTTGTAGTTTCCAACACTCTGGAGTGGCAAGAGGTTACTGTGTGAGAATGCTCCCATTTAAAGGGAAACTAATCGCCTCAAAACATGAAGAATCAGAGGATGTGCTTATTGTTAAAGAGTGCATTCTCATTTCTGTATGTTGAGGATTTAGTTGTCCCTTTAAATGGACAAAGCAGCATTCCCATACGTAGTCCCCATACAGTACCTCCTTATGGGAAGTTCTGCGGTCCATTTAAAGGGCAACTAAAGCCTAAACAATAAGAATTAGATTTCAAAACCCTCGACTCATCATGTTTCTATTTTTCAGGTAAAATGTACCTCCCTGGGCTTAATACTCGGATTGACTTATATTTATAATGCGGTGTAGATCCTTTCAAGAGCCACTTTTGTAAGAGGAACAACACAAACTTTGCATGTCCCGTCTCTCTGGCCGTTAGATGTAAGTTTGCGTTTTCCTCCTCATATTCATTACATTATATAGTTGTTTTAAGGTTTAAATAGTATTATCATTTTCCCCTGTCTTCCATATACGCTCTTAGAGATCCACAATTCAAATATTGTTGTAGTGCCAACAAGACATTATAACACATGAAATAGGTCTATTATTCTATCATTAATTCTCATTCCTACAGTTGAGACCATATCTTGTTTCTTCATCCTTCTACAATATGACTCTTTGATGCTAAAATTTATGTATTACGAACTTTTCCTCCCCAGCATGTGATTTGGACATTATGAGGTAGCTAGCATTAACACTATGGACATATTTAGAAAGGGCAAATTAACTGCTCTGATTATAACGACAGATTTTTTTTTTTTTACATATACATTTGACTTTTTGTATCCTTTTTTTCCTCGACTACTTGTTTTTGTTCTGGGGGTTTTGTGTAGAGGTGTTTAAGGAAGCAGCATCTAGTCATTGGCTGACGCTGCAACCTTGAATTACCCACGAGAAGATTAACAGGCCAGTCACCATGACCGTTTATGGTTGTGATTTGTAATTACACTGCAGGTAAATGCTCATACATTGCACTGTGGTAGGTGTAACATCTACTGTTTAGTTATACTGTTTTTTTAAGGCTAGAGGCAAGCTGGAAAGGGGCAGTACCATGAAGTAAGTAGTGACATAGCATGGATGAGAAAGTGTGATGTACCTGTTTGCTCGTGTGAATACATCAGTTCCCTCTACATTTCCAAGTGTTTTTCTTGCTCTTGAAAATATAACAGATGACATAAACAACTGGCGACGAGGATTAAGAACTTTAACCCTGTGTAGTACCAGCATCTCTACCATTGTGACTACTGTCCAGTCCTCCACATACAGGAACCACCAGTTATGACTCCACTTGCCTGTCACTGTCCATCTACAGCAAGACTGGCACAGCTCTCATTCTACTTCTGCACTGTTCAGTTAACTCTATCACTCGCTGTCTTCAAAAGTAAATTACATCTGTGCCTGACAATCTCCACCTTCACCCAACTTTGATTTTGTCTGATACCATAATCCTTGCACCTAAACTGGAAAAATGGCTACTTCTATCGTTTTGAGCATTTCCTGGAGCCATGGCCATCAAGAGTATAAAGAAAGAAGCTTTATACTTCATTATCTGGTTCTGCTGTTTTGACATTACTGCACCTTACCTACAGACAGCACTACTGACTACTCAAAAATGCTCTAAAGCACTAACTGAATATTTTTAATCCTAAGCAAAACAATCAGATTGAAAAGATACAAGTTTATAATTGCTAACAAACTACCCCCATGGACCATGGACTCCTTTGTCACCCGTTTAAGACAATTAGCAACAAGCTGGCAATTTCGCTGATGTTGATGTGAAATCACATCACATCATTGTATCCTTCACATCATCTAAGCTACGGCGCAAAGCTTACAAGCAGATTGTTGCTTGCAGGATCTCTCACCATTGCACGGGTCCCTGGGAATTTCTGAGACTCAAGCTGCTGCCATAGAGGAGGCACTGATGCACAGGTGGTGCAATCTTGTGCACACTAAACGCAACTACAGGCACTGACTGCTCAAAGAATGTGCTACAATGTGGCAAACATTTCCCCTCATAATGGTGACCGTCCTTCTCTAGGACGTAATGTACTAATTGTGGAAAACTAATCATTTTGCAATTGTATGTAAATCTGCTCCTAAGTCATCCCTACGCACATCAGATAAACTGAGCTCAGCACTAGTCAAATACTTCAGCCAATTCTGAGATGAGTCACCTACTGTTTGCAGTGACTATGTGTTTATTACATCCCACTGCACAAACTGTACATTCCCCCTCAATCACAATATCTCTCCTAACACTGCAGGTTGCTTTTACTATTGACCACAGGGCCTCTGTGAACATTATAGACATGTGTACATATTGCCACTGATACTAAACCTGCTTTGATACCTGTACAAACAAAATTTTTCCTTATGGCTCTCAACTCCTTTGCCGACAGTAGTAAATTTGATTCATATATTTACTACAAAGAATAAAACCTATACTAACAACTTTCTTGGTACTACAAGGCTCTGGGGTTGCCTTCTCAGCTTCACACAGCTTTTAACTCTTGGACTCATCAATATAGTTCACACTGTAGCTAACCCAACAGTCTCTGATGTAAGAAGCACTAAGTTGCAGTCAACTCCAATCTTTTGTGGGCCTTGGTAACTAAAGATTTTCAATTCACCTTCACATGATGAAGACATTCGTTCCAATTTCACAGCCACAACAGACGCAATTCCTTTTCACTTGAGGAACCAATTGAGACGACTAGTCTTTAGAGGAACCAGACATCATTGAAACTGTTTCCGGCCCCACTCCTTGTTTTCGTCCCATAGTGGCTGTACCTAACCCAAAGATCCAAACAAAATAAGAATTTGTGTAACGGCATGCGCCCTTCGCAAACACTGCTATACAGAGAGAGAGACACCTCTCTCCACCTCATGATGTTATTCATCTTCTAAATGGAGCCACCGTGTTTCTCTAAACTGGATCTCAATAAGGGTTTCTCACCACTGGAACTTAGTCCAGAATCCAGATACATAACTACATTTTCCACACATGTTTGGTCTGCGAAGAACAAACGACTACGTTTGGTGTTTGCTCGGCTGCGAGATTTTCCAAGAAGCAATAAATAACATTATTCACATATTCCAATGCCCTCAATTACAGTGATGACATACTAGTTTTTGGAAACACAGAATGACCACATCTCTGCCCTACACGCATATTTGAGTGCTTATCATCCCAAGGACTTACACTCAACAAAGACAAATGTGAATTCAACAATCTACCTTGGATTCCTATGGCCACAATTTTTCTGCTGCTGGGATGCAACCTGATCTAAAAAAGTAACAGGCAATAAATCAACTACAATCCCAAATGATGTTGAAGTTTTCGCTCTTTTTCTTGGCATGGCCAGTTACTGCGCTAGGTACATCAAGGACTTCTCCACTATCAGTGCACCTTTGGCGAGACCTCACCAAACAAGGATGTGCATTTCAATGGTCATCAGCATGCCAAAAATCCATTTGAGACAATCAAAACGAACTTAATTCTGCTGCCACTAAATCATGGCTTATTTTGATCCTCGCGTAAACTGAACTAATTGTGGATGCCAGTCCATTGGGGACTCGGAGCTATTTTGTCCAATTAACCAGAAAACCATGACCCCCAAGCTATCTTTTCTTATGCAAGCAGAAGTCGGACAGTTACAGAAAAGAAATATTCTCAGCCAGAAAAAGAAATTCTAGCAGTTGTCTGGGATGTGAACACTTCCACTTATTTTTATATGGAGCACCCATTTACAATTGTTACTAGATCATTTGGCTCTTATATACCATTTATGGAAATCCAAACAAAAATGCCTGCTCGCAATCGAAAGGTGGGGTTTTACGACTACAAGGATCTACTACAAATAATTCATCGTCCAGGAAAATATAACAATCCTGCTGATTACATTCACGACATCCTCCCACTACTATACTCCCATACTTTCTATTGATAGGCCACAACTATTGCGAAGAATATTAACTTTGTTGCGCCAAAACCTGTGCCAAAAGCACTCACATTGACAATGTTTATAGAGGCAACCAAACGGACAAAACTCTTCTTTGCATTAATACACATAATTGAAACCAACAGGTGTGCATGAAATCCGAGAGCTACCTTTCCTGATCCTGAAGTTCATCACTGAACTAAGGCATTTGCAACTGTCAAAGATGAACTTTCCCTTGCTAAGGGACCATCTCATTCTAAAAGGAACCAAATTAGTAGTACCCTCAGGCCCTTCGCCAAACTACTGTAAATATTGCCCATGAAGGACATTGTGGCTTGTTGGCACTAAGAAACTTCTCAGAGAAAAAGTTTGGTTTCCAACTGGATCAAATATTTGAAAAAACTATACACGCACTGTTCCACTTGCCAAGTAGTAACAACTTCTTCCAAACCTGAACCACTCTCCATATGTCTTCCTTACCCTCAACGTTTGGGATGAAATTCTGTGGACATTTATGGTCCTCTCACCCGATGGACTACCTACTTGTTGTTGTAGATGAATATTCAAGATATCCTGATATTTCATTCATTACATCCACATCAGCTACCACTATACTACCTGCGTTGGACAGTATTTTTCAGCATATGGCATACCCCGATTGGTAAAAGACAGACAACGGGCCACCATTTAATTGACATCTGTTTCAACAATTTGCTGCATCTTTTGGATTTAAACACAGAAAAAAACTCCTTGCTGGCCCCAAGCAATGGCATTGTAGAACGGTTCATGAGTACTCTAGGTAAGAGAGTTAAGGCAGCTTATCTGGAACAAATTCCCACATAGCAGGCATTGTACAAATTTTTACGCAATTCCAAACACTCCTCACTCAAACCACTAATGTTCCTCCTGCAAACTTGTCTTTAACGGCCAATTCTACACTTCTTCCAGAAATCCCTAGTGCACACAATCCCCACCCTAGTGACTCTTCTATTAGAGAAACAGATTCTCATCCAAACAGAAATGAAACAATATGCGACCAAAACGTCATGCTCAGTCCTCCCATGCATGTCTAAATGATAGGGTGGTTGTTTTACAAAAGAGACATACAAAACAACCTCTGCATACATCCCAAGCCTTACCATGTCATAGCCAGAAAAGGTAGCATGATTACGGCACAGCGAGATGGACATAGCAATAACCCGGAATGCTTCATACTTCTCCCCAGTCTGAATAAATACCACAGGCAACAGACAGGAGTCAGAGAGTCCTCCTCAACACATTAGGAGGGCCAGTTCAATCACCTGAATGCATCCATGTACCTGCTGATACTTCAGTATCACACCAAGGAGTGGTGGTCAGTCCTCCGATTCACGAGACCATGTTCAGGAGACGATACCCCTGCCGACCACGAAAACCCCCACCAAGGCTTATTGAGGAAATATAACTCTTTTCATAATATAAACTGATCTGTATTTTAATATGCCAGTGTTTCATTTATTTTTTCATTACTATAATGTATGTTTTGTGTTTAACCTTTAAAAAAAAAAAAAAAAAAGAGAGGGATGATGTAACATCTACATGTTTAGTTAATACTGTTTCCTTTAAGGCATATAGGCAACTGGGAAAAGGGGCAGTACCAGGAAGTAAGCTAGGAATAGCATGGATAGAAAGTGGTGATGTACCTGTGCCTGTGTGAATAATCAAGTTCCTCTACATTCCAAGTGTTTTCTTGGCTCTTTGAAATATAACAAGGGAGACATACAGTAGGTAGAGTAAGTATTAATAAAGGGCCACATTCTGAGTTAAGGTAACTATAGTATTGACTCTTTTAATCCTTTTGCAAACATTGAACTCCCTTTTCAAAACATACTATGCTGTCCTCAAAAATGTGAACTTTCTCGTTAAGTAAGCACACTTCTAACAGGTTGTTTAGTCCTGGCTACACTGGATTGCATACAGAACATAAAATTGTGTTACCCTGAGATTGCACTTGAACCCATACTATTCTCTATAGTTGAATTTAGTAACAGGCTCAGCACTGAAATGTTTGATACAAAATTATAATGTGCTTTCAACAAGCTTACTTCTTTAATCTTTTTTTCTGGGATCCCCTGTATTCTTGAGTAAAAATATAAGTGTTCTTCTCCTGTCAATAGTTTCATCTAGTGCATCTTCTTGAGACAGTAACCAAATGATGACCAGTCCTGTGTTAAATCCCAAGACATCTTCAAAGTTCCTATGCAAAAAAAACAAAACCAACAACAATGGTATATGCACACTGAAGGTAAGAAGGTTCATGTGCAAAGTATAAATAACCTGTTTACAGTTACTGTCAATTATGATTTGGGTCATATATAAAAAGATGTTTTTACACAGTTAGCTAGCATTTATCTACTACACAGCCTATAAGAGATATCCCCAAGAGTTATGGATTATTACTGGAGCAAACTAACAGAGTACTTTTTGCTATAAGCTACTTTAATTGTGTCTTAATAAGATATTGTTCTGAAACATGTCAAATTAAGACACAATAATGCAGGTTGAGAGAGAAAACCACTAGTTTCAATAAGCTGTTTTAATTACCTTTATTCTCCCTCATTGGTCCATCCAGCTCTCTCTTTCCTCTGACAGTGATGATACCTTTAGGAAGACACAGTCGCAAGAAGCATGTTCTTCCCATTGGTTACAAGCAAATTGCAAAATGGGTGACACTGGAATGGATCGTCAGGGACGGTTATAAAAGACGTACCTGTTCAGGGATCCCGCGGCGGCTCTGTCCGGTCTCGGCACTCCTCGGAGCTCCCATCGCGGTGTGCACATTTTTTTTTCTACTTCCCCTATGGATATGTTTGCCAACATTTGGTAGCACCCAGCACCTATGTCTCTGTGCTAATCTGTGAGTTTGGCAGAATCACTTTTTGTACTCAAGTATATATGCACACAACACATCTAAGAATCATTAGTGTTTATTTATATCATGCAGATTCTGGGTGGTCAGGCACGATGTGAGATACATTTATTTGGCATACATATATTCTATTCATTTAAAGTCATCAAATCAATGAAGAATTTGAAAAGCCCCATGCAATGGTCTCTCAGTAGATCTCATGCTAATGAACCTGTTCTTTATTAGCATCTGAGATGTTTTTCAACCATCAAAGGAGACATTCTACAAATTTTTGTTTTAGTTTTGTCAATATTAAACCCCCCACACATGTAGGATTTACATCACAATGCACTGGAGCATATGATTGCTCAAAACATTGTTAATAATTGTTTTTTGGCAGTCATTTGTGTGTATGTAGCAATGTGTATGGATTCCACCATTGAAGAATAGGCTATAATGTATTTATGTATGTATTTACCATCTGTAGATAAATTGGCAATATTTTTTGACCCAATATGTGAATATAAATGTTTATTTCATTCTTTAGAATTGTTTTCAAAATTTTTGGTTCTCAATGAAACTTCTATAATAACTGTTAAAAATCCATTTTGACAGGACTTTCGCTCTATTAATAGCCATTTTTTATTATTATTATTATTTTTCTTTAGTAGACTATGTCTAATGGGGTACAACTATATAAAATATAAACACGGTATCTATTTTAGCATGCTGTACATAGGATTGGACACTCCGCTTTCGACCAAATTGCTCCTCCTAAAGCAGAATACCCACTGTTATTGTGCAAAGCAATTTGAGTAAGCTGTGTGCGGATTTATGCTACCTGGTATCAGTCCTAGTGCAGCTTATCTGTGATTTAAGGATTCCCTTTAATTTAGCCTGTTTTCTCTGAATATACCAAAAAGGTGTATCATAAAAATCATGGCATTTACATGGACTTCTACAAGTCTGTTGTGATGTTTGGAGAGGGGTTTCTATAGTCTGATTAAAAGGTAATAGGATGCTTTTTACATCATTAGCACTTGGCAGACAACACAGACATGTTCATATTTCTAAACTAGATTAAATTTATTTTTAGAAATGTAATTTGTTTATTTTTATGATAAACTTTTTGTGTGAAACATTTTGCTTCTGATTTCCAAGGTTAGTGTATATTTTATATTTTAGGTCACAAAGTTACCCATACCCAGCTGAGTTCCTGACTTGTATATTTTCCTTTGGATGGAGAGGGCCTCTCCTGTCAGCATTTTGAAGTTGTAGTTTTCCCAGCACCGTTAACTCCAAGGAGGCCAAAGCACTGGAAAAGAACAAGGCAAAGGTAAACTATATGAATAGGATGCATACATCTAGTATAGTCACAGGATAGGGGTTGTGGAACTCCACCTACTGCGGTCTTGCTATAGAGGCACAAATGCATAGAAAAACTGTTCAAGTAAACCCGTTATCTGCTATAAGGCAAACAGAGGTAGTTTTTTTGTTTGCAGAGCCCATGCCCATAGCTCTGAATGGAGTATGCCATAGGGCTGAGAATGCAATTTCTGCAATATTCTGCTTAGAAGATTAGTAAAAGATGCTGATCTAATTTACATTCTGCCATTTTATCTTTATAATACCAGCTCTAGATTCAGCTAAACTATAAGGATTGTTGCAACCCATGCCACTTTCTGCGTATATATTGCAGAGGGTTTAGAACTAGTATTTTTTTTATACAAATCAAGCTTAACTTACAATCAGACCCTTTGTATTTTTCCTTGCAGATTAAACATTTAGTACTGCTAGACTTATCTCCCTTAACTCCCTTACCTCTCCAGCTGGAATACACAAGAGTCATGTTATTAACAACAACCATATTCTTGTTAACGTGTGGTAGATTTTTGTGAGAACCTTGAAGTTGCAAGAGATCTGTATTTATTCGACCAGACTCTACACGTTCTCTCTCTGCCTTACATCCTCATCCTCTTCCAGGATCATTACTGACAACTGGGGGAGATTTTATACATGTTCTTTTGATAAACTCCTATGTTGACAACACATTGTTAGTTGTTGTAGTTAGCAATTAAAATGGCAAATTGTATTGATTCAGATTTTAGGGAATTTCTCAGATTTTACCATTTCAACATGCAGTAAAGATATTCCACTAATAATTATTAATCAATTTCTATGAATTGCCTTTTCCATTAATGGCATTTTACCTTTCTCAGAATAAGCCAACCAAATGCTGATTACAGAAGCTAATCTTTTCCTCTTCTATTTGCTCCGCTTCTGTGGTTGATGGCATACTTACTGCACTAGAATAAATCAGACTGAACAGGAACACACACACATAAACCTCCCAACTGCATTAACTTTTTTCACAATTTGGTATATAAAAATACCACCGGTACAGTGGAATCTTCTACTGGTGATAAGATTCTTAATGCAATTTAGTGATACCTCTCGTTTATATATATACCTTAAATGATGCTGTATGCATATGATTGCAATCTTTTCAACTTGGCAAAGTCATGGAAGGTTATGCAAAAAATCTTAGAAGACCTGGATCGGATTGTAGCGTTTGTTTTTACACAGTTCAATCTTTTACACTAGTAACTAAACTAAAGTCTAAACTTGTTTAGAATAATCACACACTAATTTGGGTTATGAATCACACTGTGCCAAGTGTATTGAAGAATGAGTAATGATTATTACCAGTCTTAAAGGTATTACCAAAACATTTTTCCTGAGCCTTAACCAAACAGATGTACCTCAACCAATTAGAGTTTTTAATGGTTTACTACAGTTAGAAAAAAATCTGATGATATCTGATTGGTTGTTGCAAATTAGAGCACAAGCAAAATGTTCACCTCTAATAAGGCAATATATATTTTTTATAATAGTGAATCAAGGTTACTACTTAAAAGTTCTCTTATAGTTAAAAATAGTGCAGCATTTTAAACTATAAAAAATTTTATTGAATCTCCCTGAATGATACAAATACTTTTACACTTATCATCATAAATAATTGTATATTACAATAAAAGATATTTTATTTGTATTTTTAAAAAAAAATCATAACTTTCTAAAGCACAAACAGCTTACTTCAGTAAGTATGTCAATTGTACCTGCACACCAAGGCAACATTGCATTGCAGGTGTTTTAAGGGGAACTAAACCAATTATCATCTTTTGAGTAGTTATAGCCTTAAACTTGCCAAAAGTTATTATTTCACAAAGAAACTTCTTACTTGACAAGTGTAGTCACACACTTCTACAGCCATTGAGACATATGCATTTTGTTATTCTGGACATACTCAGATCAGTTTTCCCCTGCCTATTAAAAATATGATGTGGGGCACATTCAAGTGACTTCATTCTGTCTGCCCTCCCTATGCAATAGCGAAGAAGGAAGTTGTTTCTTATTAAATATTTTTAGGTTTCAGTTTATATACGGCAATCCTTATCTGACCTACTACACTGTTGGATAGATGCACAGCTCAGTAGGGGACCTTGTGAAACACCCCCAATCGGGTGGTGTCTCAGGGTGGTATAATAATGACTTCGACAACTAGAGGGAAAATTTTCCCAATAAAAAGACCAACCCTGGTAAACAAAGCACAGCCACAGAAAGGTACAAAAAGTAAAACCTGCGTTTAGGTTCACTCATAAAAGCAGGAATATACCTGGTGGATATATCTTAAGGAAATAGACGTAAAGGCCAACAGCCAAACAATGATGGCGTACAGGACTTTGCGTGGGAAGCCAAGTCACACCGGTAGAGCATCCTCCTTATCTCTTCCATGGACGGACCATTGTTGCGGCAATGTCCTTCATCTGAGTTCCAATTCACCAACACTCCAATTCTACCTCCATAGGGAAGACCGACACATGTTTCACCACTGCTCATAACGCCTTGGCTTCATCAGGGTCACTGATAAGCCGAGGCGTAAATGAACCGGGTGAAACACATGAGCTGTGTTTACAAAGTGAGCTGTGACCATCGCCAGCACCACAAGCCCCTGGCTTGACCATGGCCCACTTGTATCCTAATTCCAAGATAGAACACCATCAGCTACATCATAAGCCCGCCCTAAACTCTCCCTAAGGTTTTCTAGTCTCTGCATTGGTCAAATTTTTCAGAATGCTCCCACACAGACCCTTAAAACCGCAGGTTTGTTGGTGGGTTCCAAACCCCACAACCCAACCCACACCCAAAATTAAACATACCTGCAACCTGACCATAATGCACCCCACGTTTACAGCTTTTCGAACCAGACCCGCAAACCCATTCAAATTACGGTTTACCCGACCTGCAAATCAGGTAATCCAGGGGTATCCAACCTGATGCAGGATGCTAGTCTTTAGGCAGGGGAAAGCACAGACATTACAACCTGTAACTACTTCACATGGTATAAAACATGAATGTCAGAGACAGTGCAGAGTAGAAGAGAAACTTTACAAGCCTTGTAAACTTTTGATTGAAAAAAATCCTAGGCTTGTTTTTTGAAATGGACGAGAGAGTTCTTTTGAGAAACAGTACCACTTTAATATTTGGGTTTCATGCTCCCTTAAAAAAGTATTAGGATAACTAACAATGAAACCTGCTAAAATTTAAAGGAGGAATACGTAAATTTTACTATCTATTTTTTAATTGAAACATATCTTTAGATTCCACATTCCTGATGGTCTGAAAAAGCCAGCACTCTTCTTTCCGTGCAGACCTGCTCCTCTCTATCCCTCAGATTATTCTCTCACATAAATCCTGGCTTGTTGCCAGAGCTTATTAACAGTAGAAATGTTAGTTGTAAATAACCACTCTAACGTAAGA
Organism: Hymenochirus boettgeri; assembly: GCA_019447015.1. NCBI lineage: Eukaryota > Metazoa > Chordata > Amphibia > Anura > Pipidae > Hymenochirus > Hymenochirus boettgeri. The sequence goes on along the minus strand of JAACNH010000256.1, from coordinate 30,864 downwards.
AAGTCCAACAGGATGTCAGGTGATTATGAACATAGCTGTCTCTACAGGCTACTCACCGTGGAGATGAAATCGCTGTTCAGAGCTACTCCAACGTAGGAAATTGTATGCAATCCCGTTATTTTGGTTGACATTTCAGGATTCCATAGGTGGTCTTAGAGGACGGTTGAGGGATTGTTAGGACAATAAAGTACATAAAAAATAGAAACACCACAAAGTAAACGAAGACACAAATCAAAAAATGTAAACTAGGAGTATGCCAGTTTAACACAGAAAAAAAAAGATGTTGTTGAATGGCAAAAAATTTAATCAGGGGGGTTCTGCTAAAAGGGGGGCAGATCTCGCGGGAAAAAACAATGCAGAAAAAAGAAAAAAACTGGGTTCTGAGAAAAAAAACGAGATACTATGGGCCCTCTGTGTTAGCTAAGATTCAAATACGTGGTGGCCGAATAGAAATAACGTGCCCATGGGAAGGAACCCATTTGAAGACATGTTTTGACACTACTTCTGCCTACTGCTGTTTTTGAACACCTCTTTAACTACAGTGCTATACACCCTTAGGCAGCTCCCTAATGGAGATTCCACAGCTGTGCAACTTTGGTAAGTCAGTTTATGTGAATATTTAAAAGAAACTTACACTGAAAAAAATGACATTGCTTCATTCTATTCTATAAATGAATACATGTAGTAACCTTACTGATGTGTTTGTGTGGCTGCAGGACTTCACTCCAGTACTGTTTTGCTGAAGCTTACTCCTTAGTCCCCCAGCCCCCTGCCGACTATCTGACTCTCTGTAAGGGCAAGCATGCTCAGTAATCCCTATGAGACAGCATTGGAGAGGGAATTTCCCACCTGCAGTTCACTTACCAACTGTTACCATTCCAGCTACAGCAAACTATACATAACAGGAGAGTTTATGATACTAAGGGAGAACCATACAAACTCCTTGCAGATTGTCCAGAGGTGGTTCCACTCAGTCTTCAGCGCATCTGCTAGCCACTATAACAATCTGTTCAGTACAAAACACTGATGGGATTTTAGCTAAGGTCAGGATCTAGGAGCCAAGTCTGCAGAAGGAAGCAGACAAAACCCTAGCAGTAGCGCAGCCATGCAGATTGGACCCCAGCAGTAGAGACTCCACGATCCTATGAACTGCAAGAACAGTGCTTGCTTGCTAGGATAAGTTTTACATGGTACTGTTGCGTTACATAAAGCTCCTCAAACTGCTAGAGCTTGTCACAATCATTTGCCTTATTTCCCACAACCTTACATAGACATCCTGTGACAAATTATTTTCCTATTTTCCAGTGGAATTATTATTTGTTATACAATGATCTGCATGACTGAAAACCTTCGTAGAAATACTTTTATATTACACAATATGAGAAAATTATGAAAAGGGATCAATACCTGTAATCACTGTCTGTTTTATCCTTTATTGCCATTAGAAAGTAAACCCACAGAAGATGAGATAATACTATTGATGCCGATAAACAGGTTAATGCAAACATTAATGAATGAAGCACTGCCTGATTACTAAATGTCCCTGCATAAGGTACATCCATGAAAAGGTGAGTATCTAAAAATAATACAGATAAAAAATAAGGGGAAAAAATGCACAGTTTTAGTTATGAAGTCGTTTTATGCACGTTGCATTTCAGTTTTCATAAGTTTATATTGGAGACAAGCAGATTAACATCTATGGGATCTGGAATTTTCTGGAACACTACATGTCCTTCCTCTATTTATTGATCAATTAAACGTTTTTACTTTTACCTGATTTCCCAAAATAGGATCCAAATGATAGAACATAGGATACCCAATATATGCCCTTGTGACTTCATTTAGCTAGCCATACACATGCTACTGCTGTTATATCACCCGCATTGGATTCCATCAAAATCCACCTGCAAAATGCATTGCCACCTAACCGACCTCCCATGTCTTTATGGGAATGTGTCAGGTTCAGAGTCGGGGCCTATGGCGGTCCTTATCACTACAGTCACTCTTGATTGTTTACGTGATGCGTCGGACGGTGATAAATTTCCATTATGTTACATGGTGTAGGGCCGCTTTATAACCTTAATTTAAAAAGTAAAATAGAAGTCTAGGACCACCTATTTGTAGGGCGGCTACAAACTATATGGCAAGCGCATGCAGTTGGCTGTTCAATTGCTGCGGCATATTGCTGTGTGTTACGTCCTAACCCATATCTATTGGAAGAGACATCGGTTTTCTTGCCAAAAGATGTGTATGCTGGGGGTCCAATAACGGATTCGGAAAACGCACACAGTGAGGCCACTTCTATTGTATGGCACTGGCAAAACGAATCTAAAACTCATAAAATGATGGCTACAACTCAGTATAAAGGTTATGCTGAAAAGTGCTTTTTTTAACTAATGTGTTGAACGAGGAACGTGAACTCAATAATGAAATGAAATTTTCTAGAAAAAGGGCATTTCTAGAAAAAAAGTTACATAGGCAACACTTAACATATTTTGGCTGATGCACTTGATATAGGCAACACAAATTGATCCAAAACTTTGTTGTTTGTATTGTATAGGTTTTACCTCCTCAAACTGAATTTCACATAGCTGGGAAATGCATGTCTAACCTGATATACACAGTAATGTTCCAATGCTCCTCCCCCTTTCAGTGTCTCCTGGTAGCAGCAGAAGGGAGTCCAGCAACCATTTCAGAAGGTAGAAGGAGAGAAGCAAACATTATGATAAAATGTCATGTTGAGATACATTTTCTAGCTTTGTAATTTTTGCTTTGGGGGGGTTGATTAAATTTTACAAGTTTTTTAAAACTGTGGTGTCGGCAAAACTGTTTGACTGCAATGTTGGCAGTGATCATTTACTCACCCAAATAAATATAAGTAAAGAAATTCCCACCAAGGTTAGGGTAGGGTAGAAAGCTGGTAGTTTGAAGATTGCGATTGTTGCTATGGAAAAGGCCACTGGAATCAGGTACATTAACTGATAACACAAAAAATATTCCACAGTCTGAGGGCTAAAACAATTATAATCTAACCAAAAAGTCCCATGTATAAAATGTGTGCACAATTACATAAACATTGTCATAACCACAGTTCATAATTGCATACCATTCATTTAAGATTATTGGATAGTTCAGGATAATACTATTGGTTTAAGACATACACCTATCTATTTCCCTACCCACGGGGGGTTTCCTATCCAATAGTTGATTTAGAGGTAGACAAAATAATGAATAAATAAAGCAGACTTTTGTTTATTAAAAGAGAAGGCATCAATCCCCTCTAGAAACTACCGGTATTCAATAAAGTACAACATATACTGTAAGACATTTCCAAGGTTCTTCATTGTTGCTACAAGAACTTTGTATTTTTGTATATTTTCACACTGAAGATGAAACCTTGTTTCTCATGCGCCACAACTTTTTTAGATTGTTAACAGAGTGTACCTTTAATTTAAATTCAAGTACCACATAAAAGATTTTGATCCTCACCAACTCTCTACCAATTTTGCTGCACTGGGGTTCAATCTAACAGAATATGTGAAAGTGTAAGTGTTATGGTTTCATTTTATCCTTTGGTAATCCAAGTAATGAACAGGAGATAAGTGTAAAGAAATCAAAAACCCTGTGCAAATGTACATAAAAGAATTTATGCTGGTGAGGCAAAGGTGGTCATTCCACATATTGATTTGATTACTTTTTTTTGTACATTAATAAAAGAATAAACAATTAGAATTCATATGCAAACATACATCATCTATTTAAAAATCCATGAACATATTTATTTGTAGGATTTATTAAATGAACAATATCCTGAGACTTTTAAGTTTTTGACATTGCCATTTGCTAAGTTAAGGTTGTCACCAATGTTATAAAAGCAAACACAACATCACCTTCCACGCCTCTCTGTTCTCGGAGGGTTGCTTGACAGCAGACAAACTAACACGGCACGCAATACAATATGTCATTTTCGTCACTTGTTTCATGATTCTTTTTAGTGTCGCTCTGTATCAGGTGTTGAGATGCTCCGTATCAAAAAGCTTAAGAGGTAAACACATGATATGTTGGGAATGGAGGGGGAAACAAGCATTTCTATTACGGAAAGAATTGTACAGACGAAAATAGTAAAGAACTTGTATTTGTGGCTGTGCGACATATTACATTGATGGTGGAAACATATGTGCAGTTGGCCTTCATTCAGAAATATGTCTGTGTAAAGCATCTGTGATATTTTGTCTTGAGAGAAAACAAGGTAAAGGCTCTTTTTTAACAAAATGCCATCTGTATCTTGTCTCATGTCTATACAATGCACTGCCAGAAAAGATCAAGAACAAGTTAAGTAAGAGTTCTTACTGACCATCCGGATAAGGGGCGTAGTCTTTCATAATACTGGGCATGGCCTATTATGGGCATGCATTCTGGCGTAGCGTGGAGTTGTGTGTTTTGGCTGAATATGGTATGGAGCGCGTAGGGAGGGTATGAAGCCAATCATATGCCTGGCACGCATGTCGGGGGTGCTATCTCGGAATCAAGAAACAAAAAAAAAGGCAAACTAATGAAGTTGCACTCTATAGGCCTTCATATAGGAGTCCAAGTCATATGGCTGCTGCACTTGTCTTGTGTTTTTTTAATTAACAAGCAATATAGCTAAGGTATAAGGACCAATCATGACCTGCAGTCATGTCTGGTTAATGAACAATGCGAATCTATAGCGCGTTGAAAGCGAAAGGATGCTTATCTCTTTAGCTATGTGATGTTATTTAGCCGCTTCTGGACCTGCATAAGCTAAAGGAAATAAGGAGTATTTGCTATCTTACCGTTCTCTGGAACGGGAGTAAGAATTAACTTCTTGTTTTTAGATTTTTGTGGGCAGTGCTATTGATATACATGAGACTGCAGAGTTGCCTCTTTCTATAAGATTGTTTCTCCATTTATCTCGCTGGCAGGCTATTTGAATTGCACTTGCCCCTGGATGGTTTGGGTTGCAGATAGCAGTCCCTAAGCTATATAGGTGCCTTTTTTTTATTTGTCGGTAAAATGTGAATTTGTATTAGTAGCTTAAAACAAATCTGGCAGATCACGTTAAAACACTTTCCTGCCAATCATTCGGGTGGCCAGTGGGTGATGATACATTTTTGGTCACAGGATAATCATATACTATAAGGTGAATGTAGACAGGTTTCGTACACACACGTCGATAAGGATTGGCCTTTTATCGGTACTGTGGCGGAGCCATCTGAATGGATGGTGGGTAGGTTTTGTGAACTGTCCGTCTGGGACACACGCGACTCGGAAATAACAGTGAAGGGTTCAGAGTGGGCAAATAAGGCAAGCAGGCAAGAATGAACAGAGCTGATAATTGTGTGGGTGAAGGTGAGGGGGGAAAGAAATCGAACTTTAGAGAACTTAACACGCGGGTGATGCTAGAGGTCGTTAATGCGTCTCGAGTATCTCTCCCGGGGAAGAGAGTAGCGGTCTGCGTGTGTGACAGGCGGCAGGGCATCACTAGCACAGATGAGATAATATATAAATCTTGACGACGAGCGAGGTCTTAATCTGACAGGAATATGCGGGTCTCGCTGCTCTAAAAAATATGAATTATACAGTGAGAAAAAGAGTAGTGGATACAAGACAAGGGTTAGCACGTGCCAGCATTCTCATCATCTAGGTCATCTCAACACTACTACTATCTGCTGCTTACTGAATTTAGCTCTCGGCTGATGCACCTAACAGGATCGATTAAAAGTGGGAGGACAGTAAAAGCAGGACCGCACCCTAAAAACAAAAAAAAACAAATGATATATTTGAACTATGGATGTATTACTATCCAGATATTTAAGGATAATGATTGCCTCCATTCGGGCAGAGTAAGTTCCTCCCTCCATGCAGTCAATCAAGGCGGACTGCGACATCACAGCCAAGTGACTGACGCTTTTCCGCTGAACATGCTCAAGAGAAGAGAATGCATATAATAACCTGGCATTTAGTTCGATCGAGAACTGACAAGTCACCAGTTTTTTTTAAGAGTGGACCTCCTTAAAGAAAATCTTTAAACCAGTTTTCTACCAAAAGTTGAACAAAAAGGACAAAGCAACATTATAGACTTACCAGGTCATAGAGAAATTTATCACCAGTAGCAGGTCTCCCCAATTCCAGCGATATGTTGTAGTCCTTTTGCACCATTATAGTCTTGACCACATAAATAGCAAAGCTTGCAGTTGTGATGGAGTAACCAGCCAGGACGAGAGAGCCACTAATGTATTCACCAAAGTTACAGACCTAAGGAAGGCAAGAGATAAATTTTTTGAGGTGATATGTCAAGATAAAATTATTGAGCTCTTGATTTCTTATCTAACTATTATTTATAAATAACAACCTAAGAAGTCTTCTACTCAGTTATCAAAGTTATAATAGCCTGCTAGAAAACAGAGAAATATGTATCTTTTGCATTACTGAAGCACAGTTTTTGAGTGGGCAACATGGCATATAAATCAGTTTATTGCTGTTGTATGTTCCAGAAGATGCTTTAAAGGACAACAATATCAAAAAAAAAAACAATAACATCACCCCCATTACAGTCCACACTTCCAGCAGCTGAAATTTTTTACTCCATTTACAACCAGTGTGCCTTCCCTTAGATATCACAAACAGCAACAATAAATGCTAAAAGCCGCCTCCTAGATAGCCCAGGCGGCTATGGATATCATAACACTTCGCTGGTGGGAATGTCTGACAACCTCTCTCCTCCTCCTCATGCCAGATGCAACCACTATGAAAGGTCCTGTTGCTAGACTGCAACCTACAAATCAAGCTGATCAAGAATGGGTGGAGGGTGTTTTCGCATGCTGCTTTGGAATTAACAAGTGAGACCACAGGGAGATCATCTGCCCCCCTTCACCATGGCTATTAAGGCAGCGAGCTCATCAGAAAAGGTATGGGGCTGCATCCGTCTCTTTTAAAGCAATTATATAAAAAAAATACATTGAAGCGATACAGTTCCTGTTAGTTGTTAGAAATGAAAGTGATATGGAACTTTCTATAAAAACCTTTAAATTAAGGAAAACTATGAACTTTTTTCATAAAACAGTTAAAGGGGCACTGTGGTCTCCACACAAGGCTATTTCTACCTTAAAAACGAGCCATCAACCACCTCTCTACGTGCTCCACAGCCCAAGATATAAAGACATTACAGACCAGAAAGTTAATAGTGGGAGGATGACATTTCCACCTTTCTGCGGCGAGCACACGCCTCAGACTTCAGTGTGTGAGGGAGACAGGAAGTCCCTCCACCCTCCCTGCTTCTCCCACAGAGAAAGGTAAGGGAATCTACAGCCCTACCCTCCCACGATGTGAAAACACCTTTTTCACACAGAGTTCTCATTCTGCCTGAAAAGGCTGTTTTCACAGTTTTCTGTAGGGGGGGTGTTTGAGTGGGGAAAGGCCCACAGCACCCACAAGTGGGCAGGGCCATGCACCTGCGAGTGGACGGGGACACGGCACCCATGAGTGGCGGGGTCAATGCACCAGTGATTAGGCAGGGTCATGGCACCCGCGAGTGGTGGGGTCACAACACCCGTGAGTGGGCAGCGCCAAATGGGGTTGTAAGGGAAGGGGCCAAGAGGGGGCCTGCAAAGGAGGGGCCATGGGGCCCATGAGTGGGACAGACCAGGGCGGCTGTAAGGGCAGGAGGAGACATAGGGCAGAGTGACTTCACATGGTTTCAGAGCAGGAAGTGCAGGGGACCTGGTGACGTTACTGCCATATCACACCAAAAATGTAAATATCTCCAAAACTATGCAAACTAAACAATGAAAGTAAATTGCAAAAATTCTCAGGAGAGCAATTCCTAACAATTTATCTAAAGTCATTTTTGACCACAGTTCCCCTTTAAAATGAAAAGTACTTGGCAAAGGAGGTAGGATTGGTACTTTCTACCTCCCAGTATAATTTCTACGAGGAGTGGCAGCATGTAAAAAACTGCTTCTGTCAGGCTTCCTGAGTGCTACAGCACTATCTTTAATACAGGTGTGTGTGGCTTAGGGCAAGTATTTAACATGTATGCAACAAACAGTCAATAGTACTTACGTGGAGAGGCTGTATTATATACCAGAAAGGGGTTTGTGAGGAGACAGAAATGCCTAAAACACAAATAGTCCTATATCAGAAAGAGACTTATATCCTCTGACCTTCTCATTATTTATAATAAACACTACTTCCTGTGTTTTTAGTTTTTAAATTGCTATGTTTTATTTTATCAGAAAACACTGTAATGCTATGTTTTATTTATCAGAAAACACTGTAACCTAGTAGCCATGGTATTATGGGACTGCATATACCCAAGTGAATGGCTCAGGGCCTGCCGGCCACACGTATCCTTTGGTGAGTGCAGACGACTGTTTAAATATAATTATTTGCTAATATTAACTGCGGCCCATCCATTTTAGTGAAACAACACATAAGGGGTATTTAAAACCCATTCTTTTCTTTGCTTAAGCCTTTACCATAATATTCATATCATTTTTATATTCTTGTGTTTTTGCAGGGACATTTTCTTCTATTAAAATGTAACTTAAAGGGCAACTATACTTTAAAAAAATTACTTTTCCTCACCTAAAATTTAAATAAATATGTGTAATTAGCACTTACTCGGAGGTGTGTGTTGTTGCTGCATGCCTTCTATCCAGTAATAATTTTGCTCAGCTCAGAATCCCCGTTTCTTCTTTTGACTCCCTTTCCATCTGACCAGACTTTTTTTTTATAAGGGCAAGCATGCTCAGTTATCACTAACATGAGACAGCACTGGGAGAGATTTCCCACATACCTAGTAAAGCTGCATACAGCATGCCAACTGTCAAAAACTCTTTCAACATTCCAGCAAAACTGCTTACAGCAGAAGATACAGTATCTGTTGTATTCAATAGATCACTTGTTAAAGTTAGTTCTTGAAGACGTTTCGCTAGTCATCCGACTGGCTTTCTCATCAGAATGACTTGTACGACTGTGCATTATGTACCATGAAACATCCAATTAGCATTCACAGCACACAGTGTTAAGGGCGTGATTGTATAGTGGCTAGAGGCGAAGAGTTTATGATAATAGGCACTTGATTGAAAGTGGAATGTGAGATGCTTCAAATTGGATATGGGGGACAGATCAATAAAAAAAAAATAGTACATTATTGGTTGGGAAGAATTATAGTTTCCACTAATTGTCAATTTAAAATAAAAATAAAATTCTGTATAGATGCCCCTTAAGCTACCTGTATCTACTATAATAGTGGGGGGTTGCAATTTAAAACCCCATATGTACTTGTTTCATAGTAGGGAAAATATAACAAGCTTTATTGTACCCGGAAGAAATCTTATTAGGGCATTTCTTTTCAAACATTTTTAAAAGCCAAAACAGAGGAAATTTGGTGTCAAGAAATGTTTCAATCTCGGGGTTAAGCCAGGTGTCTGGATTTACATTTGTTCTACAGCTGGAGTCTAAATCTTGACATCCAGAATTATCAAGCTGCAAAGCTATAGAGTAAAAACCATTTTATTCTCTTAAGTATTTTTTTTTAAAGAGCCAAATCCAGGCTTGAAAATAGGATTTGATTCTTCTTAAATCTCTGAAGCTGTAGCACCGTTTTATCGTGATATTTTAATCCCTCCCCTTTTAAGTTTCAAAAGTTCATTTACAGGAAGGGATTTGTATTCTAGAACTCTGTGCTCATATCTCTTTTGAGTGTCATATCATGTTTATATTTTTGCAGAGTTGTTACACAGTATAGAGTAGAACAACCTACTGTAAAGGGACTGTATAAAGGCCAGAAACTTACAATCAAAATTCTAACATGTTATTACCATTACTACATTTTGTTCCTGGAATGGAATAAGATAATGTCATCAGTGCAACTTGTTCCAGTGAATTATTGCCCAAAATCAAGCCATAATTTTAACATGTGTATGAAATGATTGTGAAGCCATACAAATTACTGAATAAAAACTGATATAAATATACAGTATATGAATAGCACATTGTACAGGGATCATAATACTAGATTTATAGATGTAATTCTTATAATCTGTACTAGAACATTCAGCATATTCCTCAAATGTATTTATCTGCTGTCTTGAATGACAACAATTGCAAATGTAATATCTATTTTATAACCTTCTTATGTTAAACAGTATAGTACACCTTTAGAGAAGTTTTTTTAAATGTAGCTAACAATATATCATCACAATTAAAACTATGATCTTAAATATAATAAACAAATAGATAACAGACTGATGACCATTTCTCTCTACCGTATATCTCTTATCTCTTCTTATATGGACCCTATTCCTACCAGGATTATGAAGGAGCTAAGTTTAATAGTTTCAGACGCACCCCTGACATTAACCAGTAAGTATATGCTGAGTCGTGAAGTTCTACAGTGAATGCTAGCATAAATATATACTGACAGTGGACACATGTTATGTACAAGGAATTGGATAACAACACAATTCATTTACATTGTAACCTAAAGGATAAATAACTATTTTTAGCTGCCGTGGAACAAGCACAGAAACTAAAGGGAATTCTCAGTAGTGATACGGAGGAGAAGCTAAAAGCCATAATCATGATGGAGAGTGGTTAATTAAGCTGTAATGTCAGTAGGATTGAATGCAGGACCTGCATAATGGCCTCTCACTACAAGATAAATGTAGGCCTAAATCTAACGTGTTTATGGAAAATAAGCAGTGTCTAGAGATCATCAAAATGCTTTATATCTCACTGAGAGAACAACAGTCCTTTTAGAATCCATTTTTTTATTATATTGTTTGTATTGTTGCTTAGATACTACATTTTATTAAGTATTAGTTGGCCACAGCTTTTAGCTGTCAGGAGTCTGTATTATGATTTATAACCGAGTGCTCAGTTTTATATTGGAAGTTGATTATTCATTCATTGTGAAAGACTTTTTTTCAAGGATTGTATGGCAGGTGTAGAAGTTAATTTTATGTTGCTCAAGGCATGGGGTCACTATAAAAATGTAGATGTATCCCCACTGGTAAACTGATGCTTCGTCTTATTAAAAAGTATTGGGTGTGAGAGATTAATAGTGTAAGACCCAAAAATCCCTTTACAGTTATTTGCTTATATAACTAACATCATTTGGATAGGATCGAATCTTGTAGGTTCTTAGTATAAACAGCATGTCAGAAACAGCCCATTTTTTACTCCCATGGATGACCAGATTTTGCTATTAAAAAAAAAATATATATATATATATATATATATATATATCTATGAAGGATATTTGGGGATCTCTGTAGTGAAAGAGTACGTAGGACACGCTACATACTGTACATTATCTTGCAGATACTGGCTAGAGCACAGCTCCTTTATATAATGATAGGGACTAAATAGTGGGAAGGAACGTGAATCTCCGCCTCTATCCAATCACAATTATAATGCATTTGAGTGCATTATAATTGGACTGCCCCCTGCTTTTGTCCAGGGTCTGACTGCCAAAGAAAGGGGTCTTACCACTGGCCCATACTGCAGCAGTGCATTTTTAAATAGCATTGGATCAGAATGTATTGATGGGAACATTAATATTGCAATCCTACGCAAAAATCAACGTCCCCGTTTTTTTAAAAAAAAGCATTCATTGGAAAAATGATAAAAACAGGCAAAATATGTGTTTAGTGTGAGGTCTTACTCTAACATAAGTAATGCACGCGTGATGGAACTGTACAATACTGTAAGTAAGAGAAGAATTCACAGAATAAAGCATGAATCAGTGAGGTTGCAAAAGCAGCAGCACAATCTTTTTAAAATGATAAAAACTGACTTAAACTGATTTAAAAGTGTCATGTCTATAAAACCTATGGCAGGGACAGAGGACACACCACCACTTGTCATGTAACAGTTTTGTACCTGGTGCCACTTGACCTGCCTCGACCATTCCAGGCTTCTCCACTCCACTGAGCCCAGTGCTGTTTGTACCCAACCCTCTGATGGCTGCCCTGGATACATAGGCTATAAACAGTAAATTTGTGGTCCATTTATTTATCTAGCATGCCTTACTGTATTGAGAAATCGTTGCTTGGCAAATTGACTCTTAGTAGAAAGTTGCTGAAGTCGTGTGAGGAATGCTGGGAGACTGTGAGGACCTTCTTTGTTATACCAAACCTAGGTAAGTAGAACAAAAATTCAAATGCATTAGGAATCAGCCTATGTATAACAGACTGCAGGGCTACATTGCTTCTCTTCTTTAAACCATATGTATAATTAATAGTTGTGCCTTTTCGGATTCAATTTGTAGAATTGCTTCATTTTTAAGGAAAATATAACTTCCCGCCTGCTTCCCTTTCTGCCATCTTTAGTAGCCAAAGAAACTAGAGAAGGCGGCAGACTTTATTTTTAAAGGATAACGGTACTTTAAAAAATATTTTTTTTTAATGGAAAATACACAACCAATCCCCCCCCCCAAAACCACAATAGTGATAAAGCTGTAACAACATAGGTTCTGCTCCTCCTATCTTTGCCTTTATAAAGGTAGCCACCTCCTCTTCAAGCTGTACGAGTGATTTATGAGCTTGCACATGCACTAGGGTTTCGTTCGGTCATGGCCATGACTGACTGCGCTTTCCAAGAGAACTGGCAGGCTGATTGCCTGTGTAATTGTTAAAAATGTTGCTAATTTTTCCAACCAATCAGATGTTAGCTTTCAAATGTTAGATAATATCTGATTGGTTGGAGAAAAATTAACAGCATTTTTAACAATAGGAACTTTTATTGAATCTCCCTGTTTATCTTCTGTTAAAGAGATTATACAGCACCAATATGTTCTTTTCGGTTTGACAGATCAGATGGCATCACCAGCAGGAGAAGGCATTTAGAGATATCCCTAAAGATTATCTTTGTTGATTCTTAATATTACATTGCAAAATACACTGGTTTAAAAATAAAACTTGTAGGAAAGTTCTTGTGATCCTTTCCAAACAGTGTCAATTGTAATGTTAAAGGATTTGCACAAAGAATTTATAAAATGAAATGCCCAGATGAAGTGAACTTTATTAACTTGCTTAGTTTTTTTTTCATTGTTTTGGTGCATTGGTTTTTTTTCCCAAAAATTTTCAAAAGGACATTGTTTTTGGTGGGGGGGAAAGGGGGTTTGTTTTTTTTTTTTTTTTTTGGTGGTGGGGGCCAAAAAAAATTTTTTTTTTGGGAAATTTTCCCTGGGTTTTGTTTGTGTTGTTGGGTGTTTTTTTTTTTTTTTTTTTTTTTTTTTTTTTTTTTTTTTTTTTTTTTGTTTTTTTTTGTTTTTTTCCCCCCCCCTCCCTGCCGCCCAAAAAAGGAAAGACGGCCTTGGGGGATGCCCCCCCAAAAAACTCCAAAAAAAAAAAAACCCCCCCCCTCCCCCAATTATCTTGGTTTTAAAGAAAAAAAAGGGTTTGGGTGGGGGTGGGGGTTTTTTTTGTTTTTTGTGTGTTTAAAGTACAAAAACTTTTTGTTTTTGTTTTTTTTTTTTTAATTTTAACGAAAAAAAATTTAATTTTTTGGTTGGTTTTTTTACAAGGGGGTTGGGGCAAAAAAAAATTTTTTTTTTTTTTTTTTTTTGGCCTTTTTTTTTTTTTTTTTTTGTTTTTTTTTTGTTTTTTTTTTTTTTTTTTTAAAACAAAATAAAAAAATAATATTTTTAAGGGGGGGTTTAAGGGGCGGGGCAATCCCCGCTTTTTTTCACAAATTCAACGTTTTTTTTGTGATTTTTTTTGTAAGAAAAAAAAATTTTACCAACATTTTGAACTTTTAAAGGGAATTAAAATACCCTACAAACCTACTCCCCTATATTAAAAATACCCATGGTGAGGGCCCCCGAAACCCTGTTCTTTACCCCAAGGTTTTACCATTGTTGCCAACAAATATTTTACATCCCTTTTTCTTGCCTGGTCCCGCCCCTTTTCCATCCCTTTCTGTGGGGGAACCCCTGAACCAATGAGAACAAGCACTTTGTTGCAGAGCACATCTTCCCATTGGCCGGTCCCAAACCAATGGTGTCCACCCCGAAAGGCGATTGCCAACCAAAAAAGGTTTAGGTACTTTCCCTGATACTTCAATTGATGGGGTGTTTTTGGAGAGTGCTTGTACAGCTTTTATGGAGAAATGCTACTCTCAGTAACTTCTACCTATATAAAGTCCCCTGATTAAACCTGGCCCACATCGGTCCTTGCCCCACTGGGATTGCAACTATTAGAATAACACACCTCACTTTCAGCTGCTAGGCTGATTCCGTGCACCCTCCAATCAGGTTCCCGACCAGAAGGTGGGCAAGTGTGGACCACAACCTATTATCTTAATTTAGTATGTATTACTATTTTACTATTGTGATCCCGTCGTGGATGACCAAGCGGTCAGGTCCTCACCCTGCATACTTAATGGTGGAAAGGTAAGAATATCGCTATTGTTCTCTTTAAAGAAGAGGTGGCAACACTGTTAGGAGGATATCTGGTATACGTTGATGCAGTTGCTGTTTGGTCTCCCCACATACAAATCAGAGCATTCTTCACTGCCCTGCACTGCATATATGATGTCGCTTTTCTTGTGTTTTGGTATTGGGTCTTTCGGATTACCAATTGCTGCCTTAGTGTGTTGTTCGGTTTAAAGCAGACAGGATACGATGTTTTTTGAAAATTCTTCTTAATTTCTCGGAGACCCCTGCTACATATGGGATGACCATGTTCTTCCTCCTGTCTTGCTTTTTCCCTTCACTGTTGGTACTCGTGTCTTTTCTTTCCTTACTTCTTTTGACAAAGGCCCGTCTGGATATCCACAAGTTTTAAGGGCTCCTCTGAGATGTTTCATTTCTTTAGCCTTCGCCTCTGTGCTAGTGGGATGTTCTCGGCTCTGTGTTGCAGGGTTCTGATGACCCCCAGCTTGTGTACTAAAGGGTGGTGGGAGTCAAACATCAAATACTGATCTGTGTGTGTTGGTTTTCTGTAAACCTCTACTTCCAGTTTACCATTTTCCTTAACTTCTACCAAGCAGTCCAAGAAAGCCAGTTTGTTGTTTTGTACCTCTTCCCTTGTGAATTTAATGTTTTGGTCCACCGCATAATGTGTTCTGTGAAAGCTTGTACTTCCTTCTGGTGGATTTTAACCCAGGTGTCATCAACATATCTGAACCAGTGGCTGGGTGCAAGCCCTTAAAGGTATTAAGCGCCTGTGTTTCTACCTCCTCCATGTAGGTTGGCCACAATATGAAACTGGAGATCCCATAGCACATCCATGTTTTTGCTTATAGAACTTATCCTGTATTTGAAATAGGTGGTATTCAGGCACGTCCAACAAGAACACACCTGTTCTGGGTTGAGATCAGTTCTGCTTGTAAGAGTGCGTCTTGGCCCAACCGTTTTCTCACCATGTCAACAGCCTCCTTGGTGGGTATACAATTGAAGAGAGATGTCACATCATAGGACACCATAGTTTCTTCTACACCGAGTACTATACTTCAATCTTGTTGGTGAAATCCTGAGAGTTCTGGATGTGATGCTTAGAACTTCCCACCAAAGGTCCTAAGATGTTAGCTAGATATTTTGCCACCTTGTATGTTACAGTTGATGCTGCTGACTATAGGTCTTAGTGGGGCCCCTTCCTTATGTATCTTTGGGAGTCCATATATGCATGGATGTGCCTCACCAGGGTAGAGGCGATGATACATTGCTCGGTCAATGGCTTTATCCTTTTGAAGCTGTTGTAGTAAGTCTATGACTCTTTTTCTTGTAACGGCTGATGGGATCCCTTTTTAAAGCCTCATATTGTTGTTATTTCGGCCGGAGCATGGTCACCTTATCATGGTAGTCTGAGGTGTTGATACCACTGTGCTTAACACAGATTCTTGTACAAGTCATTCTGAATTGAGAAAGCCAGTCGGATGACTAGCGAAACGTCTTCAAGAACTACATTTCAAGTCCAGTTGATCTAATTGAATACAACAGATATACCATGACCTGGATGAATGAGAACCTTCACAGCATGTTAAGGAGGATGATAGAGTGCAAGCTAAATATCTCACTTCAGGAATATTTGGGCGGTAAGTAGTATTGAAAGGCTATGTTTTTTGAAAGGGGAAACATGCCATTTTAGAACAGGGGAGTTCTTTCAAGGACTGTTGGTGGGCTTTATTATACCTCTGTTGGATGAATTGTAGTGTATTTGTCAAGAGATATCTTTCATATCCTCCATCTGTTTAAAGGGCTACCATGCAAATTACCCAGAAATATGCTTGTGAAGGTTCTCATTCATCCAGGTCATGGTATATCTGTTGTATTCAATTAGATCAACTGGACTTGAAATGTAGTTCTTGAAGACGTTTCGCTAGTCATCCGACTGGCTTTCTCAATTCAGAATGACTTGTACAAGAATCTGTGGCAATTATGTACCCTGGAAAATCCCAATTAGCATATCACAGCCAGGTGTTAAGGGTGTGATTAGATAGTGGCTAAGAGGTGTTATAGGAACGCCCAGAGTAAGGTGTTAAAACAGCATTGTACATGGCAGACAGTTGGTGTCGAACCCCCCCACCTCTATTTAGGCTTGGTTTCTTTATTTTCACATAAATGGCCTCCTTAACACCTCTCTTGAACCAGTCACGTTCCTTCGCCAGTATGTTAACATTACAATCTTCAAAGGTATGTCCTTTATCCTTAAGATGCAGATACACGGCTGAGTCCTGACCCGAGGAATTGGCTCTTCTGTGCTGGGCCATACGTTGATGCAGTTGCTGTTTGGTCTCCCCCACATACAAATCAGAGCATTCTTCACTGCACTGCACTGCATATATGATGTCGCTTTTCTTGTGTTTTGGTATTGGGTCTTTCGGATGTACCAATTGCTGCCTTAGTGTGTTGTTCGGTTTAAAGCAGACAGGGATACGATGTTTTTTGAAAATTCTTCTTAATTTCTCGGAGACCCCTGCTACATATGGGATGACCATGTTCTTCCTCCTGTCTTGCTTTTTCCCTTCACTGTTGGTACTCGTGTTCTTTTCTTTCCTTCTACTTCTTTTGACAAAGGCCCAGTCTGGATATCCACAAGTTTTAAGGGCTCCTCTGAGATGTTTCATTTCTTTAGCCTTCGCCTCTGTGCTAGTGGGGATGTTCTCGGCTCTGTGTTGCAGGGTTCTGATGACCCCCAGCTTGTGATCTAAAGGGTGGTGGGAGTCAAACATCAAATACTGATCTGTGTGTGTTGGTTTTCTGTAAACCTCTACTTCTAGTTTACCATTTTCCTTAACTTCTACCAAGCAGTCCAAGAAAGCCAGTTTGTTGTTTTGTACCTCTTCCCTTGTGAATTTAATGTTTTGGTCCACCGCATTAATGTGTTCTGTGAAAGCTTGTACTTCCTTCTGGTGGATTTTAACCCAGGTGTCATCAACATATCTGAACCAGTGGCTGGGTGCTATGCCCTTAAAGGTATTAAGCGCCTGTGTTTCTACCTCCTCCATGTAAAGGTTGGCCACAATAGGTGAAACTGGAGATCCCATAGCACATCCATGTTTTTGCTTATAGAACTTATCCCTGTATTTGAAATAGGTGGTATTCAGGCACAAGTCCAACAAGGAACACACCTGTTCTGGGTTGAGATCAGTTCTGCTGGTAAGAGTGCTGTCTTGGCCCAACCGTTTTCTCACCATGTCAACAGCCTCCTTGGTGGGTATACAAGTGAAGAGAGATGTCACATCATAGGACACCATAGTTTCTTCTACACCGAGTACTATATCTTCAATCTTGTTGGTGAAATCCTGAGAGTTCTGGATGTGATGCTTAGAACTTCCCACCAAAGGTCCTAAGATGTTAGCTAGATATTTTGCCACCTTGTATGTTACCGAGTTGATGCTGCTGACTATAGGTCTTAGTGGGGCCCCTTCCTTATGTATCTTTGGGAGTCCATATATGCATGGATGTGCCTCACCAGGGTAGAGGCGATGATACATTGCTCGGTCAATGTTAATTGCCACAGATTCTTGTACAAGTCATTCTGAATTGAGAAAGCCAGTCGGATGACTAGCGAAACGTCTTCAAGAACTACATTTCAAGTCCAGTTGATCTAATTGAATACAACAGATATACCATGACCTGGATGAATGAGAACCTTCACAAGCAAACCTAGTAATATATTAAGCATGTAATGTATTGGCTGGATAGTGTAGTGGCTAAAGGCACTGCCTTTGATGTGGGAGACCAGGGTTTGAATCCTGGCTAGGGGCAGCTATACAAATGTTTGGATTATTATAATACACTAGTAATATAATAACCTAGTAATATAATAACCATATAATATTATTTATAAAAATAATTAATAAGTAATATAATATTACATGGTTATAATATTACTAGGTTATTATATGGTATTATAATACCCTAGTAATATAATAACCATATAATAACCTAGTAATATAATAACCATATAATACCCTAGTAATATAATAACATATAATATTATTCCTAAAAATAAATAATAATAAGTAATACAATATTATATGGTTATAATATTATTATAATAATCCAAACATTTGGATAGCTGCCCTAGCCAGGGTTCAAATCCTGGTCTCCCATGTCAAAGGCGGTTCCTTTATTCACTACACAATCCATCCCTCGAATCTTAGAAAGTACTGTTTGCTAAGCCTAGGAAAGACTGTATGCTAGCAGGAAGGATCTTTTGTTCGTACATTCTATAATCCCGACAATTGCCCGCCTGACTTGTTTTAAGAAGTTTTGGTGACAGTGACATGTTCCCCAGACCATTTCCCAGGTGCACAGCCATTTACAGTAAATTACCACAGTTAGTTTTACTGTAATTCACTTGGACTTTTCAAACTATCTCTCTCCAATAGACTTGAATGGGTCTGAATTCGATCTTTCCAACTTTCTCTGAAGTTCGAAAGTTCGAAAACGACAAACAACAAACTGCTTTCTTGGACTGCTTGGTAGAAGTTAAGGAAAATGGTAAACTGGAAGTAGAGGTTTACAGAAAACCAACACACACAGATCATTATTTGATGTTTGACTCCCCCACCCTTTAGTACACAAGCTGGGGGTCATCAGAACCCTGCAACACAGAGCCGAGAACATCCCCACTCAGCCAGAGGCGAAGGCTAAAGAAATGAAACATCTCAGAGGAGCCCTTAAAACTTGTGGATATCCAGACTGGGCCTTTGTCAAAAGAAGTTAAGGAAAGAAAGAAACACGAGTACCAACAGTGAAGGGAAAAAGCAGACAGGAGGAGAAACATGGTCATCCCATATGTAGCAGGGGTCTCCGAGAAATTAAGAAGAATTTTCAAAAAACATCGTATCCCTGTCTGCTTTAAACCAACAACACACTAAGGCAGCAATTGGTACATCCGAAGACCCAATACCAAACACAAAGAAAGCGACATCATATATGCAGTGCAGTGCAGTGAAGAATGCTCTGATTTGTATGTGGGGGAGACCAAACAGCAACTGCATCAACGTATGGCCCAGCACAGAAGAGCCAATTCCTCGGGTCAGGACTCAGCCGTGTATCTGCATCTTAAGGATAAAGGACATACCTTTGAAGATTGTAATGTTAACATACTGGCAAGGAACGTGACTGGTTCAAGAGAGGTGTTAAGGAGGCCATTTATGTGAAAATAAGAAACCAAGCCTAATATAGGTGGGGGGGTTCCCAACCAACTGTCTGCCATGTACAATGCGTTTTAACACCTTACTCTGGGCGTTCCTATAACACCTCTTAGCCACTATCTAATCACACCCTTAACACCTGGCTGTGATATGCTAATTGGGATTTTCCAGGGTACATAATTGCCACAGATTCTTGTACAAGTCATTCTGAATTGAGAAAGCCAGTCGGATGACTAGCGAAACGTCTTCAAGAACTACATTTCAAGTCCAGTTGATCTAATTGAATACAACAGATATCCTCCTTAACAGTTGTTGCCACTCTTCTTTAAAGAGAACAATAGCGATATCTTCCCTTTCCACCATTAAAGTGCAGGGTGAGGACCTGAACCGCTTGGTCATCACTACTGGGTCACAATAGTAAAATAGTATACATACCTAAAATTAAGATAACTAGGTTGTGGTCCACACTTGCCCACCTTCTGGGTCTGGACCTGACTTGGAGGTGACACGGATCAGCCTAGCAGCTGAAATTTAGGTGTGTAATTCTAATATTGCAATCCCAGTGGCAGGACCGAGTGGGCCAGGCTTTCATCCTGGGTACTTTTATATAGGGGAAGTCACTGAGAGGTAGCATTCTCCATAAAAAGCTGTACAAGCACTCTCCCAACACCCCCCTCAATTTGAAGTACCCGGGAAAGTACCTAACCTTTTATAGGTTGCAATCGCTATTCGGGTTGGACACCATTTGGGTTTGGGACCTGCCAATGGGAAATGTCTCTGCAACAGTGCTTTTTCTCATTGGTCAGGTCCCCTACAGAAGGAATGGAAAGGGGAGGACAGCAATGAAAAAGGTGATGTAAATATTGTTGGCTAACAATGGTAAACCTTGGGGTAAAGAACTAGTGGTTTAGGGCCTCACCCTGGTACTTTATTAGGGAGTAGTTGGTAGGGTATAATTCCCCTTAAAGTCAAAATGTGAATCTACAACACATTTAATGTAGCTGCCCTAATATAATGTTTTAAAAAAAGCAAAGCAAAATGCACATGTAACTATCTTAATTAACAGTTACTAACCACAACCTTTTCTTAACAGATATGGAGGGTGGAGTTTTGGCATCCAGCGTCCTGCAGAAAAAACAGATCCAATTGCACCTCCAATCCTAATTTGAAACTAAGCAAGGTAATAAAGTTCACTTCATCTGGGCATTTCATTTTATTACTCTTTGGCAAATCCTTTTAACATTACAATTGACACGTTTTGGAAAGGATCACAAGAACTTTCCTACAGTTTATTTTAACCAGTGTATTTTGCAATGTAATATTAAAGAATCAACAAAAGATAATCTTTAGGGATATCTCTAAATGCCTTCTCCTGCTGGTGATGCCATCTGATCTGTCAACCCGAAAAAGAACTATTGGTGGCTGTATAATCTCTTAACAGAAGATAACACGGGAGATTCATAAAAGTTCCTATTGTTAAAAATGCTGTTAATTTTTCCTCCAACCAATCAGATATTATCTAACATTAAAGCTAACATCTGATTGGTTGGAGAAAATTAGCAACATTTTTAACAATTACACAGGCAATCAGCCTCCAGTTCTCTTGGAAAGCGCAGTCAGTCATGGCCATGACCGAACTGCAACCCTAGTGCTATGTGCAAGCTCATAAATCACTCGTACAGCTTGAAGAGAGGTGGCTACCTTTATAAAAGGCAAGAGTAGGAGGAGCAGAACCTATGTTGTTACAGCTTTATCACTATTGTGGTTTTGGGGTGGGGGGATTGGTTTGTGTATTTTCCATTTAAAAAAATAATTTTTAAAGTACCGTTATCCTTTAAAAATAAAGTCTGCCGTTCTCTAGTTTCTTTGGCTACTAAAGATGGCAGAAAGGGAAGCAGGCGGGAAGTTATATTTTCCTTAAAAATGTAAGCAATTCTACAATTGAATCCAGAAAAGGCACAACTATTAATTATACATATGGTTTAAAAGAAAGAAGCAATGTAGCCCTGCAGTTCTGTTTATACATAGGCTGATTCCTAATGCATTTGAATTTTTGTTCTACTTACCTAGGTTTGGTATAACAAAGAAGGTCCTCACAGTCTCCCAGCATTCCTCAACAGCTTCAGCAACTTTCTACTAAGAGTCAATTTGCCAAGCAACGATTCTTCTCAATACAGTAAGGCATGCTAGATAAATAAATGGACACAAATTTACTGTTTATAGCCTATGTATCCAGGGCAGCCATCAGAGGGTTGGGTACAAACAGCACTGGGCTCAGTGGAGTGGAGAAGCCTGGAATGGTCGAGGCAGGTCAAGTGGCACCAGTACAAAACTGTTACATGACAAGTGGTGGTGTGTTCCTCTGTCCCTGCCATAGGTTTTATAGACATGACACTTTTAAATCATTTTAAGTCAGTTTTTATCATTTTAAAAAGATTGTGCTGCTGCTTTGCAACCTCACTGATTCATGCTTTTATTCTGTGAATTCCTTCTCTACTTACAGTATTGTACAGTTCCATCACGCGTGCATTACTTATGTTAAGATAAGACCTCACACTAAACATATTTTGCCTGTTTTTATCATTTTTCCAATGAATGCATTTTTTTAAAAAAACGGGGACGTTGATTTTTGCGTAGGATTGCAATATTAATTTCCCATCAATACATTCTGATCCAATGCTATTTAAAAATGCACTGCTGCAGTATGGGCCATGGTAAGACCCCTTTCTTTGGAGTCAGACCCTGGACAAAAGCAGGGGGCAGTCCAATTATAATGCACTCAAATGCATTATATTGTGATTGGATAGAGGCAAGGAGATTCACGTTCCTTCCCACTATTTAGTTCCCTATCATTATATAAATGGAGCTGTGCTCTAGCCAGTTTATCTGACAGATAATGTACATATGTGCTGTCCTACTGTCTATTTCACTACAGAGATCCCCAATATCCTTCATAGATATATATATATATATATATATATATATATATATTTTTTTTTTTAATAGCAAAATCTGGTCATCCATGGGAGTAAAAAATGGGCTGTTTCTGACATGCTGTTTATACTAAGAACCTACAAGATTCGATCCTATCCAAATGATGTTAGTTTATAAGCAAATAACTGTAAAGGGATTTTTGGGTCTTACACTATATTATCCTCACACCCAATACTTTTTAATAACGAAGCATCAGTTTACCAGTGGGGATACATCTACATTTTTATAGTGACCCCATGCCTTGAGCACATAAAATTAACTTCTAACCTGCCATACAATCCTTGAAAAAAGTCTTTCACAATGAATGAAATCAACTTCCAATATAAAAACTGAGCACTCGGTTATAAATCATAATACAGACTCCTGACAGCTAAAAGCTGTGGCCAACTAATACTTAATAAAATGTAGTATCTAAGCAACAATACAAACAATTAATAAAAAAATGGATTCTAAAAGGACTGTTGTTCTCTCAGTGAGAATATAAGCATTTTGATGATCTCTAGACACTGCTTATTTTCCATAAACACGTTAGATTTAGGCCTACATTTATCTTGTAGTGAGAGGCCATTATGCAGGTCCTGCATTCAATCCTACTGACATTACAGCTTAATTATACCACTATCCATCATGATTATGGCTTTTAGCTTCTCCTCCCGTATCACTACTGAGATTCCCTTTAGTCTTCTGTGCTTGTTCCACGGCAGCTAAAATAGTTTATTTATCCTTTAGGTTACAATGTAAATGAATTGATGTTTTGTTTATCCAATTCCTTGTACATAACATGTGTCCACTGTCAGATAATTTTATGCTAGCATTCACTGTAGAACTTCACTGACTTACAGCATAATACTTACTGGTTAATGTCAGGGGTGCGTCTGAAACTATTAAACTTAGCTCCTTCATAATCCTGGTAGGAATATTGGTCCATATAAGAAGAGTATAAGAGAGATATACGGTGAGAGAAATGGTCATCAGTCTGTTTATCTATTTGTTTATTTATATTTAAGATCATAGTTTTAATTGTGATGATATATTGTTAGCTACATTTAAAAAAACTTCTCTAAAGGTGTACTATACTGTTTAACATAAGAAGGTTTAAATAGATATTACATTTGCAATTGTTGTCATTCAAGACAGCAGATAAATACATTTGAGGAATGTGAATGTTCTAGTACAGATTATAGAATTACATCTATAACTATCTAGTATTATGATCCCTGTACAATGTGCTATTCATATACTGTAATTTTATATCAGTTTTTATTCAGTAATTTGTATGGCTTCACAATCATTTCATACACAATGTTAAAATTATGGCTTGATTTGGGCAATAATTCACTGGAACAGTTGCACTGATGACATTATCTTTATTCCATTCCAGGAACAAAATGTAGTAATGGTAATAACGTGTTAGAATTTTGATTGTAAGTTCTGTGCCTTTTATACAGTCCCCTTTACAGTAGTTGTTTCTACTTCTACTGTATCCCACTGGGTAAAAAAAAAAGCTGCTATAGACACTGGCTGACTAAAATGAGATTGATGCACAGAGATTCAATGAATACAAATCCTTTCCTGTAAATGAACTTTTGAAACTAAAAAGGGGGAGGGGATTAAATTATCAGATAAAACGGTGCTACAGCTTCAGAGATTTAAGAAGAAATCAAATCCTATTTTCAAGCCTGGATTTTGGCTCTTTAAAAAAAAATACTTAAGATGAATAAAATGGATTTTTACTCTATAGCTTTGCAGCTTGAAATTCTGGATGTCAAGATTTAGACTCCAGCTGTAGAACAAATGTAAATCCAGACACCTGGCTTAACCCCGAGATTGAATACATTTTGACACCAATTTCCTCTGTTTTGGGCTTTTAAAAAATGTTTGTAAAAGAAATGCCCTAATAAGATTTCTTCCGGGTACAATAAAGCTTGTTATATTTTCCCTACTATGAAACAAGTACATATGGGGTTTTAAATTGCAACCCCCCACTAATATAGTTAGATACAGGTAGCTTAAGGGGCATCTATACGAATTTTATTTTTATTTTAAATTGACAATTAGTGGAAACTATAATTCTTCCCAACCAATAATGTACTATTTTTTTTTTTTTGATCTGTCCCCCATATCCAATTTGAAGCATCTCACATTTCCACTTTCATCAAGTGCCTATTATCATAAACTCTTCTGCTCTTAGCCACTATTCAATCACGCCCTTAACACTTGGCTGTGATATGCTAATTGGGATTTTCCAGGGTACCTAATTGCCACAGATTCTTGTACAAGTCATTCTGATTGAGAAAGCCAGTCGGATGACTAGCGAACTTCTTCGACTAAACTTCAGTCCAGTTGATCTAATTGAATACAACAGATACTGTATCTTCTGCTGTAAGCAGTTTTGCTGAATGTTAAAGAGTTTTGACAGTTGGCGTCGTGTATGCAGCTTTTACTGTAGTAGTGTGGGAAATTTCCTCTCTCCAGTGCTGTCCATAGTGATAACTGAGCATGCTTGCCCTTATAAAAAAAAGTCTGGTCAGATGGAAAGGGAGTCAAAGAAGAAACGGGGATTCTGAGCCTGAGCAAAATATTACTGGATAGAAGGCATGCAGCACACCACACCTCCGGTAAGTCTATGTCAATATATAATATTTATTAAATTTATTAGGAAAAGTATTTTTATATAAAGAATATAGTGTCCCTTTAAGTATACATTTATAATAGAAGAAAATGCCCTGCTAAAACAGATAATAAATATATGAAATATTATGGTAAAGGCTTAGGCAAGAGAAAGAATGGTGTTTAAAATACCCCTTATGTTGGTTTCACTAAAATGGATGGGCCGCAGTTAATATTAGCAATAAAATTATATTTAAACAGTCGATCTGCACTCACCAAGGATACGTGGTGGCCGGCAGGCCCTGAGCCATTCACTTGAGGTATAGGCAGTCCCTAATACACAGGCTACTAGGTTACAGTGTTTTCTGATAAAATAAAACATAGCATTACAGTGTTTCTGATAAATAAAACATAGAAATTTAAAAACTAAACACCAAGGAGTATAGTTGTATTATAAATATGAGAAGTGCAGAGGATATAAGTTACTCTTTCTGATATAGGACTATTTGTGTTTATGCATTTCTGTCTCCCAAACCCTTTCTGGATATATAATACAGCCTCCACGTAAGTACTATTGACTGTTTGTTTGCATACATGTTAAACTCCTTGCCCTAAGCCACACACACCTTGTATTAAAGATAGTGCTGTGCACTCAGGAAGCCTGACAGAAGCAGTTTTTTTACATGCTGCCACTCCTCGTAGAAATTATACTGGGAGGTAGAAAGTACCAATCCTACCCCTTGCCCAAGTACTTTTCATTTTAAAGGGACTGTGGTCCAAAATGACTTTAGATAAATTGTTAGGAATTGCTCTCCTAGAATTTTGCAATTTCTTTCATTGTTTAGTTTGCATAGTTTTGGATATTTACATTTTTGTGTGATATGGCAGTAACGTCACCAGGTCCCCTGCACTTCCTGCTCTGAAACCATGTACAGTCACTCTGCCCTATGTCTCCTCCTGCCTACAGCCGCCCTGGTCTGTCCCACTCATGGGCCCATGGCCCCTCCTTTGCAGGCCCCCTCTTGGCCCCTTCCCTTACACCCCTTTTGGCGCTGCCCCCTCACGGGTGTTGTGACCCCACCACTCGCGGGTGCCATGACCCCTGCCTAATCACGGTGCATTGACCCCGCCCACTCATGGGTGCCGTGTCCCCGTCCACTCGCAGGTGCATTGGCCCTGCCCACTTGTGGGTGCTGTGGGGCCTTTCCCCACTCAAACACCCCCCCTACAGAAACTGTGAAAACAGCCTTTTCAGGCAGAATGAGACTCTGTGTGAAAAGGTTTTTCACATCGTGGGAGGGTAGGGCTGTAGATTACCCTATCCTTTTCTCTGTGGGGAAGCAGGGGAGTAGGGGAGCTTCCTGTCTCCCTCACACACTGAAGTCTGAGGCTGTGCTCGCCGGCAAAAGGTGGAATGTCATCCTCCCACTATTAACTTTCTGGTCTGTAATGTCTTTATATCTTGGGCTGTGGAGCACTAATAAGTTGGTTGAGTGTAAGCTACGTTTTAAAGTAGACTCCTTGTGTAGACCACGTGCCCCTTTAACGTTTTAATGAAAAAATTCATAGTTTTCCTTTAATTTAAAGGTTTTTATAAGAAAGTTCCATAGCACTAAAATTCATTTCTAACTAAATAACTAATTAAAGGATAACTGTATCGCCTTAATGTATTTTTTTTATATAATTGCTTTTAAAGAGAAACGGTATGCAGCCCTCCCTATACCTTTTTTTCCTGATTTTGGCCTCTCTGCCTTTAATTAGCCATGCTGTGAAGGGGGCGTAATGATCTTCTGCCTTGGCTCTAATTGTTACCAAGCAGACATGCGAAAAAACACTCCTCCACCCATTCTTGATCAGCTTGATTATGTAGGTTGGCATCTAGCACAGGACATTTCAAGTTTTTGACTGGCAGAGGAGAGGAAGAGGTTGTAACAGACATTCCCACCAGCCAAGTGTTATGTTAACCATAGCCCTGGGCTATCTAGGAGGCGGGCTTTTAGCATTATGTTTGCTGTGTGATATCTAAGGGAAGGCAATGGTTGTAAAGTGAGTAAACAATTTCAGCTGCTGGAAGTGTGGACATGTAATGGGGGTGATGTTATTTTGTTTTTTTTTTTGATATTGTTGTCCTTTAAAGCATCTTCTGGAACATACAAACAGCCAATAACTGCTTTAATATGCCATGTTGCCCACTCAAAAACTGTGCTTCAGTAATGCAAAAGATACATATTTCTCTTTTTTCTAGCAGGCTATTTATAACTTTGATAACTGAGTAGAAGACTTCTCTAGGTTGTATTTATAAATAATAGTTAGATAAGAATCAAGAGCTCAATAATTCTATCTTGACATATCACCTAAAAAATTTATCCTTGCCTTTCCTTAGGTCTGTAACTTTGGTGATACATTAGTGGCTCTCTCTGTCCTGGCTGGTTACTCCATCACAACTGCAAGCTTTGCTATTTATGTGGTCAAGAACATCATAATGGTGCAAAAGAGACTACAACATATCGCTGGAATTGGGGAGACCTGCTACTGGGTGATAATTTCATCTATGACCTGGTAAGTCATTTAATGTTGCTTTGTCCTTTTTGTTCAACTTTTGTAGAAACTAGGTTTAAAGATTTTCTTTAAAGGGCATGTCCACTCTTAAAAAAAAAACTGGTGACTTGTCAGTTATCTGCCTGCACTAAATGCCAGTTATTTATATGCATTCTCTTCTCTTGAGCATGTTCGAGCGAAACAGCAGTCAGTCATTGGCTGTGATGTCAGTCACAGCCTTGATTGACTGCATGGAGGGAGGAACTTACTCTGCCAGAATGGAGGCAATCATTATCCTTAAATATCTGGTAGTATACACTATAAAGTCAAAAATAATCCATTTGGATTTTTTTTTTTTGTTTTAAGGGTGACGTCCTGCATTTTATTCAATGGCAATCACTATACCAATTTTAATAATAGATGATAGAGATGATAGACCAGAGCTAAATATCAGGTGAGACAGATTTAAAAGTAGTTAAGAGATAGCATAGATGATAAGAAATGCTGGACTGTGCTAGAACCCTTTGTATGTACAATATATATATATATATACTGTATTTATATTTAATAGAGAGAGAGACATATAAATACTGTAGATAAAAAAGACAGATGATACTTAGATCAAAGTTTATATATCTATCTATCTGTAGTATTGTAGATAAAAGATAGATATAAGATCTGTAGTACAGATTATTTTAGTACAAGCTGTATACAGTGCATCTAAAAGTTAAGATTTCTTTCCAAAAATCAAATAAAAAAGTCCTTATTTTGCCTTTATATCTTCTCCACTTGTCTATTACTTTAGTTTGTGTGTTGTGTCACAGAAAGGCAAGTCAACCCTAAACAAAACAACATTCAATTCAAGATGGGTACACACAGTACCGATAAAAGGCCAATCCTTTATCAACGTGTGTGTGGAAAACCTGTACATTCCATAGTATTATTGATTATCTGTGACCAAAATTTATATCACACGGCCACCCGAATGATTGTCGAAATGTGTTTTAATGTTGCCAGATTTGTTTTAAGCTACTAATAAAAATTCACATTTTAAGACAAATATAAAAAGGCAGCTATATAGCTAGGGGAGGGGGGCCAAAGTTGCAAAAACGCCTTCCACTGAGCTAAAAATGGAGAAACACCTTCTTATAACAGAAGGCCCTTGCAGTCCTCATGCTATATCATAGCACTGCCCACAAAATCTAAAAAACAAGAAGTAATTTCTTACTCCAGGTTCCCCAGAGTAAGGGGTGAAGATATGCAAAATACTCCTTTGTTCCTTACTTATGCATGTGTCCAGAACCTGCTGGCTAAATAACATGCAACATAGCCTAAGGTAAGAGCTTATACCTTAGGCTATATTGCATGTTATTAAGCCAGACATGCTGCAGTGTCAGATGATTGGCTCTATACCTTAGGCTATATTGCATGTTATTAACCCAGACATGCTGCAGGTCAGATAATTGGCTCTATACCTTAGGCTTATTTGCATGTTATTAACCAGACATGCTGCAGGTCAGATGATTGGCTCTATACCTCTGACACATGCATAAGCTAGAACAATAAGGAGTTATTTTGCATATCTCGCCCCTTACCTGGGAGTAAGAATTACTTCTTGTTTCTTAGATTTCTGGCAGTGCTATTGATATAGAATGAGACTGCGAGGCATTTTGTTATAAAAAGGTGTTTCCCAAGACAAATATACAGATGCTTTACAAACTTTTCTGGTATTAAGGAACTGCACATATTTTCCACACTCACATTAAAGAAGCACAAAACATAGTTCTTATTTTTGTCTGTACAATTCTTTAACTAGAAAGGGTTTAAGCTTTTTGATACGGGCATCTCTTGTATACAGGGCTAAACATCATTAAAAGTGACAAAATGACATATTGTTTGCGTGCCATGTAGTTGTCTGCTGTCATGCAATTCCCGTGAGAAGCAGAGGAATGTGTTTGTGCTTTTAATACAACCTTGGGTAACTTAGCAAATGGCAATGTCAAAAACTTAAAGTCTCAGGATATTGTTCATTTAATAAATCCTACAAATAAATATGTTCATGGTTTTTAAATGCGATGTATGTTTCATATGAATTCTAATTGTTTATTCTTATATGTACAAAAAAAGTAAATCAAATCATATGTGGAATGACCACCCTTTGCCTTCAACCAGCATCAATTATTTTATGTATTTGCACATGGGTTTTTGATTTCTTTACACTTATCTCCTGTTCATTACTTTGGATTACCAAAGGATAAAATGAAACCATTAACACTTACACTTTCACATATTCTGTTAGATTGAACCCATGCAGCAACTTGGTAGAGAGTTGTGAGGATCAAAATCTTTATGTTGGACTTGAATTTAAATTAAGGTACACTCGTTACACAATCTAAAAAGAGTTGTGGGCATAGAAACAAGGTTTCATCTTCAGTTTGTGAAATATACAAAATATACAAAGTTTCTTTGTAGCAACAATGATAGAACCTTGGAAATGTCTTACAGTATATGTTGTACTTTATTGAATACCGGTAGTTTCTAGGGGGATTGATGCCTTTCTTTTTAATAACAAAAGTCTGCTTTATTTCATTTATTCTTGTCTCCCTCTAAATCACTTTGGATAGGAACCCACCGTGGGTAGGGAAATAGATAGGTGTTGTCTTAAACCAATAGTAATTATCCTGAACTATCCAATTAATCTTAAATGAATGTAGTTGCATATTTATGAACCTGTTGGTTATGACAATGTTATGTAATTTGGCACACATTTTATCACATGGGCTTTTGGTTTAGATTATAATTGTTTTAGCCCTCAGACTGTAATATTTTTTGTGTTATCAGTTATGTACCTGATTCCAGTGGCCTTTTCCATAGCAACAATCGCAATCTTCAAACTACCAGCTTCTACAACTACCCTAACCTGTGGAATTTCTTTACTTTTTATATTATTTGGGTGAGTAAACTGATCACTGCCAACATGCAGTCAACACTTTTTTGCCGACACCACAGTTTTTAAACACTTGTAAAATTTAATCAACCCCCCCAAAGCAAAATTACACAGCTAGAAAATGTATCTCTAACATG
>JAACNH010000255.1:261890-289819 GCA_019447015.1 Hymenochirus boettgeri | reverse complement strand
CATCAAATAACTAGTCATGGATATAACAGTCATCACATAACTAGTAATTGAAATAACAGTCATCCATAACTAGCAAGGCGTGGGACCAGTCATCACATAACTAGCCATTGGGTAACAGTCATCACAAACTAGTTAATGGATAAATGTATTGGATAAACATATTGGATAATCAGTCACTGGATAACTAGCATTGGATAACAGCCATCATAATAGCCACTGGGGAACCAGTCATCACATAAACTAGTCATGGGTACCCAGTCATAATAACTAGCCATTGGGTAACCAGTCATCACATACTAGTCATTGGATAACCAGTCATCACCTAACCTTAGTCATTGGATAATCAGGTCATTGATAAACAAAATGGATAATAAGTTAACGGGATACACTAGCCATTGGATAACATCAGTGGTAATCGTAATTGGATAAACCAGTCCATGCAAACTCGTCATGGATAAACCCGTCATTGGAAAAACACTAATGGGGATAATCATTCATGATAACCAGTCATCGCCAT
This sequence comes from Hymenochirus boettgeri, assembly GCA_019447015.1. Taxonomy (NCBI): domain Eukaryota; kingdom Metazoa; phylum Chordata; class Amphibia; order Anura; family Pipidae; genus Hymenochirus; species Hymenochirus boettgeri. The sequence goes on along the minus strand of JAACNH010000255.1, from coordinate 289,302 downwards.
AAAACTAGTCATTTGGATAACCAGTCTTGGAATAACCAAATATTGGATAATCAGTCATTGCTAACCCGTCATAGCATAACTAGTCATTGGAGAACCAGTCATGGATAAACAATAATTGGATAATCAGTCAGTGGATAAACAGTCATCGCATACTAGTCATTGGATAAAACAATAATGGATAATCAGTCATTGGATATTCCCGCCATTGGATAAGCAGCCAGTGGATAACAGTCATTGGATAAACAATAATGGTAATCATCATGGATAACCAGCCATTGGGATAACCCAGCCATTGGATAACCAGTCATCGGATAAACCAGTCCTTGGAGAACCAGCCATTGGGATAACCAGCCATGGCTAACCAGCCATTGGGCTAATCCGTCATTGGATAAACCAGTCATTGGATAAACAATATGATATATATTTCATTGGATAAACAGCCATGGATATCAGCATGGATAACCAGTCATTGGATAACCAGTCATTGGATAAACAATAATTGGAATAACCAGCATTGGATAACCAGCCATTGGATAACCAGTCATGGATAAACCAGTCATTGGATAACCAGCCATTGGATAACCAGTCATTGGATAATCGTCTTGGATTAATCATTCATTGGTAACCAGTCATTGGATAACCAGTCATTGGATAACCAGCATGGATAACCAGTCCTTGGATAATCCGTCTCATTGGATAACCGTCTTGGATAATCCGTCATGGATAACCGTCATGGATAACCAGTCATTGGGATATATTGATACCAGTCCTGGATACCAAGCCCATTGGCTATCCGTCAGGGATAACCCGTCATTGGATAATCCGTCATCATTGGATAAAAAAACAGTCATCATTGTAAATTCAGTCAGTGGATAAAACGTCATGGATACCCAGTCATTGATAACCAGTCAGTGGATAACCAGACTTGGATAACCAGTCATGGTTAATACGTCATGATATCATTCCATGGATAACCAGGTCATTGGATAACAGTTCATTGGAACCCGCCATTGATACGCATTGGATAACCAGCCATTGGATAAAACGTTCATTGGCTAATCCATCATTGGATAAACCGTCATTGGATAAACCGTCATTGGATAACGTCATTGGATAACCAGTCATTGGATAACAGTATTGGATAACCAGCAAATTAGATATCCGTCATTGGATAACCCGTCATTGGATATCCGTCAGTGGAAACCATCATTTGGATAACCGGCATTGGAAACAGTTCAGTGGAAACAGTCATTGGAGAAACCGTCATTGATAACCAGTCTTGGAAACCAGCCCTTGGAAACCCATCATGGATAACCAGTCATTGAATAAATTCCGTCATGGATAAACCGTCATAATTAACACAGCCATTGGATAACCAGCCATTGGATAACAGTCATTGGATAACCGCCATTGGAAAAACAGTCATTGGCATAACCAGTCATGGGATAAACCATAATTGGATAATCATTAATGGATAACAAGTCATGGATAACCAGCCATTGGATAACCCGTCATTGGATAACCAAGCCATGGAAACCAGTCATTGGGATAACCAGCGATGGGCATAAACCCGTATTGGATAATCCGTCATGGGATAAACGTCACAAGACGACTAGTTATAATCACTGACAACTTAGTGTAAAGATACTGATCTGTACATTATGTCTCATCCACTCTCCTCTAGACTTGTTAAGGTACAATTGGACCTGGACATTTTCTACCCCTCTTACATGACCCATCACAGACGGACTAGTATCCTCCAAGAACACTTAGGTAAGATATGATACTGTTAACCGTAGGTCTCATCCCAACTCCTCTAGACTGTAAGGTTCCAATCTGGACCTGGAAACTTCTACCCCTCTTACGGACCCATACGACCGATAGTATAATCCACTGACAAATTAGTTACAGATACTTGATCTGTCACCTTATGTCTCTTCCCATCTCCTATAGACTGTAGGTGACAATCTGGACTGGACACTTCTACCCCTCTTACTGACCCCATCACAGACCGGAGACTGGTTATAACCACTGACACTAGGTACAGGATCTGATCTGTCACCTTATGTGTCATCCCCATCTCTCTAGACTGTAAGGTTTACATATGGACCCAGGAACCTTTACCCTCTACTGACCCATCACAGAGCCGACTAGTTATAATCCAAGACACTTAGTTCAGGATACCGATCGGTCACTTAGTCTCATCACCATCTCCTTCTAGAACTGTAAGGTTACAATCTTGAACCTGGACATTCACCCCTTCTACGACCCATCACAGACGGACTAGTTAAATCCAACTAACAACTTAGTTACAGATACTGATCTGTCACGTTATGTCTCAGCCCCATCTCTTAGACTGTAAGGTTACAAATCTGGACATGGACATTCTACCCCTCTTACCGACCCATCACAGACCGACTAGTTATTAATCCACTGACAACCTTAGTTACAGATACTGAATCTGTCACCTTATGTCTAATCCATCTCCTCTAGGGGACTGTAAGGTTACACTCTGGACTGGACACTTACCCCTCTTACTGACCCATCACAGACCGACTAGTTATAATCACCTGACAAACTAGTACAGATACGGATCTGGCACCTTAGTCTCATCCCCATCTCTTAGACTGTAAGGTTAATAATCGGACCTTGACACTTTTAACCTCTTACTGACCCAATCACCGACCGGACTAGTTATTAATCCACTGGACAACTTAGTACAAGATTACTGATCGTACCTTATGTCTCATCCCATCTACTTCTAGACTGTAAGGTTACAATCTGGACCTGGACACTTCGACCCCTCTTAATGACCCATCACAGACCGGACTAGATAAGCCACTGACAATTAGTTACAGATATGATCTGTACCTTATGTTCTCACCCCATCTCCTCTAGACTGTAGGTTTTACAATCGTGGACCTGGACACTTTACCCTCTTACTGACCATTCACAGACCTACTCGTTATAATCAACTGACAACTAGTTACAGATACTGATCTGTCACCTTATGTATCATCCATCTCCTCTAGATGTAAGGTTACCAATCTGGACCTGGAACACTTCTACCCCTTCTTATCTGACCAATCACCAGACCTATCGTTACAATCAATGCACTTAGTTTACAGATACTGATTCTGTCACGTATGTATCGATCCCATCTCCTTAGGCTGTAAGGTTACAATCTGGCCTGGGAACTGCTACCTCTTAATGACCCATCACCAGACTAATGTTAAATCCACTGACAACTTAGTACAGATACGATCTGCACTTATGTCTACTCCCCATCTCCTCTAGACTGTAAGGTTTACAATCTGGACATGGACACTTCTACCCTATTGACCTGACCCATCCCCCCCCCCCCCACAGATCCCGACTAGTTATAATCACTGACAACTTAGTTTTACAGATCTGATCTGTCCCTTATGTCTCATCCCCATCTCCTCTAGACTGAATGGTTACAATCTGGACCTGGGGGGGGGGACACTTCGAACTCTCCTTACTGGACCCCATCCACAGACCGACTAGGTATTAATCCAATGACAACTTAGTTACAGATACTGATCTTGCACCTTATGTCTCATCCCCTATATCCTCTAGACTGTAAGGTTAAATCTGGACCTGGACACTTTCTACCCCTTTCTTACTGACCATCACAGACCCGATAGTTAAAATCCAAATGAACTTAGTTACAGATATGAGCTGTCACTTAGTCTCATCCCCATCTCCTCTAGACGTAAGTTCCAATCTGGACCTGGACATTCTACCCATCTTGACTGCCCCTCACGAAAAAACTAGTTATAATCCACTGACAACTTAGTTACAGATAAATGATCTGTCACTTATGTCTATCCCATCTCTCTAGACTGTAGGTTACAATCTGAACATGGACCACTTCTACCCCTCTTACTGAACCATCACAGGACCGACTAGTTATAATCCACTGACAACTTAGTTACAGATCCTGATTCTGTCACCTGATGTCTCATCCCCTATCTCTAGACTGTAGGTTACAATTATGGACCTGGGACATTATACCCCTCTTACTGGGACCCATCAAAGACCGACTAGTTATAATCCACTGACAACTTAGTTACAGATACTGATCTGTCACCTTTGTCGCATCACCCATCTCCTCTAGACTGTAAGGTTACAATCTGGACCTGGACACTTGTCCCTTAATGACCCATCACAGACCGACGAGTTATTAATCCACTGACAACTTAGGTACAGATACTTGAAATGCTGTCACATGAGTCTCATCCCCATTCCTCTAGACTGTAAGGGTACCAATCTGGACCTGGACATTGTACCCTATTACTGACCCATCAAGAAAGACTAGTTATAATCCACTGCCAACTTCGTTTACAGATACTGAGCTGTACCTTATGTCTCATCACCATCTCCTCTAGACTGTTAAGGTTACAATTGGACCTGGACACTTGTACCCTCTTACTGACCCATCCACAGGACGACTAGTTATAATCCACTGACAACTAGTTACAGATACGATCTGTCACCTTATGTCTAACCCCATCCACAGGAGTAAGGTTACAATCGGGACCTGGACACTTTACCCCTCTTACTGGACCCATCAAGACGAGAGTTATAATACACTGACAACTTAGTTTACAGATAATGATTGCACCTTATGTCTCATCCCCATCTCCTCTGACTGTAAGGTTAACAATCTGGAATGGACACTTCTACAACTCTTACTGACCTCACGGACCGACTGTTATAATCACTGAACTTAGTTACAGATACTGATCTGTACCTGATGTCTCATCACCATCTCTCTAGGACTGTAAGGTTACAATCTGGACCCGGGACACTTCTACCCGATTACTGACCCATCACAGACAGACTGTTATAATCCACTGACAACTTAGTTACAGATGAATGATCGGTCACCTATGTCTCATCCCATCTCCTCTAGGACTGTAAGTGGTTTACAATATGGACCGGGACACTATTACCCCTCTTACTGACATCACATACGAATAGTATAATCCAACTGACAACTTAGTACAGATCTGATCTGTACATTATGTTCATTCCCCATCCCTCTAGATGTAAGGCTACAATCTGGACCGGGACAATTCTACCCCTCTTACTGACCCATCACAGACCGACTAGTTATTATCCACTGACAAATTAGTTACAGATACTGATCTGTCACCTTTAGTTCATCCCCATATCTTAGAAGGTAAGGTTACAATCTGGACGGACACTTCTACCCATCTTAGGACCAATCAACATACCGACTAGTTATTAATTCCACTGACAACTTAGGTACAGATATGATTGTCACCTTTATGTATCTCCCATCTCCTCTAGACTGTAAGGTTACAATCTGGACCTGGACACTTCTTACCCCTCTTAATGACCAATCACAGACGAACTAGTTATAATCCACTGACAACTTAGTACAGATACCTGACGTCACCTTATTCTCAGCCTCATCTCCTCCTAGACTGTAAGTAACAATCTGGACCTGGACACTTTACCCCTCTTACTGACCCATCACAGACCGACTAGTATAATCCACTGACAAACTTAGTTACAGCTCGATCTGATCGTCACCTTATGTCTCATCCCCATCTCTCTAGACTGTAAGGTTACAATCTGGGACCGGGACACTTCTACCCCTCTTACATGACCCATCACAGACCGAACTAGTTATAATCCAATGAACAACTTAGTTACAGATAATGATCTGTAACCTTATGCCTCATTCCAAATTCTTAGACTGTAAGGTTATAATTGGACCTGGACACTTCTACCCCTCTTACTGACCATCAAGGACCGACAGTGATAATCCACTGACAACTCGTTACAGATACTGATCTGTCACATTATGTCTTCATCCCCATCTCTCTAGACTGTAGGTAAATCTGGACTTGGGGACACGTCTAACCACTATGACTGACCCCAATCACAGACCGACTAGTGATAAACCACTGACAATTAGGTACAGAACTGATCTGTCACCTTATGTACTCATCCCCATCTCCTTTAGGACTGTAAGGTTACAATCTGGGACCTGGACACTTCTACACCCCTCTTATGACCCATACCAGACGACTTAGTTTAACACTGACAAACTTAGTTACATGATACTGATCTGTCACCTTATGTCTCATCCCCATCTCCTCTAACTGTTAATTTTTACAATCTGGACAGGACACTTTACCCTCTTACGACCCATCAAGACGACTAGTTATTTAACCACTGGCAACTAGTTTACAGATACTGATCTGTCAACTTATGTCTTCTCCATCCCTCTGACTGTTAAGGGTACAATCTGGCACCTGGAACTTCTACCACTCTTACTGACCATCACAGACCCCCCATAGTAATAATGATTACGACAACTTAGTTCCAGATATGATCTGTCACCTTATGTCTCACCCATCTCCTCAGGGACTTTTTTAAAAGGTTATCAATCTGACATGACACTTCTACCCTCTTACGACCATCACAGACGATATTATAATCATGACAAACTTAGTTACAGCTACTGAATCTGGCACCTTAGGTCCCATCCCATTCTCTAGACGAAGTTCCATCTGGACCTGGAAACTTCTAACCCTCTTACTGACCAATCACCGACCGACTTAGTTATATCCACGACAACTTAGTTACAGATACTGAATCTGTAACCTTAGTCTCATCCCATCTCCTTATAGGATGTAAGGTTACCAAACTGGGCCTGGACACCTTACCCTCTATGACCACACAGACCGACTAGTTATAATCCACTAAACAACTAGTTACAGATAATGATCTGTCCCTTATGTCTATCCCCATCTAACTAAGACTGTAAGGTTACCATATGGACCTGGAACTTCTACCCTCTTACGACACATCACAGACGGACTAGTTATAATCCACTGACAACTAGTTACCGTACTGCTAGTCCCCTTATGTCTCATCCCCATCTCTCTAGGACTGTAAGGTTAACAATTGGACCGGTCACTTCTACCCTTCTTACTGACCCATCACAGACCCGACTAGTTAAATACAACTACAACTTAGTTACAGATACTGCTCTGTCACCTTATGGCTCATCCCCATCTTTTCCCTCTTTCTAGACTGTTAAGGTTACAAATCTGGACCTGGTCACTTCTACCACTCTACTGACCCATCACAGACCGACTAGCTTATATCCTAACAACTTAGTTTACCGAGACTGATCTGTAACCTAGTCTAATCCCCATCTCCTATAGACTGTTAAGGGTACATCTGGACATGGACACTTACCCCTCTACTGACCCATCACAGACCGAATAGTTATAAATCCAAGAACAACTTAGTTACAATACTGATCTGTCCCCTTATTGTATATTCCATCTCCTATAGATGTAAGGTTACAATCGACCGGGACACTTCTACCTCTTACTGGACCCAGAACAGACGACTAGTATACCACTGACAACTAGTTACAGATAATGATCTGTACCTTATGTTCTCTAACCATCTCTCGAGACTGTAAGGTTACAATCTGGACGGACACTGCTACCCCTCTACGACCCATCCACAGACCGACTATTATAACCCACTGCAACTTAGTTTACAGATATGATTGTCAACCTTAGTCCATCCCAGCTAATCTAGACTTGAAGGTTACGATCTGGACTGGAATCTACCCATCTTACTGACCCATCACAGGAACGACTAGTTCTAATCCACTGACAACTAGGTAACAGATACTGATCTGTCACCTTAGGTCTCATCCCCATCTCCTCTTAGACTGTAAGGTTTACAATCTGGGGACCGGACACTTTACCCCCCTCGCTTACTGGACCAATCACGACAGGACAGTTAAACCCCCTGAAACTGAGTCCAGCTACTGATCGGTCCTTATGTCTCATCCCATATCCTCTAGACTGTAAGGTTTACCAATCTGGACCTGGACCTTACCCTCTTACTGACCCATCACAGACCGGATAGTATAATCCACGACAACTTAGTTACAGATTAAGATCTGTCCACCTTAGGTCTCATCCCCATCTCCTCTAGACTGTAAGGTTACAATCGGGACCGTGACACTTCTACCCCTTCTGTACTGACCCTCACAGACCGACTAGTTTATAATCCACGACAACTTAGTTACAGGATACTTGACTATGTAACCTTATGTCTCATCCCATCTCCTCTAGACGGAAGGTGTACTCTGGACCTGGGACACTTCTACCCCTCTTACTGCCCATCACAGACGACTAAGTTATTAATCCACTGACAACTAGTTACAGATTAATGAATCTGTCACCTTATGTTCTCTCCCCATTCTCTAGACTGAAGTTACAATCTGGGACCTTGACACTTCTCCCCTATTACTGACCCATAACAGACCGACTAGGATTATTCCACTGACAACTTAGTTAAGATACTGATCTGTCACCTTATGTCTCATCCCCATCTCCTCTAGACTGTAAGGTTACAATCTGGAACCTGGACATTCTGACCCCTCTACTGACCCATCACAGACCGACTAGTTATAATCCAATGCACAACTTAGTTAAGATACTGATCCTGTCACTTTGTCGCATCCCCATCTCTCTAGACTGTAAGGTTACAATCTGGACCTGACACTTTTACCCGTTGTACTGACCATCACAAGACCGACCTAGTTATAATCCCTGAACTTAGTTACAGATACTGATCTGTCACCTATGTCTCATCCCCATCTCCTCTAGACTGTAAGGTTACAATCTGGACCTGGACACTTCGACCCCTAGTACTGACCCTCACAGCCGACTAGTTATAATCCATGACAAAACTTAGTTACAGATACTATCGGTCACTTATGTCCCATCCCCATATCTCTAGCTGTAAGGTTACAATCGACCTGGAACTTTACCCCTCTTACTGACATCACAGACCCGACGAGTTATAATCCACTGACAACTTAGTTACAGATACTGATCTGTCACCTTATGTGCTCATCCCCATCTCCTCTAGACTGTCAAGGTTACAATCTGGACTGGAAAATTCGACCCCTCTTTACTGACCATCACAGAGTACCGACTATTATAACCCACTGACAACTTAGTTACAGATACTGATCTGTCACCTTATGTCTCATCCCCATCTCCTCGAGACTGTAAGGTTACAATCTGGACCTGGACACTCTACCCCTCTTACTGACCATCACAGACCGACTAGTATAATCACTGACAACTTAGTAACAGATACTGATCTGTCCACCTTATGTCTATCCATCTCCTCTAGGACTGTTAATGGTACCATTGATTCCTGGACAATTCTTACCCCTCTTACTGACCCATCACAGACGACTAGTTATAAATACACTGACAACTTAGTTACAGCTATGATCTGTAACCTTAGGTTAATCCCCATCTCCTCGACTGTAAGGTACAATCTGGCATGGGACACTCTACCATCTTACTGACCCATCACGGACAGACTAGTTATAATCCACTGCAACTTAGACGATACTTGATCTGTCACCTATGTCTCATCCCCATCGCTCTAGACTGTAAGGTTACATCGGACGGCACTTTACCCCTCTTACGACCCATCACAGACCGACTAGTTATAATCCACTTGACAACTTATTACAGATACTATCTGTAACCTTATGTCTCATCCCCATACTCCTTAGACTGTAAGGTTCAATCTGGACCTGGAACACTTCTACCCCCTACTGACCATCACAGACCGTACTAGTTATTATCCAATGACAAAAACTTAGTTACAGTTACTGATATGTCACCTGATGTCTCATCCCCATTCCTCTAGACTGAAGGTTACAATCTGGACTGGACATTCTACCCTCCTTGTTTTTTTAAAAAATGACCATCCACAGCCCGGACTAGTTATAATCCATGACAACTTAGTTACAGATACTGATCTGTCACCTTATGTCTCATCCCCATTCTCCTCTAGGACTTAGGTGACAATCTGACATGGACATTCTACCCCTCTTAGGACCCATCAAGACCGACTAGTATATCCACTGAAACTTGTTACAGTTACTTGATCTGTCACTGATGGATCATCCCATCTCCTCTAGACGGAAGGTTACAATCTGGACCTGGACACTTCTACCCCTCGTACTGACCCTCACAGACGACTAGTTATAATCCACTGAAAACTTTAGTACAGATTACTGATCTGGTCACCTTATGTCTCATCCCCATCGCCTCTAGGACTGTAAGGTTTACCATCTGGACCTGGGACACTTTACACTCTTACTGACATCCAGGAACCCACTAGTTATAATGTACTGGAACAATTAGTTACAGATACTGATCGTCACCTTCTGTCTCCTCCAATCTCCTCTGACGGTAGGTTAACAATCTGGACCTGGACACTTCTACCCCCTCTACTGACCCATACCAGAACGAAAGTAATAATCAACAACAACTTAGTTACAGATTATGATCTGTCACCTATGTCTCATCCCCATCTCCATAGACTTGTAAGGTTACAATCTGGACCTGGACACTTCTACCCTCTACGACCCAGCACAGACCGACTTAGTTATAATCCATGACAACTTAGTACCAGATATGATATGTCACATGATGGTTAACCCCATCTCCCTCTAGACGGTAAGGTTACAATCTGGACCCTTGTCACTTTCTAACCTTTACTGAACCATCACAGGACCGAAATGTTAATCCACTGACAAATTGTACGATACTGATCTGTCACCTATGTCTCATCCCCATCTCTCTAGGGACGGTAAGGTTACAATATGGACCTGGTCACTTCTACCCTCTTACTGACCCATCACAGGACCGACTAGATTTATAATCACAACAACTTAGTTACAGATATGATTGTCACCTTAGTCTCATCCCATCCCTATAGACGTAAGGGTTACAATGGACCTGGAACTTCTACCCCCTTAACTGACCCATCACAGACGACTAGTTATAATCCACTAACAACTTAGTTACAAGATGTACTGATTCGTCACCTTAGGTCTCTATCCCCATCCTCCTATAGACTGGAAGGTTACAATCTGACCTGGACACTCACCCTCTTATGACCCATCACAGACCGACTAGTTATAACCCACTGACAACTAGTACAGATACTGATCTGTCACCTTATGTCTCATCCAATCTCCTCTAGAAGGTAAGGTTACAATTCTGGACATGGACACTTCTTACACCTCTTATGACCCATTCACAGACGATCGTTAATATCCAATGACAACTTAGTACAGATACTGATCTGTCACCTTAGGTCCATCCCTATCTCTCTGGACTGTAAGGTTACAATCTGGACCTGGACATTCTACCCTCTACTGCACCCAATACACAGAAAGACTGTTAACCACTGACAACTTAGTTACAGACTGATCTGTCACCTTTCATGTTCATCCCATCTCTTAGCTGTATAGGTTACAATCTGGACTGGACCTCTACCCTTTACTGCCCACATCAAAGATCAGAATAGTTCTAATCAAATGACAACACCTTAGTACAGGATACTATCTGTCACCTTATGTCTCATCCCCATATCCTCAGACTGTAAAGGTTACAACTCGGACTGGACACTCTACCCCTCTTATGACCATCACAGACCGACTGTTATATCCACTGAAACTTAGTTACAGATACTGATCTGTCACCTTATGTATCCATCCCCATCTCCTTAGACTGTACGGTTACAATCTGGACCGGACACTTAGACCCTCTACTGACCCCATCAACAGCCGACTAGTTATGAATCCATGACATAGTTACAGATATGATCTCCGCACTATGTCTAATCCCCTCTCATCTAGACTGTAAGGTAAATTGGACCCTGACACCTTTACCCTCTTACTGACCCATCACAGACGACTAGTTATTAATCACTGACAACACTTAGTTAAGAGAATGACTGCACCTTATGTCTCATCCCCATCTCCTCTAGATGTAAGGTTACACATGATGGACATGGACACTTGCTACCCCTTTTACTGACCCAATCACAGACCGACTAGTTATAAGCCACTGACAATTAGTTAAAGATACTGATCGTCCACTTATGTTCTCATCACCCATCTCCTCTAGACTGTAGGTTACAATCTGGACTGGAACACTTGTACCCCTCTTACTGACCATCAAGACCACTAGTGCTCATCCACTGACAACTTAGTTACAGATACTTGATCTGTCCACCTTAGGTCTCATCCCATCTCCTCTCGCCGGTAGGTTACATCTGGGACATGGAAACTTATACCCTCTACTGACCATCACAGACCGGACTAGTTATAATCCACTGAAACTTAGTTACAGATATGATCTGTCACCTTATGTCCATACCCATCCTCTAGGACTGTAAGGTTACAATCTGGACCTGGGACAAGTTCTACCCCTCTTACTGAACCATGACAGAACGACTAGTTATAATCCACTGACAAACTTAGGTTACATATACTGTCTGTCCACCTTATTGTTTCATACCCCATCTCCTTAGACTGTAAGGTTACATCTGGACCTGGACCACTTCGACCCCTCTTATGACCCCTCACAGACGATAGTTTTATACCCATGACAACTTAGTGACAGATACTGATCTGTCACCTTATGTTCATCCCAAAATATCCTCTAGACTGTAATGTTACACTCTGGGACCGGGACAACTTCTACCCCTCTTACTGACCCATTCAACAGACAGACTAGTATAATCCACGGGCAACTAGGTACAGATACTATCTGTCACCTTAGGTCTCTCCCATCTCCTCTAGACTGTAAGGTTACAATTGGACCTGGGACACATTCTACACCTCTACGACCCATCACAGACCCACTAGTTATAATGTACTGACAACTTAGTTACAGTATGATATGTCACATTATGTCTCATCCCATCTCCTCTAGACTGTAAGGTTACATCTGGACATGGACACTTCTACCCCTCTTACTGACCCATCACAGACGACTAGGTATAATCACTTGACAACTTAGTTAACGATACTGATATGTCCTTATGTCCCTCCCCATCTCCTCTAGACTGTAGGTACAATTGGACTGGACACTTCTACCCCTCTTACCTGACCCATCACAGACCGACTAGTTTATAATCCACTGACAAACTTGTTTACAGATATGATCTGTCATTATGTTCATCCCCATCTCCTATAGACTGTAGTTACAATCTGACTGGCCACTTCTACCCTCTTATGACCCACAAGACCGATAGTTATATCCACTAACAACTTAGTTACAGTACTGATCGTCACCTATGTCTAATCCCCATCTCCGATAGGATGTAAAGGGCAATCTGGGACCTGCGGACACTGCTACCCCCTCTTACTGACCCATCACGACCTGCCTAGTATATCCACTGAAACTAGTTTACAGATACTGATCTGTACCCTTATGTCTCATCCTTCCTCTAGACTGTAAGGGTTACAATCTGGACCTGCGTCACTTCTACCCTCTTACTGGACCATCAAGACGACTAGTTATACTCCACTGACAAAACAAACTTGTTACAGATATGATCGGTCACCTTATGTCTCATCACCATCTCCTCTAGACTGTAAGTGTTAAAATTGGACCTGGTCACTTCTACCCCTCTAGAAGCCATCACAGGACCGACTGTTATGAATCCACTAACAACTAGTTACCGATACTGATCCTGTCACCTAGGTCTTCATCCCAAGCTCCTAAGACTGTAAGGTTACAATCTCTGGACCTGGACACTTATACCCCTCTTACTGACCCTCACAGGACCGACTAGTTATATCATAACAACTAGTTTACAGATACTGATCTGTCACCTTATGTCTCATCCCCACTCTATAGCCTGTAAGGTTACAATTGACCGACCACTTTACCCCTCTTTCGACCCCCCCATCAAGATCCGACTAGTTATAACCCACTGACAACTTAGTTACAATACTGATCGTTCTCACCTTATGTTCATCCCCATCTACTCTAGACTGCTAAGGTTACAATCTGGACCTGGAACTTCTACCCTCTTAATGACCCATCAAAGGACCGACTAGTATAACCCACTGAAACTTAGGTACAGATAATGATCTGTCACCTATGTATCATCCCATCTCCTCTAGGATTAAAGGTTACAATCTGGACCTGGACCACTTCTAACCTTTACGAACCATCACAGACCGACTAGTTATAATTCCAACTGACAACTTAGTTACAGAAATGATCTGTCACCTATGTCTATTCCCCATATCATCTAGACTGTAAGGTTACAATCTGGACCTGGACATTTGCCCTCTTACTGACCCACCACAGACCGACTGTTAGAAACCCACTGACAACGAAGTACAGTACTGATCTGTCACCTTATGTCTCATCCCCATCTCCTCTCTAGACTGTTAGGTACCAAATCTGGACCTCTGGACAACATTACCCCTCTACTGACCAGCACAGACCGACTTAGTTATATCCAAGTGAAACTTAGGGACAGATACTGATCTGTCACCTTATGTTCTCCCCATCTCCTCTAGACGTAAAGGTTTACAATTGGACCTTGACACTTCTACCCCTCTTATGAGCCCATCAACAGACAGAATAGTTATAATCAACATGACAACTTAGTACAGATATGAATCTGTCACATATGTCTCATTCACCATCTCTCTAGACGTAAGGTACAATCTGGAACTGGACATTCTACCCCTAGTACTGGAACCATCACAGAAAGATCGTTATAACCACTGACCAACTTAGTTAAGATACTTGATATGTCACCTTATGTCTCATCCCCTTCCTTAGACTGGAAGGTTACAATTGGACCTTGACACTTCGACCCCTCTTACTGACCCATCACAGACCGGATAGTATAATCCACTGACACTTAGTTACAGATTACTGATCTGTCACCCTTATGGCTCATCCCATTCTCTCTAGACTGTAAGGTTACAATATGGACCTGGCACTTTACCCCTCTTACTGACCCATTCACAGACCGACTAGTGTATAATCCATGACAACTTGTTTACAGATACTGATCTGTCACCGATGTCTATCCCCATCTCCGCTAGATGTAAGGTTACCATCATGGACCTGGACTTCTACCCCTCTTACTGACCCCAAAGACCGGACTAGTTATAATTCCACTGACACTTAGGTACAGATAATGATCTGTCACCTATGTATCATCCCCATCTCTAGACTGTAAGGTTACAATCTGGACCTGGCACTTCTGACACTCTTACGACCCATCACAGACCGACTAGTTATAATCCATGACAACTTAGTTAAAGATAGATCTGTCACATTATGTCCCATCCCATCTCCTCTAGACTGTAAAGGTTACAATCTGGACCGGGACACTTCTACCCCTCTAACTGACCCATCAAAGACCGAATAGTTATAATCCACTGACAAACTTAGTTACAGATATGATCTGTCACCTTAGGTCTCATCACCATATCATCTAGACTGTAAGGTTACATCTGGACCTGGACACTTACCCTCTTACTGAACCATCACAGACCGACTAGTTACTAACCCACGGACAACTTAGTTACAGATATATCTGTAACCTTATGTCTATCCCCATCTCCTTTTAGAATGTAAGGTTACCAATTGGACCTGGACACTCTACCCCTCTAATGACCCATCACAGACCGACTAGTATCATCCCTGGACAACTTAGTTACAGATACTGATCTGTCACCTTATGTCTCATCCCCATCGCCTCTAGACTGAGGTTTACCATCTGGACCTGGACCAACTTCTACCCCTCTTCCGACCATCACAGAAAGACTAGTGTAATCAAGATCAACTTAGTTACCAGATACTGATCTGTCACCCTTAGGTATCATCCACATCGACTCTAGGCTGTAAGGTTACAATCTGGACGCTGGAACTTTACCCCTCTTAATGACCATCACAGACCGAATAGTAGAATCCACTGACAAACTTAGTTACAGATACTGATCTGTCACATATGTACTAATACCATCTCCTCTAGACTGTAAGGTTACATCTGGACCTGGACACTTGTCTACCCCTTTACTGGACCCATCACAGACGACTAGTTATCATCAATGACATCGGAGTTACAGAACTGAATCGTCACCTTAGTCTAATCCCATCTCCTCCTAGACTGTAAGGTTCAAATCTGGACCTGGGACACTTCTACCCTCGTACTGACCATCAAAGAGCCGACCTAGTTATAATCATGACAACTTAGTTGATACTTGATCTGTCACCTTAGGTCTCATCCCATCTCTCTAGACTGTAAGGTGACAATTCTGGACCTGGACCAATTTATACCCCTCTTACTGGACCAAGAAAAGACCTACTAGTTATATCCAATGACAACTAGTACAGATACTGATCTGTCACCTTATGTCTCATCCATCTCCTTTTAGACTGTAAGGTTACAATCTGGAACCTGGTGACAATTCTACCCTATTACTGACCCATCCACAGGGACCGATAGTTATAATCCATGAAACTTAGTTACAGATACTGATCTGTCACTATGGCTCATCCCACTCATCTAGACTGTAAGGTTACCCAATCTGACTGGACACGTCTACCCCTCTTATGACCCATCAACAGACCGACAGGTTATAATCCACTGACAACTAGTTACGATACTGATCTGTCACCTGATGTTTCTCATCCCATCTCTCTAGCTGAGGTTACAATCTGACCTGGACACTTCTACCCCTCTTACTGACCCATCACAGTGACTTCACTAGTATAAATTACTGCAACGGGTTACAGTTGACTGATCTGTCACCTTAGGTCTCATCCCCATCCCTCTAGACTGAAGGTTACATCTGGACTGGGACTTCTACCCCTCTTAAGACCCATCACCGAAGACTAGTGATAATCCCACTTAACAAACTTAGTTACAGGCTATGATCTGGGCCCCTTATGTATCATTCCCCATCGCCTATAGGACTGTAAGGTTTACAATCTGACCTGGACATTCTACCCCTTTAACTGACCCACACAGACGACTCGTATCATCACTGACCACTTAGTTACAGATTACTGATTCTGTCACTTATGCTCTCCCCATCTCATATAGACTGTAAGGTTCCATCTGGACCTGGTCACTTCTACCCATCTAATGACCCATCAAGACCGACTAGTTATATCCAATGACAACTTAGGTACAGGATACTGATCTGTCACCTTATGTCTCATCCCCATTCCTCTAGACGAAGGTTACAATATGGACCTGGTCACTTCTACCCTCTTACTGGACCATCACAGACCGACTAGTTAATCCACTAACAATTGTTAAAGATACTGATCTGTCACCTTAGTCTCCATCCCATGTTCCTATAGACTGTAAGGTTACAATCTGACCTGGACACTTCTACCCCTCTTAGACCCATCAACAAGACCGACTAGTTATAATCCAATAAACAACTAGTTAGATACTGATCTGTAACATAGTCTCATCCAATCGCCTATAGACTGTAAGGTTACACTGACCTGGAACACTTCTACCCTCTTATGAACCCATCAAGACCCGATAGTTATAACCCATGACAACTTAGTTACAGATCTGATCTGTCACCTTATGTCTCATACCATCTCAATCTAGACTGTAAGTTACAATTCGGACCTGGACTTGAGACCCCTCTTACGACCCATCACAGACCGACTAGTTATATCACTGACAACTTAGTACAGATACTGATCTAGTCCCTTATGTCTCATCCTATCTCCTCGGAGACGGAAGGTACAATCGTACTGCACACTTTCTACCCCTCGTAATGACCCACAAAGGGATCCGACTGTTATAACCACTGACAACTTAGTTACAGATTACTGATCTGTTCACCTTATGTCTATCCCATCTACTTAGACTGTAAGGTTACAATCGGACTGGGACCCTTCTAACCCTCTACTGACCAATCCACAGACCGACTAGTTATAATCCACTGACAACTAGTTACAGCTACTGATCTGTCACTTAGCTCCTCCCCATCTCTTAGACGTAAGGTTACAATTGGACCTGGACACTTCTACCCCTTACGACCCATAAGGACCGACTAGGTATAATCCACTGACAAATTTAGTTACAGGATACGGATTCTGTCACCTTATGTCTCATCCCCATTCTCCTCTAGAGTAAGGTACATCTGGACCTGCCCCCGGACACTTCTACCTTCTTAGACCCATCACAGGACCACCCCGACTAGTTATAATCCACTGCAACTTAGTCCAGATACGGATCTCACTTTTTATTTGGGGTTCTCCTCCCCAATCCTCTAGACTTAAGGGTTACAATCTGGACCCTGGGACACTCTACCCCTTACTGGACCAATCCACAGACGACGTCGTATAATCCACTGACACATAGTTACAGATACTGATCTGTCACCTTAGTCTCTCCCATCTCCTCTAGACTGTAAAGGTTACAATCTGGACATGACATTGTACCCTCTTACTGACCCATCACAGGACCGACTAGGTACATCCACTGACAAATTAGTTCAGATACTGATCGGTCAACTTAGTCTCATCCCCATTCCTCTAGACTGTAGGTTACAATTGGACCTGGACACTTGTACCCCTCTACTGACCCATCCAGAACGGAATAGTTATAATACACTGAAACTTAGTTACAGATACTGATCTGTACATTCTGTTCATTCCCCATCTCCTATAGATGTAAAGGTTACAATCTGGACCTGGAAAACACTTCTACACTTCTTACTGACCCATCACAGACCGACTAGGGTATAATCCACTGACAAATTAGTTCAGATCTGTCTGTCACCTTAGTCTAATCCCCACATTTCATCTAGACTGTAAGGTTACAATCTGAACGGGGACACTCTACCCTCTTTACTGACCCATCACAGACCGAATAGTTACTCCACTGACAATTAGTTACAGATATGATCTGTCACTTATGTCTCATCCACATCTCATCTAGACTGTAAGGTACATCTGGACCGGGAACTTCTTACCCCTTATGACCATCACAGGACGACTCGTTATAATCACTGACCACTTAGTTACAGATACTGATCTGTAACTTATGTATCATCCCCCATCTCATCTCGACTGTAAGTTACAATCTGGACCTGGACACTTCTACCCCTCTTACTGACCATCACATTACAGACAGTTATAATCAATGGACAACTTAGTTAAAGATATGATCTGTCACCTTATGTCTCATCCCCATTCCTCTCGACGGTAAGGCTACAATTTGGACATGGACACTTCTTCCCCTCTTATGACCAATTCACAGAACGACTAGTATAATCCACGGACAACTTAGTTACAGATACTGATCTGCACCGTATGTCTCATCCCATCTCCTCTGACTGTTAAGATTTACAATCTGGACCGGGACACTTCACCCCTCTTAATGACCCATCACCGAGCCGATAGTTATAATCCAACTGACAACTTAAGTACAGATACTGTCTGTCACCTTATGTATCATTCCCGCATCTCCTCGAGACGGTAAGGTTACAATCTGGACCTGGACACTTCTAACCTCTTACTGACCCATACACAGACCGACTAGTTATAATCCACTGAAAACGTAGTTACAGATACTGATCTGTCCCCTTATGTCTCATCCTCAATCTCCTTAGACTTGTAAGGTTACAATATGGCCCTGGACACTTCTACACCTCTTACTGACCCATCACAACAGACCGACTAGTTATAATCCATGACAAACTTAGTTACAGATACTGAATCTGTCACCTATGTCTCATCCCCATATGCTCTAGGACATGTAAGGTTACAATCTGGACCTGGACATTCTACCCTTTAATGACCCATCACGACGACTAGTTATAATCCACTGACAACTTGTACAGATACTGATCTGTCACCTTATGTCTATCCCCATCTCCTCTAGACGTAGGGTTACAATCTGGACCTCGACACTTCTACCCCTCTTACTGACCCATCACAGACCGACTAGTTATAATCCACTGAAACTTTAGTACCAGTACTGACTGTCACCTTATGCCTCATCCAATCTCCTCTAGACGGAAGGTTATTATCCTGGACCTGGACACTTCTACCACTCTTATGAACCATCACAGGACGACTAGTTATATCCACTGACAAACTTAGTTACAGATAATGATCTGTCACCTTATGTCTCATCCCAATCTCCTTTAGAATAAGGTTCAATCTGGAACTGGACCACTTCTAAACTCTTACTGACATTCACAGACCGAACTAGTAGAATCCACTGAAAAAACAGTAGTTACAGATACTGATCTGTCACCTTATGCCTATGCCCCATTCTCCTCTAGACTGTAAGGTTACAATCTGGACCGGACACTTCTACCCCTCTATGGACCCATCACAGACCGACTAAGTTAAAGCACATGACACCGTCGTTCAAGATACTGATCGTTAAAATGATGTCTAATCCCCATCTCATCTAGAATGTAAGGTCTACAATCTGGACCTGGGACACGTATACCATATACTGACCCATTTCACAGACCGACTAGTTAAACCATGACAACGTAGTTACAGATACTGATCTGTCACCTTATGTCTCATCCACTCTTACTTTTAGACTGTAAGGTTACAATCTGGACCTGGACACTTCATACCCCTCTTATGACCCATCAAAGACCGAATAGTTATAACCACTGACACTTAGTTACGATACTTGATCTTCACATTATGTCTCATCCCCATCTCCTTAGACTGTAGTTACACTTGGACCTGGAAAATTCACCCCTTTCTTAACTGACCATCACAGGATCCGACTAGTTATAACCACTGACAACGTAGTTACAGATACTGATCTGTCACCTTATGTCTCATCCCCTATCTCTAGCTGTAAGGGTTACAATCGGACTGGACATTCTACCCCGCTTAATGGACCATCACAGACCCATAGTTATAATGTACGGACACTTAGTTACAGATACTGATCTGTCAACTTAGGTCGCATCCCCATCCTCCTCTAGACGGAAGGTTAACTGTTACATCTGGACCTGGACACTTATACCCTCTTAGGACCCATCACAGACCGACTAGTTATAACTCCGACTGACACTAGTTACAGATACTGATCTGTCACCTTATGTCCATCCCCATCTCTCTAGGACTTAAGTTAACAATATGGACCGGGACACTTCTACCATATTACTGACCCATCAAAGACCGACTAGTATAATCCAATGACAACTTAGTTCCAGATATATCTGTCACCTTAGGTCTCATCACTTCTCCTATAAATGAAGGTACAATTGGACCTGGAACTTACCCCTCTTAGACCCATAACAGACCGACTAGTTATACTCCACTACAATTAGTTACCAGATACTGATCTGTCACCTTCTGTCTCATCCCCATCTCCTCTAGAGGATGTAAGGTTACAATCTGGACCTGGACACTTCTACCCTCTACTGGACCCATCACAGACCGATAGGTTATAATCGACTGCCAACTTAGTTAAGTTACTGATCTGTCACCTTAGGTCTCATCCCCATCTCCTCCTAGACTGTAAGGTACAATCTGGACCTGGTCACTTCTACCCCCTCTTACGACCACAACAGACGACTAGGTTTAATCACTGACACTTTAGTAAGATACTGGATATGTACTTAGGTCCTCATCCACTTCCGCTAGACTGTTAAGGTTACATCTGGAACTGGTCCATTCACCCCTTACGACCATCCCAGACGACTAGTTATAATCACTAAAACTTTTTACAGATACTGATCGTCACCTTATGGTCTCATCCCCATCCCTATAGATGTTAAGGTTACCAATCTGGACCTGGACTACTCTAACCCTCTTAAGACCCATCAAGAAGATAGTTAGATACACTGAAACGTAGTTACGATACTGATCTGCACTTATGTCTCATCCCCATCTCCTCTAGACTGTAAGGTTACAATTCGGACTGGCACTCTCCCATCTTACGGACCCATCACAGACACGAATAGTTATAATCACTACACTTAGTTAAGATTTTAAACTTTTTTGATCTGTCACCTTATGTCTCCTCCCATTCCTCTAGACTGAAGGTTACAATCTGGACATGGACACTTCTACCCTCGTACGACCCTCACATACCGACTAGGTTTATACAATGACAACTTAGTTACAGATACTGATCTGTCACCTTATGTCTAATCCCCATATCCTCTAGACTGTAGGTACCAATATGGACCTGAACACTTTACCCCTTTACGAACCATCACAGGACCGACTAGTTATAATCCAGACAACTTAGGTACAGATACGGTCTGCACCTTATGTTCTCATCCCCATCTCTCTAGACGGTAAGGTTAAACAATCTGGACATGGACCTTCTACCCCTCTTATGACCCATCACATTACCGGACTAGTGATAAACCAATGCAACTTAGTTACAGATATGATCTGTCACCTTATGTCTCATCCCCAATATCCTCTAGACGTTAAGGTTACAATCTGGACATGGAATCTACCCCTATTACTGCCCATCACAGGGACCGACTAGTATAATCCACTGACAAACTTAGTACAGCTACTGATCTGTCACCTTATGTCTCATCCTCATTCTCTTAGACTGTAAGGGTACAATCTGGGACATGGACACTTCTACCCCTCGTACTGACCCATCACAGACAGAATAGTTAGAATCCACTGACAAACTTAGTTTACAGATACTTGCTCGTACCTTATGATCATCCCATTCTCTAGACTGTAAGGTTACAATCTGGACGGGACCTTACCCCTCGTACTGAAAATCACAGAGCGATTAGTTCTAATCCCTGACAACTTCGTTAAGATACGGATCTGTCACATGATGTATCACCCCATCGCCTCGAGAGTAAGGTTACAATATGAATGCGACAACTTCTAACCCTCTTACGGAACAATCACCGGACGCTAGTTATAATCCACTGACAACTTAGTTACAGCTACTGATCTGTCACCTTATGCCTCATCCAATCTCCTCTAGACTGTCAAGGTTTATTAAGATGACTGGACAATTCTACCCCTCTTTGACCCAGCACGATCCGACTCGGTATAATCCACTGACAACTTAGTTTACAGATACTGATCTGTCACCGGATGTCTCATTCCCCATCTCCTTTAGACTGTAAGGTTACAATTCTGGAACATGGACACTTTACCCTATTAATGACCATCACAGACAGCTAGTTTAACCCACTGACAACTTAGTTTAAAGATACTGATCTGTCACCTTATAGTCTCATCCCCATCTCCGCTAGACTGTACGTGTACAATCTGGACCTGGCACTTCGACCCTCTACTGACCCAGCAAGACCGCTAGTTTATTAATCCACGGACAACTTAGTACAGATACTGATCTGTCACAGTATGTCTCTCCCAATCTCCTTAGACTGTAAGGTTACCATCTGGACCTGGGACACTTATACCCCTCTATGAACCAGTCACAGACCCACTAGTTATAATGTACTGACAACTTAGTTAAGATACTGATCTGTCACCTTATGTCTTCTCCCCATCTCCTCTAGACTTGTAAGGTTACAATCGGACCTGGACACTTTCTACCCCTAGTAATGAACCAGCAACAAGACGATAGTATAACCACTGACAACTTAGGTAAGATATGATCTGTCACTCTGTCGACATCCCCTCTCCTCTAGCTGGAAGGTTACAATATGGACCTGGAACTTCTACCACTCTACTGCACCCCTACCAGACCGACTAGTTATAATACCACTGACAACTTAGTTCCAGAGAATGATATGTCACCTTATGTCCCATCCCCATGTCCTCTAGGACTGCTAAGGTTACAAGCTGGACCTGGACACTCTACCCCTCTTACTGACCAGCACCGACGACTAGTTTAACCCAAATGACAATTAGTACAGATGACTGATCTGTCACCTTATGTCTCATCCCATCTCCTTAGACTGTAAAGGTTACAATCTGGACCTGGCCACTTCTACCCCTCTACTGGACCCATCACAGACCCGAACTAGTATAATCACTGACAACTAGTACAGATACTGATCGGTTCACTGATGTCTAATCACATATCCTATAGACGAAGGTACAATCTGGACCTGGACCACTTCTACCCATCTTATGACCATCACAGGACCGACTAGTTATAATTCCAATAACAATTAGTAAGATACTGATCTGGCACCTTATGTCTCATCCCCATCTCCTATAGCTGTAAGGTTACAATCTGAGACATGGAGCACTTCTCCCCTCTTACGACCCATGCACAGAAGGACTAGTTATAATCCATGACAATTAGTTACAGATTACTGATCTGTCCACCTTATGTTCATCCCCATCTCTCTAGACTGTTAAGGTTACAATCTGGACTCGTCACTCTACCCCTCTTACTGACCCACACAGACCGATAGTTATATCCACTGACAACTTAGATTACAGTACTGATCTGTCACCTTTATGTCTAATCCCCATCTCTATAGGATGTAAGGTACAATCTGGACCTGGACCCTTCTACCCTCTTACGGACCCAACACAGACCGACTTCTATCAACTAACAACTTAGGTACAGATACGATTGTCAACTAGTCTCATCCCCAGCTCCTATAGACTGTAAGGTTACCAATCTGGACCTGGACACTTCTACCCCTCTTACTGACCACAAAGGACCGGCTAGTAAACCCACTGCCAACTTAGTTACAGATACGATCGTACCTTATGTTCGCCCCATCTCCTCTAACTGTAAGGTTACATCTGGACCTGGACACTTCCACAACTCTTAATGACCCATCACAGGATCCGACTGTTATAATCCAAATGACAACTTAGTTACAGATACGGATCTGTCACTTATGTCCCATCCCATCTCCTATAGACTGTAAGGGAACAATCTGGACCTGGAAACTTTACATATTACTGACCCACACGACAGACTACACTAGTATAATCCACTGACACCTTAGTTAAAGATACTTGACTGTCACCTTATGTTCCTCATCCCCATCTCTATAGACTGTAAGGTGACAATCTGGACATGGACACTTCTACCCTCTTACGACCCATCACAGACGACTAGTTATCATCCCCTAACAACTTAGTGAAGCTACTGCTCTGTCAACTTCGTCTCATCCCCATCTTCCTATAGACTGTCAGGTTACAATCTGGACCGGACACTTCTAACCCTCTTAATGAACCTCACAGCACGACAGTGATAATACACTGACACTAGTTACAGATACTATATGTCACCTTATGTCTCACCCATCTCTCGAGACTGTAAGGTTACATATGGACCTGGTCACTTGACCCCTCTCGACCCATCACAGATTTGTCCGACTAGTTATAATTCCACTGCCAACTTAGTACAGATATGAAGCTGTCACCTTTATGTCTCATCCCCATCTCCCTAGACTGTAAGGTAACAATCTGGACTGGTCACTTCTACCCCTCCTACTTGACCCATCAAAGGACCAATAGTTAAATCCACTAAAATTAGTTACAGATACTGATCTGTCACCTTATGTATCATCCATCTCCTATAGGACGGTAAGGTTACAATCTGGGACCTGGACACTTCTACCCCTCTACTGACCATCACCGACGACTAGTTATAATCCAAAACAAAGTTAGTGGTCGATCTGATCTGTAACCTTAGTCTCATCCCCATCTCCTATAGACGGTAGGTAGTTACAATATGGACATGGACACTTGTAGACCCCTATACGACCCATCACAGACCGACAGTTCAACCCACTGACAACTTAGTTACAGTACTGAGCGTCACCTATGTCTCAGCCCAATCCTCCTATAGACTGTAAGGTTACATCTGGGACCGGACACTTCTACCCTCTTACGGACCATCACAGACCGACTAGTTATAACCCACTGACAACTTGTTAAGATACTGATGTCACCTTATGGCTCATCCCATCCCTCAGACGTAAGGTTACAATCTGGACCTGGACACTTATACCCCTCTACTGACCCAGCCCAGACCGACTAGGTTTATTAAATCCAATGCACTTAAGTTACGATACTGATCGGGACTTGTCGCCCCCATCTCCTCTAGACTGTAAAGGTTCAATCTGGACCTGGCAAGTATAAAAATCATTATGACCCATAACAGACCGAAAATAGGTATAACCAATGAAACCTTAGTTACAGATTAACGGAATCTGGAAAATGAGGGAGTCATCCCATCGACCTAGACTGAAGGTGACAATATGGAACTGGGACTCTTTAACACTCTTAATGAACCATACGACCGACTAGTATATCCCTGACAACTTAGTTACAGATATGATCTGTACCTTATGTCTAATCCCCATCTCCTATAGACTGTAGGGGTCAGTCTGGACTTGACACTTCTACCCCTCTACTGACCCATACAGACGACTAGTTATACTCCACTGACAACTTAGTTACAGATACATGATATGTCACATTATGTCTCATCCCCATCTCCTCTAGAATGTAAGTTACAAAATCTGGACCTGGACAACTTCTACCCTCTACGACCAGCACAACCGCTAGTATAATCCCACTGACAACTAGTTACAGATACTGATCTGTCACCTTATGTCTCACCCCATCCCTCTAGATAAGGTGACAATCTGGACCTGGGACACTTCACCCCTCTTACGACCCATCACAGACCGATAGTTATGAATCAATGACAACTTAGACAGATACGATCTGTCCACCTTATGTCTCATCCCCATCTCCTTAGACTGTAAGGTACAATCGGGACTGGGAACTTCTACCCTCTACTGACCCATCACAGAGCCGATAGTTATAATCCCACTGACAACTCGTTACCATATGATCTGTCAACCTTAGGTTCTCATCCCCATCTCCTCTAGAGTAGGTTACAATCTGACGGGCCTTCACCCCTCTTACTGACCCCTCAAGAGGACCACGATGTTATATCACTGCCCTTCGTACAGCTACGATCTGTACCTAAGTCTCCCCCCATCCTTAGACTGCAGGTACATCGGGAACTGGACCTTTAACCTTACGACCATCACGACCGACTAGTTACATCCATGACCATAGTTCAGATATGATCTTCACCTTAGTCCACCCATCTACCTCTAGAAGGTAAATTGACGGCCCTCACCCTCTTCCGACCATCCAGACGCTCGTTTAAATACTGAACGTAGTAAGCTCTGATTGTCACCATGTCTCATCGACCCTAGGCCTGCAAGGTTACAATTTGACCTGTGCCATTCTACCTCTACTGACCCCCAGACTAGTTATAACCCTGACACTTTTCAGCTCCTGCTCGTCCCCTTGTTCCTCCATCTCTCTCGGTAACCAGTCATCACATAACTAGCCATTGGGTAACCAGTCATCACATAACTAGTCATTGGATAATCAGTCATTGGATAAACAATAATTGGATAATCAGTCACTGGATAACTAGCCATTGGATAACCAGCCATCACATAACTAGCCACTGGGTAACCAGTCATCACATAACTAGTCATTGGGTAACCAGTCATCACATAACTAGCCATTGGGTAACCAGTCATCACATA
>JAACNH010000255.1:233703-261719 GCA_019447015.1 Hymenochirus boettgeri | reverse complement strand
CTAGTCATTGGATAACCAGTCATCACCTAACCTTAGTCATTGGATAATCAGGTCATTGATAAACAAAATGGATAATAAGTTAACGGGATACACTAGCCATTGGATAACATCAGTGGTAATCGTAATTGGATAAACCAGTCCATGCAAACTCGTCATGGATAAACCCGTCATTGGAAAAACACTAATGGGGATAATCATTCATGATAACCAGTCATCGCCATAAAACTAGTCATTTGGATAACCAGTCTTGGAATAACCAAATATTGGATAATCAGTCATTGCTAACCCGTCATAGCATAACTAGTCATTGGAGAACCAGTCATGGATAAACAATAATTGGATAATCAGTCAGTGGATAAACAGTCATCGCATACTAGTCATTGGATAAAACAATAATGGATAATCAGTCATTGGATATTCCCGCCATTGGATAAGCAGCCAGTGGATAACAGTCATTGGATAAACAATAATGGTAATCATCATGGATAACCAGCCATTGGGATAACCCAGCCATTGGATAACCAGTCATCGGATAAACCAGTCCTTGGAGAACCAGCCATTGGGATAACCAGCCATGGCTAACCAGCCATTGGGCTAATCCGTCATTGGATAAACCAGTCATTGGATAAACAATATGATATATATTTCATTGGATAAACAGCCATGGATATCAGCATGGATAACCAGTCATTGGATAACCAGTCATTGGATAAACAATAATTGGAATAACCAGCATTGGATAACCAGCCATTGGATAACCAGTCATGGATAAACCAGTCATTGGATAACCAGCCATTGGATAACCAGTCATTGGATAATCGTCTTGGATTAATCATTCATTGGTAACCAGTCATTGGATAACCAGTCATTGGATAACCAGCATGGATAACCAGTCCTTGGATAATCCGTCTCATTGGATAACCGTCTTGGATAATCCGTCATGGATAACCGTCATGGATAACCAGTCATTGGGATATATTGATACCAGTCCTGGATACCAAGCCCATTGGCTATCCGTCAGGGATAACCCGTCATTGGATAATCCGTCATCATTGGATAAAAAAACAGTCATCATTGTAAATTCAGTCAGTGGATAAAACGTCATGGATACCCAGTCATTGATAACCAGTCAGTGGATAACCAGACTTGGATAACCAGTCATGGTTAATACGTCATGATATCATTCCATGGATAACCAGGTCATTGGATAACAGTTCATTGGAACCCGCCATTGATACGCATTGGATAACCAGCCATTGGATAAAACGTTCATTGGCTAATCCATCATTGGATAAACCGTCATTGGATAAACCGTCATTGGATAACGTCATTGGATAACCAGTCATTGGATAACAGTATTGGATAACCAGCAAATTAGATATCCGTCATTGGATAACCCGTCATTGGATATCCGTCAGTGGAAACCATCATTTGGATAACCGGCATTGGAAACAGTTCAGTGGAAACAGTCATTGGAGAAACCGTCATTGATAACCAGTCTTGGAAACCAGCCCTTGGAAACCCATCATGGATAACCAGTCATTGAATAAATTCCGTCATGGATAAACCGTCATAATTAACACAGCCATTGGATAACCAGCCATTGGATAACAGTCATTGGATAACCGCCATTGGAAAAACAGTCATTGGCATAACCAGTCATGGGATAAACCATAATTGGATAATCATTAATGGATAACAAGTCATGGATAACCAGCCATTGGATAACCCGTCATTGGATAACCAAGCCAT
The DNA here is from genome assembly GCA_019447015.1 of Hymenochirus boettgeri. Classification (NCBI taxonomy): domain Eukaryota; kingdom Metazoa; phylum Chordata; class Amphibia; order Anura; family Pipidae; genus Hymenochirus; species Hymenochirus boettgeri. The sequence continues at coordinate 259,967 of JAACNH010000255.1, read as the reverse complement.
GGAAACCAGTCATTGGGATAACCAGCGATGGGCATAAACCCGTATTGGATAATCCGTCATGGGATAAACGTCACAAGACGACTAGTTATAATCACTGACAACTTAGTGTAAAGATACTGATCTGTACATTATGTCTCATCCACTCTCCTCTAGACTTGTTAAGGTACAATTGGACCTGGACATTTTCTACCCCTCTTACATGACCCATCACAGACGGACTAGTATCCTCCAAGAACACTTAGGTAAGATATGATACTGTTAACCGTAGGTCTCATCCCAACTCCTCTAGACTGTAAGGTTCCAATCTGGACCTGGAAACTTCTACCCCTCTTACGGACCCATACGACCGATAGTATAATCCACTGACAAATTAGTTACAGATACTTGATCTGTCACCTTATGTCTCTTCCCATCTCCTATAGACTGTAGGTGACAATCTGGACTGGACACTTCTACCCCTCTTACTGACCCCATCACAGACCGGAGACTGGTTATAACCACTGACACTAGGTACAGGATCTGATCTGTCACCTTATGTGTCATCCCCATCTCTCTAGACTGTAAGGTTTACATATGGACCCAGGAACCTTTACCCTCTACTGACCCATCACAGAGCCGACTAGTTATAATCCAAGACACTTAGTTCAGGATACCGATCGGTCACTTAGTCTCATCACCATCTCCTTCTAGAACTGTAAGGTTACAATCTTGAACCTGGACATTCACCCCTTCTACGACCCATCACAGACGGACTAGTTAAATCCAACTAACAACTTAGTTACAGATACTGATCTGTCACGTTATGTCTCAGCCCCATCTCTTAGACTGTAAGGTTACAAATCTGGACATGGACATTCTACCCCTCTTACCGACCCATCACAGACCGACTAGTTATTAATCCACTGACAACCTTAGTTACAGATACTGAATCTGTCACCTTATGTCTAATCCATCTCCTCTAGGGGACTGTAAGGTTACACTCTGGACTGGACACTTACCCCTCTTACTGACCCATCACAGACCGACTAGTTATAATCACCTGACAAACTAGTACAGATACGGATCTGGCACCTTAGTCTCATCCCCATCTCTTAGACTGTAAGGTTAATAATCGGACCTTGACACTTTTAACCTCTTACTGACCCAATCACCGACCGGACTAGTTATTAATCCACTGGACAACTTAGTACAAGATTACTGATCGTACCTTATGTCTCATCCCATCTACTTCTAGACTGTAAGGTTACAATCTGGACCTGGACACTTCGACCCCTCTTAATGACCCATCACAGACCGGACTAGATAAGCCACTGACAATTAGTTACAGATATGATCTGTACCTTATGTTCTCACCCCATCTCCTCTAGACTGTAGGTTTTACAATCGTGGACCTGGACACTTTACCCTCTTACTGACCATTCACAGACCTACTCGTTATAATCAACTGACAACTAGTTACAGATACTGATCTGTCACCTTATGTATCATCCATCTCCTCTAGATGTAAGGTTACCAATCTGGACCTGGAACACTTCTACCCCTTCTTATCTGACCAATCACCAGACCTATCGTTACAATCAATGCACTTAGTTTACAGATACTGATTCTGTCACGTATGTATCGATCCCATCTCCTTAGGCTGTAAGGTTACAATCTGGCCTGGGAACTGCTACCTCTTAATGACCCATCACCAGACTAATGTTAAATCCACTGACAACTTAGTACAGATACGATCTGCACTTATGTCTACTCCCCATCTCCTCTAGACTGTAAGGTTTACAATCTGGACATGGACACTTCTACCCTATTGACCTGACCCATCCCCCCCCCCCCCACAGATCCCGACTAGTTATAATCACTGACAACTTAGTTTTACAGATCTGATCTGTCCCTTATGTCTCATCCCCATCTCCTCTAGACTGAATGGTTACAATCTGGACCTGGGGGGGGGGACACTTCGAACTCTCCTTACTGGACCCCATCCACAGACCGACTAGGTATTAATCCAATGACAACTTAGTTACAGATACTGATCTTGCACCTTATGTCTCATCCCCTATATCCTCTAGACTGTAAGGTTAAATCTGGACCTGGACACTTTCTACCCCTTTCTTACTGACCATCACAGACCCGATAGTTAAAATCCAAATGAACTTAGTTACAGATATGAGCTGTCACTTAGTCTCATCCCCATCTCCTCTAGACGTAAGTTCCAATCTGGACCTGGACATTCTACCCATCTTGACTGCCCCTCACGAAAAAACTAGTTATAATCCACTGACAACTTAGTTACAGATAAATGATCTGTCACTTATGTCTATCCCATCTCTCTAGACTGTAGGTTACAATCTGAACATGGACCACTTCTACCCCTCTTACTGAACCATCACAGGACCGACTAGTTATAATCCACTGACAACTTAGTTACAGATCCTGATTCTGTCACCTGATGTCTCATCCCCTATCTCTAGACTGTAGGTTACAATTATGGACCTGGGACATTATACCCCTCTTACTGGGACCCATCAAAGACCGACTAGTTATAATCCACTGACAACTTAGTTACAGATACTGATCTGTCACCTTTGTCGCATCACCCATCTCCTCTAGACTGTAAGGTTACAATCTGGACCTGGACACTTGTCCCTTAATGACCCATCACAGACCGACGAGTTATTAATCCACTGACAACTTAGGTACAGATACTTGAAATGCTGTCACATGAGTCTCATCCCCATTCCTCTAGACTGTAAGGGTACCAATCTGGACCTGGACATTGTACCCTATTACTGACCCATCAAGAAAGACTAGTTATAATCCACTGCCAACTTCGTTTACAGATACTGAGCTGTACCTTATGTCTCATCACCATCTCCTCTAGACTGTTAAGGTTACAATTGGACCTGGACACTTGTACCCTCTTACTGACCCATCCACAGGACGACTAGTTATAATCCACTGACAACTAGTTACAGATACGATCTGTCACCTTATGTCTAACCCCATCCACAGGAGTAAGGTTACAATCGGGACCTGGACACTTTACCCCTCTTACTGGACCCATCAAGACGAGAGTTATAATACACTGACAACTTAGTTTACAGATAATGATTGCACCTTATGTCTCATCCCCATCTCCTCTGACTGTAAGGTTAACAATCTGGAATGGACACTTCTACAACTCTTACTGACCTCACGGACCGACTGTTATAATCACTGAACTTAGTTACAGATACTGATCTGTACCTGATGTCTCATCACCATCTCTCTAGGACTGTAAGGTTACAATCTGGACCCGGGACACTTCTACCCGATTACTGACCCATCACAGACAGACTGTTATAATCCACTGACAACTTAGTTACAGATGAATGATCGGTCACCTATGTCTCATCCCATCTCCTCTAGGACTGTAAGTGGTTTACAATATGGACCGGGACACTATTACCCCTCTTACTGACATCACATACGAATAGTATAATCCAACTGACAACTTAGTACAGATCTGATCTGTACATTATGTTCATTCCCCATCCCTCTAGATGTAAGGCTACAATCTGGACCGGGACAATTCTACCCCTCTTACTGACCCATCACAGACCGACTAGTTATTATCCACTGACAAATTAGTTACAGATACTGATCTGTCACCTTTAGTTCATCCCCATATCTTAGAAGGTAAGGTTACAATCTGGACGGACACTTCTACCCATCTTAGGACCAATCAACATACCGACTAGTTATTAATTCCACTGACAACTTAGGTACAGATATGATTGTCACCTTTATGTATCTCCCATCTCCTCTAGACTGTAAGGTTACAATCTGGACCTGGACACTTCTTACCCCTCTTAATGACCAATCACAGACGAACTAGTTATAATCCACTGACAACTTAGTACAGATACCTGACGTCACCTTATTCTCAGCCTCATCTCCTCCTAGACTGTAAGTAACAATCTGGACCTGGACACTTTACCCCTCTTACTGACCCATCACAGACCGACTAGTATAATCCACTGACAAACTTAGTTACAGCTCGATCTGATCGTCACCTTATGTCTCATCCCCATCTCTCTAGACTGTAAGGTTACAATCTGGGACCGGGACACTTCTACCCCTCTTACATGACCCATCACAGACCGAACTAGTTATAATCCAATGAACAACTTAGTTACAGATAATGATCTGTAACCTTATGCCTCATTCCAAATTCTTAGACTGTAAGGTTATAATTGGACCTGGACACTTCTACCCCTCTTACTGACCATCAAGGACCGACAGTGATAATCCACTGACAACTCGTTACAGATACTGATCTGTCACATTATGTCTTCATCCCCATCTCTCTAGACTGTAGGTAAATCTGGACTTGGGGACACGTCTAACCACTATGACTGACCCCAATCACAGACCGACTAGTGATAAACCACTGACAATTAGGTACAGAACTGATCTGTCACCTTATGTACTCATCCCCATCTCCTTTAGGACTGTAAGGTTACAATCTGGGACCTGGACACTTCTACACCCCTCTTATGACCCATACCAGACGACTTAGTTTAACACTGACAAACTTAGTTACATGATACTGATCTGTCACCTTATGTCTCATCCCCATCTCCTCTAACTGTTAATTTTTACAATCTGGACAGGACACTTTACCCTCTTACGACCCATCAAGACGACTAGTTATTTAACCACTGGCAACTAGTTTACAGATACTGATCTGTCAACTTATGTCTTCTCCATCCCTCTGACTGTTAAGGGTACAATCTGGCACCTGGAACTTCTACCACTCTTACTGACCATCACAGACCCCCCATAGTAATAATGATTACGACAACTTAGTTCCAGATATGATCTGTCACCTTATGTCTCACCCATCTCCTCAGGGACTTTTTTAAAAGGTTATCAATCTGACATGACACTTCTACCCTCTTACGACCATCACAGACGATATTATAATCATGACAAACTTAGTTACAGCTACTGAATCTGGCACCTTAGGTCCCATCCCATTCTCTAGACGAAGTTCCATCTGGACCTGGAAACTTCTAACCCTCTTACTGACCAATCACCGACCGACTTAGTTATATCCACGACAACTTAGTTACAGATACTGAATCTGTAACCTTAGTCTCATCCCATCTCCTTATAGGATGTAAGGTTACCAAACTGGGCCTGGACACCTTACCCTCTATGACCACACAGACCGACTAGTTATAATCCACTAAACAACTAGTTACAGATAATGATCTGTCCCTTATGTCTATCCCCATCTAACTAAGACTGTAAGGTTACCATATGGACCTGGAACTTCTACCCTCTTACGACACATCACAGACGGACTAGTTATAATCCACTGACAACTAGTTACCGTACTGCTAGTCCCCTTATGTCTCATCCCCATCTCTCTAGGACTGTAAGGTTAACAATTGGACCGGTCACTTCTACCCTTCTTACTGACCCATCACAGACCCGACTAGTTAAATACAACTACAACTTAGTTACAGATACTGCTCTGTCACCTTATGGCTCATCCCCATCTTTTCCCTCTTTCTAGACTGTTAAGGTTACAAATCTGGACCTGGTCACTTCTACCACTCTACTGACCCATCACAGACCGACTAGCTTATATCCTAACAACTTAGTTTACCGAGACTGATCTGTAACCTAGTCTAATCCCCATCTCCTATAGACTGTTAAGGGTACATCTGGACATGGACACTTACCCCTCTACTGACCCATCACAGACCGAATAGTTATAAATCCAAGAACAACTTAGTTACAATACTGATCTGTCCCCTTATTGTATATTCCATCTCCTATAGATGTAAGGTTACAATCGACCGGGACACTTCTACCTCTTACTGGACCCAGAACAGACGACTAGTATACCACTGACAACTAGTTACAGATAATGATCTGTACCTTATGTTCTCTAACCATCTCTCGAGACTGTAAGGTTACAATCTGGACGGACACTGCTACCCCTCTACGACCCATCCACAGACCGACTATTATAACCCACTGCAACTTAGTTTACAGATATGATTGTCAACCTTAGTCCATCCCAGCTAATCTAGACTTGAAGGTTACGATCTGGACTGGAATCTACCCATCTTACTGACCCATCACAGGAACGACTAGTTCTAATCCACTGACAACTAGGTAACAGATACTGATCTGTCACCTTAGGTCTCATCCCCATCTCCTCTTAGACTGTAAGGTTTACAATCTGGGGACCGGACACTTTACCCCCCTCGCTTACTGGACCAATCACGACAGGACAGTTAAACCCCCTGAAACTGAGTCCAGCTACTGATCGGTCCTTATGTCTCATCCCATATCCTCTAGACTGTAAGGTTTACCAATCTGGACCTGGACCTTACCCTCTTACTGACCCATCACAGACCGGATAGTATAATCCACGACAACTTAGTTACAGATTAAGATCTGTCCACCTTAGGTCTCATCCCCATCTCCTCTAGACTGTAAGGTTACAATCGGGACCGTGACACTTCTACCCCTTCTGTACTGACCCTCACAGACCGACTAGTTTATAATCCACGACAACTTAGTTACAGGATACTTGACTATGTAACCTTATGTCTCATCCCATCTCCTCTAGACGGAAGGTGTACTCTGGACCTGGGACACTTCTACCCCTCTTACTGCCCATCACAGACGACTAAGTTATTAATCCACTGACAACTAGTTACAGATTAATGAATCTGTCACCTTATGTTCTCTCCCCATTCTCTAGACTGAAGTTACAATCTGGGACCTTGACACTTCTCCCCTATTACTGACCCATAACAGACCGACTAGGATTATTCCACTGACAACTTAGTTAAGATACTGATCTGTCACCTTATGTCTCATCCCCATCTCCTCTAGACTGTAAGGTTACAATCTGGAACCTGGACATTCTGACCCCTCTACTGACCCATCACAGACCGACTAGTTATAATCCAATGCACAACTTAGTTAAGATACTGATCCTGTCACTTTGTCGCATCCCCATCTCTCTAGACTGTAAGGTTACAATCTGGACCTGACACTTTTACCCGTTGTACTGACCATCACAAGACCGACCTAGTTATAATCCCTGAACTTAGTTACAGATACTGATCTGTCACCTATGTCTCATCCCCATCTCCTCTAGACTGTAAGGTTACAATCTGGACCTGGACACTTCGACCCCTAGTACTGACCCTCACAGCCGACTAGTTATAATCCATGACAAAACTTAGTTACAGATACTATCGGTCACTTATGTCCCATCCCCATATCTCTAGCTGTAAGGTTACAATCGACCTGGAACTTTACCCCTCTTACTGACATCACAGACCCGACGAGTTATAATCCACTGACAACTTAGTTACAGATACTGATCTGTCACCTTATGTGCTCATCCCCATCTCCTCTAGACTGTCAAGGTTACAATCTGGACTGGAAAATTCGACCCCTCTTTACTGACCATCACAGAGTACCGACTATTATAACCCACTGACAACTTAGTTACAGATACTGATCTGTCACCTTATGTCTCATCCCCATCTCCTCGAGACTGTAAGGTTACAATCTGGACCTGGACACTCTACCCCTCTTACTGACCATCACAGACCGACTAGTATAATCACTGACAACTTAGTAACAGATACTGATCTGTCCACCTTATGTCTATCCATCTCCTCTAGGACTGTTAATGGTACCATTGATTCCTGGACAATTCTTACCCCTCTTACTGACCCATCACAGACGACTAGTTATAAATACACTGACAACTTAGTTACAGCTATGATCTGTAACCTTAGGTTAATCCCCATCTCCTCGACTGTAAGGTACAATCTGGCATGGGACACTCTACCATCTTACTGACCCATCACGGACAGACTAGTTATAATCCACTGCAACTTAGACGATACTTGATCTGTCACCTATGTCTCATCCCCATCGCTCTAGACTGTAAGGTTACATCGGACGGCACTTTACCCCTCTTACGACCCATCACAGACCGACTAGTTATAATCCACTTGACAACTTATTACAGATACTATCTGTAACCTTATGTCTCATCCCCATACTCCTTAGACTGTAAGGTTCAATCTGGACCTGGAACACTTCTACCCCCTACTGACCATCACAGACCGTACTAGTTATTATCCAATGACAAAAACTTAGTTACAGTTACTGATATGTCACCTGATGTCTCATCCCCATTCCTCTAGACTGAAGGTTACAATCTGGACTGGACATTCTACCCTCCTTGTTTTTTTAAAAAATGACCATCCACAGCCCGGACTAGTTATAATCCATGACAACTTAGTTACAGATACTGATCTGTCACCTTATGTCTCATCCCCATTCTCCTCTAGGACTTAGGTGACAATCTGACATGGACATTCTACCCCTCTTAGGACCCATCAAGACCGACTAGTATATCCACTGAAACTTGTTACAGTTACTTGATCTGTCACTGATGGATCATCCCATCTCCTCTAGACGGAAGGTTACAATCTGGACCTGGACACTTCTACCCCTCGTACTGACCCTCACAGACGACTAGTTATAATCCACTGAAAACTTTAGTACAGATTACTGATCTGGTCACCTTATGTCTCATCCCCATCGCCTCTAGGACTGTAAGGTTTACCATCTGGACCTGGGACACTTTACACTCTTACTGACATCCAGGAACCCACTAGTTATAATGTACTGGAACAATTAGTTACAGATACTGATCGTCACCTTCTGTCTCCTCCAATCTCCTCTGACGGTAGGTTAACAATCTGGACCTGGACACTTCTACCCCCTCTACTGACCCATACCAGAACGAAAGTAATAATCAACAACAACTTAGTTACAGATTATGATCTGTCACCTATGTCTCATCCCCATCTCCATAGACTTGTAAGGTTACAATCTGGACCTGGACACTTCTACCCTCTACGACCCAGCACAGACCGACTTAGTTATAATCCATGACAACTTAGTACCAGATATGATATGTCACATGATGGTTAACCCCATCTCCCTCTAGACGGTAAGGTTACAATCTGGACCCTTGTCACTTTCTAACCTTTACTGAACCATCACAGGACCGAAATGTTAATCCACTGACAAATTGTACGATACTGATCTGTCACCTATGTCTCATCCCCATCTCTCTAGGGACGGTAAGGTTACAATATGGACCTGGTCACTTCTACCCTCTTACTGACCCATCACAGGACCGACTAGATTTATAATCACAACAACTTAGTTACAGATATGATTGTCACCTTAGTCTCATCCCATCCCTATAGACGTAAGGGTTACAATGGACCTGGAACTTCTACCCCCTTAACTGACCCATCACAGACGACTAGTTATAATCCACTAACAACTTAGTTACAAGATGTACTGATTCGTCACCTTAGGTCTCTATCCCCATCCTCCTATAGACTGGAAGGTTACAATCTGACCTGGACACTCACCCTCTTATGACCCATCACAGACCGACTAGTTATAACCCACTGACAACTAGTACAGATACTGATCTGTCACCTTATGTCTCATCCAATCTCCTCTAGAAGGTAAGGTTACAATTCTGGACATGGACACTTCTTACACCTCTTATGACCCATTCACAGACGATCGTTAATATCCAATGACAACTTAGTACAGATACTGATCTGTCACCTTAGGTCCATCCCTATCTCTCTGGACTGTAAGGTTACAATCTGGACCTGGACATTCTACCCTCTACTGCACCCAATACACAGAAAGACTGTTAACCACTGACAACTTAGTTACAGACTGATCTGTCACCTTTCATGTTCATCCCATCTCTTAGCTGTATAGGTTACAATCTGGACTGGACCTCTACCCTTTACTGCCCACATCAAAGATCAGAATAGTTCTAATCAAATGACAACACCTTAGTACAGGATACTATCTGTCACCTTATGTCTCATCCCCATATCCTCAGACTGTAAAGGTTACAACTCGGACTGGACACTCTACCCCTCTTATGACCATCACAGACCGACTGTTATATCCACTGAAACTTAGTTACAGATACTGATCTGTCACCTTATGTATCCATCCCCATCTCCTTAGACTGTACGGTTACAATCTGGACCGGACACTTAGACCCTCTACTGACCCCATCAACAGCCGACTAGTTATGAATCCATGACATAGTTACAGATATGATCTCCGCACTATGTCTAATCCCCTCTCATCTAGACTGTAAGGTAAATTGGACCCTGACACCTTTACCCTCTTACTGACCCATCACAGACGACTAGTTATTAATCACTGACAACACTTAGTTAAGAGAATGACTGCACCTTATGTCTCATCCCCATCTCCTCTAGATGTAAGGTTACACATGATGGACATGGACACTTGCTACCCCTTTTACTGACCCAATCACAGACCGACTAGTTATAAGCCACTGACAATTAGTTAAAGATACTGATCGTCCACTTATGTTCTCATCACCCATCTCCTCTAGACTGTAGGTTACAATCTGGACTGGAACACTTGTACCCCTCTTACTGACCATCAAGACCACTAGTGCTCATCCACTGACAACTTAGTTACAGATACTTGATCTGTCCACCTTAGGTCTCATCCCATCTCCTCTCGCCGGTAGGTTACATCTGGGACATGGAAACTTATACCCTCTACTGACCATCACAGACCGGACTAGTTATAATCCACTGAAACTTAGTTACAGATATGATCTGTCACCTTATGTCCATACCCATCCTCTAGGACTGTAAGGTTACAATCTGGACCTGGGACAAGTTCTACCCCTCTTACTGAACCATGACAGAACGACTAGTTATAATCCACTGACAAACTTAGGTTACATATACTGTCTGTCCACCTTATTGTTTCATACCCCATCTCCTTAGACTGTAAGGTTACATCTGGACCTGGACCACTTCGACCCCTCTTATGACCCCTCACAGACGATAGTTTTATACCCATGACAACTTAGTGACAGATACTGATCTGTCACCTTATGTTCATCCCAAAATATCCTCTAGACTGTAATGTTACACTCTGGGACCGGGACAACTTCTACCCCTCTTACTGACCCATTCAACAGACAGACTAGTATAATCCACGGGCAACTAGGTACAGATACTATCTGTCACCTTAGGTCTCTCCCATCTCCTCTAGACTGTAAGGTTACAATTGGACCTGGGACACATTCTACACCTCTACGACCCATCACAGACCCACTAGTTATAATGTACTGACAACTTAGTTACAGTATGATATGTCACATTATGTCTCATCCCATCTCCTCTAGACTGTAAGGTTACATCTGGACATGGACACTTCTACCCCTCTTACTGACCCATCACAGACGACTAGGTATAATCACTTGACAACTTAGTTAACGATACTGATATGTCCTTATGTCCCTCCCCATCTCCTCTAGACTGTAGGTACAATTGGACTGGACACTTCTACCCCTCTTACCTGACCCATCACAGACCGACTAGTTTATAATCCACTGACAAACTTGTTTACAGATATGATCTGTCATTATGTTCATCCCCATCTCCTATAGACTGTAGTTACAATCTGACTGGCCACTTCTACCCTCTTATGACCCACAAGACCGATAGTTATATCCACTAACAACTTAGTTACAGTACTGATCGTCACCTATGTCTAATCCCCATCTCCGATAGGATGTAAAGGGCAATCTGGGACCTGCGGACACTGCTACCCCCTCTTACTGACCCATCACGACCTGCCTAGTATATCCACTGAAACTAGTTTACAGATACTGATCTGTACCCTTATGTCTCATCCTTCCTCTAGACTGTAAGGGTTACAATCTGGACCTGCGTCACTTCTACCCTCTTACTGGACCATCAAGACGACTAGTTATACTCCACTGACAAAACAAACTTGTTACAGATATGATCGGTCACCTTATGTCTCATCACCATCTCCTCTAGACTGTAAGTGTTAAAATTGGACCTGGTCACTTCTACCCCTCTAGAAGCCATCACAGGACCGACTGTTATGAATCCACTAACAACTAGTTACCGATACTGATCCTGTCACCTAGGTCTTCATCCCAAGCTCCTAAGACTGTAAGGTTACAATCTCTGGACCTGGACACTTATACCCCTCTTACTGACCCTCACAGGACCGACTAGTTATATCATAACAACTAGTTTACAGATACTGATCTGTCACCTTATGTCTCATCCCCACTCTATAGCCTGTAAGGTTACAATTGACCGACCACTTTACCCCTCTTTCGACCCCCCCATCAAGATCCGACTAGTTATAACCCACTGACAACTTAGTTACAATACTGATCGTTCTCACCTTATGTTCATCCCCATCTACTCTAGACTGCTAAGGTTACAATCTGGACCTGGAACTTCTACCCTCTTAATGACCCATCAAAGGACCGACTAGTATAACCCACTGAAACTTAGGTACAGATAATGATCTGTCACCTATGTATCATCCCATCTCCTCTAGGATTAAAGGTTACAATCTGGACCTGGACCACTTCTAACCTTTACGAACCATCACAGACCGACTAGTTATAATTCCAACTGACAACTTAGTTACAGAAATGATCTGTCACCTATGTCTATTCCCCATATCATCTAGACTGTAAGGTTACAATCTGGACCTGGACATTTGCCCTCTTACTGACCCACCACAGACCGACTGTTAGAAACCCACTGACAACGAAGTACAGTACTGATCTGTCACCTTATGTCTCATCCCCATCTCCTCTCTAGACTGTTAGGTACCAAATCTGGACCTCTGGACAACATTACCCCTCTACTGACCAGCACAGACCGACTTAGTTATATCCAAGTGAAACTTAGGGACAGATACTGATCTGTCACCTTATGTTCTCCCCATCTCCTCTAGACGTAAAGGTTTACAATTGGACCTTGACACTTCTACCCCTCTTATGAGCCCATCAACAGACAGAATAGTTATAATCAACATGACAACTTAGTACAGATATGAATCTGTCACATATGTCTCATTCACCATCTCTCTAGACGTAAGGTACAATCTGGAACTGGACATTCTACCCCTAGTACTGGAACCATCACAGAAAGATCGTTATAACCACTGACCAACTTAGTTAAGATACTTGATATGTCACCTTATGTCTCATCCCCTTCCTTAGACTGGAAGGTTACAATTGGACCTTGACACTTCGACCCCTCTTACTGACCCATCACAGACCGGATAGTATAATCCACTGACACTTAGTTACAGATTACTGATCTGTCACCCTTATGGCTCATCCCATTCTCTCTAGACTGTAAGGTTACAATATGGACCTGGCACTTTACCCCTCTTACTGACCCATTCACAGACCGACTAGTGTATAATCCATGACAACTTGTTTACAGATACTGATCTGTCACCGATGTCTATCCCCATCTCCGCTAGATGTAAGGTTACCATCATGGACCTGGACTTCTACCCCTCTTACTGACCCCAAAGACCGGACTAGTTATAATTCCACTGACACTTAGGTACAGATAATGATCTGTCACCTATGTATCATCCCCATCTCTAGACTGTAAGGTTACAATCTGGACCTGGCACTTCTGACACTCTTACGACCCATCACAGACCGACTAGTTATAATCCATGACAACTTAGTTAAAGATAGATCTGTCACATTATGTCCCATCCCATCTCCTCTAGACTGTAAAGGTTACAATCTGGACCGGGACACTTCTACCCCTCTAACTGACCCATCAAAGACCGAATAGTTATAATCCACTGACAAACTTAGTTACAGATATGATCTGTCACCTTAGGTCTCATCACCATATCATCTAGACTGTAAGGTTACATCTGGACCTGGACACTTACCCTCTTACTGAACCATCACAGACCGACTAGTTACTAACCCACGGACAACTTAGTTACAGATATATCTGTAACCTTATGTCTATCCCCATCTCCTTTTAGAATGTAAGGTTACCAATTGGACCTGGACACTCTACCCCTCTAATGACCCATCACAGACCGACTAGTATCATCCCTGGACAACTTAGTTACAGATACTGATCTGTCACCTTATGTCTCATCCCCATCGCCTCTAGACTGAGGTTTACCATCTGGACCTGGACCAACTTCTACCCCTCTTCCGACCATCACAGAAAGACTAGTGTAATCAAGATCAACTTAGTTACCAGATACTGATCTGTCACCCTTAGGTATCATCCACATCGACTCTAGGCTGTAAGGTTACAATCTGGACGCTGGAACTTTACCCCTCTTAATGACCATCACAGACCGAATAGTAGAATCCACTGACAAACTTAGTTACAGATACTGATCTGTCACATATGTACTAATACCATCTCCTCTAGACTGTAAGGTTACATCTGGACCTGGACACTTGTCTACCCCTTTACTGGACCCATCACAGACGACTAGTTATCATCAATGACATCGGAGTTACAGAACTGAATCGTCACCTTAGTCTAATCCCATCTCCTCCTAGACTGTAAGGTTCAAATCTGGACCTGGGACACTTCTACCCTCGTACTGACCATCAAAGAGCCGACCTAGTTATAATCATGACAACTTAGTTGATACTTGATCTGTCACCTTAGGTCTCATCCCATCTCTCTAGACTGTAAGGTGACAATTCTGGACCTGGACCAATTTATACCCCTCTTACTGGACCAAGAAAAGACCTACTAGTTATATCCAATGACAACTAGTACAGATACTGATCTGTCACCTTATGTCTCATCCATCTCCTTTTAGACTGTAAGGTTACAATCTGGAACCTGGTGACAATTCTACCCTATTACTGACCCATCCACAGGGACCGATAGTTATAATCCATGAAACTTAGTTACAGATACTGATCTGTCACTATGGCTCATCCCACTCATCTAGACTGTAAGGTTACCCAATCTGACTGGACACGTCTACCCCTCTTATGACCCATCAACAGACCGACAGGTTATAATCCACTGACAACTAGTTACGATACTGATCTGTCACCTGATGTTTCTCATCCCATCTCTCTAGCTGAGGTTACAATCTGACCTGGACACTTCTACCCCTCTTACTGACCCATCACAGTGACTTCACTAGTATAAATTACTGCAACGGGTTACAGTTGACTGATCTGTCACCTTAGGTCTCATCCCCATCCCTCTAGACTGAAGGTTACATCTGGACTGGGACTTCTACCCCTCTTAAGACCCATCACCGAAGACTAGTGATAATCCCACTTAACAAACTTAGTTACAGGCTATGATCTGGGCCCCTTATGTATCATTCCCCATCGCCTATAGGACTGTAAGGTTTACAATCTGACCTGGACATTCTACCCCTTTAACTGACCCACACAGACGACTCGTATCATCACTGACCACTTAGTTACAGATTACTGATTCTGTCACTTATGCTCTCCCCATCTCATATAGACTGTAAGGTTCCATCTGGACCTGGTCACTTCTACCCATCTAATGACCCATCAAGACCGACTAGTTATATCCAATGACAACTTAGGTACAGGATACTGATCTGTCACCTTATGTCTCATCCCCATTCCTCTAGACGAAGGTTACAATATGGACCTGGTCACTTCTACCCTCTTACTGGACCATCACAGACCGACTAGTTAATCCACTAACAATTGTTAAAGATACTGATCTGTCACCTTAGTCTCCATCCCATGTTCCTATAGACTGTAAGGTTACAATCTGACCTGGACACTTCTACCCCTCTTAGACCCATCAACAAGACCGACTAGTTATAATCCAATAAACAACTAGTTAGATACTGATCTGTAACATAGTCTCATCCAATCGCCTATAGACTGTAAGGTTACACTGACCTGGAACACTTCTACCCTCTTATGAACCCATCAAGACCCGATAGTTATAACCCATGACAACTTAGTTACAGATCTGATCTGTCACCTTATGTCTCATACCATCTCAATCTAGACTGTAAGTTACAATTCGGACCTGGACTTGAGACCCCTCTTACGACCCATCACAGACCGACTAGTTATATCACTGACAACTTAGTACAGATACTGATCTAGTCCCTTATGTCTCATCCTATCTCCTCGGAGACGGAAGGTACAATCGTACTGCACACTTTCTACCCCTCGTAATGACCCACAAAGGGATCCGACTGTTATAACCACTGACAACTTAGTTACAGATTACTGATCTGTTCACCTTATGTCTATCCCATCTACTTAGACTGTAAGGTTACAATCGGACTGGGACCCTTCTAACCCTCTACTGACCAATCCACAGACCGACTAGTTATAATCCACTGACAACTAGTTACAGCTACTGATCTGTCACTTAGCTCCTCCCCATCTCTTAGACGTAAGGTTACAATTGGACCTGGACACTTCTACCCCTTACGACCCATAAGGACCGACTAGGTATAATCCACTGACAAATTTAGTTACAGGATACGGATTCTGTCACCTTATGTCTCATCCCCATTCTCCTCTAGAGTAAGGTACATCTGGACCTGCCCCCGGACACTTCTACCTTCTTAGACCCATCACAGGACCACCCCGACTAGTTATAATCCACTGCAACTTAGTCCAGATACGGATCTCACTTTTTATTTGGGGTTCTCCTCCCCAATCCTCTAGACTTAAGGGTTACAATCTGGACCCTGGGACACTCTACCCCTTACTGGACCAATCCACAGACGACGTCGTATAATCCACTGACACATAGTTACAGATACTGATCTGTCACCTTAGTCTCTCCCATCTCCTCTAGACTGTAAAGGTTACAATCTGGACATGACATTGTACCCTCTTACTGACCCATCACAGGACCGACTAGGTACATCCACTGACAAATTAGTTCAGATACTGATCGGTCAACTTAGTCTCATCCCCATTCCTCTAGACTGTAGGTTACAATTGGACCTGGACACTTGTACCCCTCTACTGACCCATCCAGAACGGAATAGTTATAATACACTGAAACTTAGTTACAGATACTGATCTGTACATTCTGTTCATTCCCCATCTCCTATAGATGTAAAGGTTACAATCTGGACCTGGAAAACACTTCTACACTTCTTACTGACCCATCACAGACCGACTAGGGTATAATCCACTGACAAATTAGTTCAGATCTGTCTGTCACCTTAGTCTAATCCCCACATTTCATCTAGACTGTAAGGTTACAATCTGAACGGGGACACTCTACCCTCTTTACTGACCCATCACAGACCGAATAGTTACTCCACTGACAATTAGTTACAGATATGATCTGTCACTTATGTCTCATCCACATCTCATCTAGACTGTAAGGTACATCTGGACCGGGAACTTCTTACCCCTTATGACCATCACAGGACGACTCGTTATAATCACTGACCACTTAGTTACAGATACTGATCTGTAACTTATGTATCATCCCCCATCTCATCTCGACTGTAAGTTACAATCTGGACCTGGACACTTCTACCCCTCTTACTGACCATCACATTACAGACAGTTATAATCAATGGACAACTTAGTTAAAGATATGATCTGTCACCTTATGTCTCATCCCCATTCCTCTCGACGGTAAGGCTACAATTTGGACATGGACACTTCTTCCCCTCTTATGACCAATTCACAGAACGACTAGTATAATCCACGGACAACTTAGTTACAGATACTGATCTGCACCGTATGTCTCATCCCATCTCCTCTGACTGTTAAGATTTACAATCTGGACCGGGACACTTCACCCCTCTTAATGACCCATCACCGAGCCGATAGTTATAATCCAACTGACAACTTAAGTACAGATACTGTCTGTCACCTTATGTATCATTCCCGCATCTCCTCGAGACGGTAAGGTTACAATCTGGACCTGGACACTTCTAACCTCTTACTGACCCATACACAGACCGACTAGTTATAATCCACTGAAAACGTAGTTACAGATACTGATCTGTCCCCTTATGTCTCATCCTCAATCTCCTTAGACTTGTAAGGTTACAATATGGCCCTGGACACTTCTACACCTCTTACTGACCCATCACAACAGACCGACTAGTTATAATCCATGACAAACTTAGTTACAGATACTGAATCTGTCACCTATGTCTCATCCCCATATGCTCTAGGACATGTAAGGTTACAATCTGGACCTGGACATTCTACCCTTTAATGACCCATCACGACGACTAGTTATAATCCACTGACAACTTGTACAGATACTGATCTGTCACCTTATGTCTATCCCCATCTCCTCTAGACGTAGGGTTACAATCTGGACCTCGACACTTCTACCCCTCTTACTGACCCATCACAGACCGACTAGTTATAATCCACTGAAACTTTAGTACCAGTACTGACTGTCACCTTATGCCTCATCCAATCTCCTCTAGACGGAAGGTTATTATCCTGGACCTGGACACTTCTACCACTCTTATGAACCATCACAGGACGACTAGTTATATCCACTGACAAACTTAGTTACAGATAATGATCTGTCACCTTATGTCTCATCCCAATCTCCTTTAGAATAAGGTTCAATCTGGAACTGGACCACTTCTAAACTCTTACTGACATTCACAGACCGAACTAGTAGAATCCACTGAAAAAACAGTAGTTACAGATACTGATCTGTCACCTTATGCCTATGCCCCATTCTCCTCTAGACTGTAAGGTTACAATCTGGACCGGACACTTCTACCCCTCTATGGACCCATCACAGACCGACTAAGTTAAAGCACATGACACCGTCGTTCAAGATACTGATCGTTAAAATGATGTCTAATCCCCATCTCATCTAGAATGTAAGGTCTACAATCTGGACCTGGGACACGTATACCATATACTGACCCATTTCACAGACCGACTAGTTAAACCATGACAACGTAGTTACAGATACTGATCTGTCACCTTATGTCTCATCCACTCTTACTTTTAGACTGTAAGGTTACAATCTGGACCTGGACACTTCATACCCCTCTTATGACCCATCAAAGACCGAATAGTTATAACCACTGACACTTAGTTACGATACTTGATCTTCACATTATGTCTCATCCCCATCTCCTTAGACTGTAGTTACACTTGGACCTGGAAAATTCACCCCTTTCTTAACTGACCATCACAGGATCCGACTAGTTATAACCACTGACAACGTAGTTACAGATACTGATCTGTCACCTTATGTCTCATCCCCTATCTCTAGCTGTAAGGGTTACAATCGGACTGGACATTCTACCCCGCTTAATGGACCATCACAGACCCATAGTTATAATGTACGGACACTTAGTTACAGATACTGATCTGTCAACTTAGGTCGCATCCCCATCCTCCTCTAGACGGAAGGTTAACTGTTACATCTGGACCTGGACACTTATACCCTCTTAGGACCCATCACAGACCGACTAGTTATAACTCCGACTGACACTAGTTACAGATACTGATCTGTCACCTTATGTCCATCCCCATCTCTCTAGGACTTAAGTTAACAATATGGACCGGGACACTTCTACCATATTACTGACCCATCAAAGACCGACTAGTATAATCCAATGACAACTTAGTTCCAGATATATCTGTCACCTTAGGTCTCATCACTTCTCCTATAAATGAAGGTACAATTGGACCTGGAACTTACCCCTCTTAGACCCATAACAGACCGACTAGTTATACTCCACTACAATTAGTTACCAGATACTGATCTGTCACCTTCTGTCTCATCCCCATCTCCTCTAGAGGATGTAAGGTTACAATCTGGACCTGGACACTTCTACCCTCTACTGGACCCATCACAGACCGATAGGTTATAATCGACTGCCAACTTAGTTAAGTTACTGATCTGTCACCTTAGGTCTCATCCCCATCTCCTCCTAGACTGTAAGGTACAATCTGGACCTGGTCACTTCTACCCCCTCTTACGACCACAACAGACGACTAGGTTTAATCACTGACACTTTAGTAAGATACTGGATATGTACTTAGGTCCTCATCCACTTCCGCTAGACTGTTAAGGTTACATCTGGAACTGGTCCATTCACCCCTTACGACCATCCCAGACGACTAGTTATAATCACTAAAACTTTTTACAGATACTGATCGTCACCTTATGGTCTCATCCCCATCCCTATAGATGTTAAGGTTACCAATCTGGACCTGGACTACTCTAACCCTCTTAAGACCCATCAAGAAGATAGTTAGATACACTGAAACGTAGTTACGATACTGATCTGCACTTATGTCTCATCCCCATCTCCTCTAGACTGTAAGGTTACAATTCGGACTGGCACTCTCCCATCTTACGGACCCATCACAGACACGAATAGTTATAATCACTACACTTAGTTAAGATTTTAAACTTTTTTGATCTGTCACCTTATGTCTCCTCCCATTCCTCTAGACTGAAGGTTACAATCTGGACATGGACACTTCTACCCTCGTACGACCCTCACATACCGACTAGGTTTATACAATGACAACTTAGTTACAGATACTGATCTGTCACCTTATGTCTAATCCCCATATCCTCTAGACTGTAGGTACCAATATGGACCTGAACACTTTACCCCTTTACGAACCATCACAGGACCGACTAGTTATAATCCAGACAACTTAGGTACAGATACGGTCTGCACCTTATGTTCTCATCCCCATCTCTCTAGACGGTAAGGTTAAACAATCTGGACATGGACCTTCTACCCCTCTTATGACCCATCACATTACCGGACTAGTGATAAACCAATGCAACTTAGTTACAGATATGATCTGTCACCTTATGTCTCATCCCCAATATCCTCTAGACGTTAAGGTTACAATCTGGACATGGAATCTACCCCTATTACTGCCCATCACAGGGACCGACTAGTATAATCCACTGACAAACTTAGTACAGCTACTGATCTGTCACCTTATGTCTCATCCTCATTCTCTTAGACTGTAAGGGTACAATCTGGGACATGGACACTTCTACCCCTCGTACTGACCCATCACAGACAGAATAGTTAGAATCCACTGACAAACTTAGTTTACAGATACTTGCTCGTACCTTATGATCATCCCATTCTCTAGACTGTAAGGTTACAATCTGGACGGGACCTTACCCCTCGTACTGAAAATCACAGAGCGATTAGTTCTAATCCCTGACAACTTCGTTAAGATACGGATCTGTCACATGATGTATCACCCCATCGCCTCGAGAGTAAGGTTACAATATGAATGCGACAACTTCTAACCCTCTTACGGAACAATCACCGGACGCTAGTTATAATCCACTGACAACTTAGTTACAGCTACTGATCTGTCACCTTATGCCTCATCCAATCTCCTCTAGACTGTCAAGGTTTATTAAGATGACTGGACAATTCTACCCCTCTTTGACCCAGCACGATCCGACTCGGTATAATCCACTGACAACTTAGTTTACAGATACTGATCTGTCACCGGATGTCTCATTCCCCATCTCCTTTAGACTGTAAGGTTACAATTCTGGAACATGGACACTTTACCCTATTAATGACCATCACAGACAGCTAGTTTAACCCACTGACAACTTAGTTTAAAGATACTGATCTGTCACCTTATAGTCTCATCCCCATCTCCGCTAGACTGTACGTGTACAATCTGGACCTGGCACTTCGACCCTCTACTGACCCAGCAAGACCGCTAGTTTATTAATCCACGGACAACTTAGTACAGATACTGATCTGTCACAGTATGTCTCTCCCAATCTCCTTAGACTGTAAGGTTACCATCTGGACCTGGGACACTTATACCCCTCTATGAACCAGTCACAGACCCACTAGTTATAATGTACTGACAACTTAGTTAAGATACTGATCTGTCACCTTATGTCTTCTCCCCATCTCCTCTAGACTTGTAAGGTTACAATCGGACCTGGACACTTTCTACCCCTAGTAATGAACCAGCAACAAGACGATAGTATAACCACTGACAACTTAGGTAAGATATGATCTGTCACTCTGTCGACATCCCCTCTCCTCTAGCTGGAAGGTTACAATATGGACCTGGAACTTCTACCACTCTACTGCACCCCTACCAGACCGACTAGTTATAATACCACTGACAACTTAGTTCCAGAGAATGATATGTCACCTTATGTCCCATCCCCATGTCCTCTAGGACTGCTAAGGTTACAAGCTGGACCTGGACACTCTACCCCTCTTACTGACCAGCACCGACGACTAGTTTAACCCAAATGACAATTAGTACAGATGACTGATCTGTCACCTTATGTCTCATCCCATCTCCTTAGACTGTAAAGGTTACAATCTGGACCTGGCCACTTCTACCCCTCTACTGGACCCATCACAGACCCGAACTAGTATAATCACTGACAACTAGTACAGATACTGATCGGTTCACTGATGTCTAATCACATATCCTATAGACGAAGGTACAATCTGGACCTGGACCACTTCTACCCATCTTATGACCATCACAGGACCGACTAGTTATAATTCCAATAACAATTAGTAAGATACTGATCTGGCACCTTATGTCTCATCCCCATCTCCTATAGCTGTAAGGTTACAATCTGAGACATGGAGCACTTCTCCCCTCTTACGACCCATGCACAGAAGGACTAGTTATAATCCATGACAATTAGTTACAGATTACTGATCTGTCCACCTTATGTTCATCCCCATCTCTCTAGACTGTTAAGGTTACAATCTGGACTCGTCACTCTACCCCTCTTACTGACCCACACAGACCGATAGTTATATCCACTGACAACTTAGATTACAGTACTGATCTGTCACCTTTATGTCTAATCCCCATCTCTATAGGATGTAAGGTACAATCTGGACCTGGACCCTTCTACCCTCTTACGGACCCAACACAGACCGACTTCTATCAACTAACAACTTAGGTACAGATACGATTGTCAACTAGTCTCATCCCCAGCTCCTATAGACTGTAAGGTTACCAATCTGGACCTGGACACTTCTACCCCTCTTACTGACCACAAAGGACCGGCTAGTAAACCCACTGCCAACTTAGTTACAGATACGATCGTACCTTATGTTCGCCCCATCTCCTCTAACTGTAAGGTTACATCTGGACCTGGACACTTCCACAACTCTTAATGACCCATCACAGGATCCGACTGTTATAATCCAAATGACAACTTAGTTACAGATACGGATCTGTCACTTATGTCCCATCCCATCTCCTATAGACTGTAAGGGAACAATCTGGACCTGGAAACTTTACATATTACTGACCCACACGACAGACTACACTAGTATAATCCACTGACACCTTAGTTAAAGATACTTGACTGTCACCTTATGTTCCTCATCCCCATCTCTATAGACTGTAAGGTGACAATCTGGACATGGACACTTCTACCCTCTTACGACCCATCACAGACGACTAGTTATCATCCCCTAACAACTTAGTGAAGCTACTGCTCTGTCAACTTCGTCTCATCCCCATCTTCCTATAGACTGTCAGGTTACAATCTGGACCGGACACTTCTAACCCTCTTAATGAACCTCACAGCACGACAGTGATAATACACTGACACTAGTTACAGATACTATATGTCACCTTATGTCTCACCCATCTCTCGAGACTGTAAGGTTACATATGGACCTGGTCACTTGACCCCTCTCGACCCATCACAGATTTGTCCGACTAGTTATAATTCCACTGCCAACTTAGTACAGATATGAAGCTGTCACCTTTATGTCTCATCCCCATCTCCCTAGACTGTAAGGTAACAATCTGGACTGGTCACTTCTACCCCTCCTACTTGACCCATCAAAGGACCAATAGTTAAATCCACTAAAATTAGTTACAGATACTGATCTGTCACCTTATGTATCATCCATCTCCTATAGGACGGTAAGGTTACAATCTGGGACCTGGACACTTCTACCCCTCTACTGACCATCACCGACGACTAGTTATAATCCAAAACAAAGTTAGTGGTCGATCTGATCTGTAACCTTAGTCTCATCCCCATCTCCTATAGACGGTAGGTAGTTACAATATGGACATGGACACTTGTAGACCCCTATACGACCCATCACAGACCGACAGTTCAACCCACTGACAACTTAGTTACAGTACTGAGCGTCACCTATGTCTCAGCCCAATCCTCCTATAGACTGTAAGGTTACATCTGGGACCGGACACTTCTACCCTCTTACGGACCATCACAGACCGACTAGTTATAACCCACTGACAACTTGTTAAGATACTGATGTCACCTTATGGCTCATCCCATCCCTCAGACGTAAGGTTACAATCTGGACCTGGACACTTATACCCCTCTACTGACCCAGCCCAGACCGACTAGGTTTATTAAATCCAATGCACTTAAGTTACGATACTGATCGGGACTTGTCGCCCCCATCTCCTCTAGACTGTAAAGGTTCAATCTGGACCTGGCAAGTATAAAAATCATTATGACCCATAACAGACCGAAAATAGGTATAACCAATGAAACCTTAGTTACAGATTAACGGAATCTGGAAAATGAGGGAGTCATCCCATCGACCTAGACTGAAGGTGACAATATGGAACTGGGACTCTTTAACACTCTTAATGAACCATACGACCGACTAGTATATCCCTGACAACTTAGTTACAGATATGATCTGTACCTTATGTCTAATCCCCATCTCCTATAGACTGTAGGGGTCAGTCTGGACTTGACACTTCTACCCCTCTACTGACCCATACAGACGACTAGTTATACTCCACTGACAACTTAGTTACAGATACATGATATGTCACATTATGTCTCATCCCCATCTCCTCTAGAATGTAAGTTACAAAATCTGGACCTGGACAACTTCTACCCTCTACGACCAGCACAACCGCTAGTATAATCCCACTGACAACTAGTTACAGATACTGATCTGTCACCTTATGTCTCACCCCATCCCTCTAGATAAGGTGACAATCTGGACCTGGGACACTTCACCCCTCTTACGACCCATCACAGACCGATAGTTATGAATCAATGACAACTTAGACAGATACGATCTGTCCACCTTATGTCTCATCCCCATCTCCTTAGACTGTAAGGTACAATCGGGACTGGGAACTTCTACCCTCTACTGACCCATCACAGAGCCGATAGTTATAATCCCACTGACAACTCGTTACCATATGATCTGTCAACCTTAGGTTCTCATCCCCATCTCCTCTAGAGTAGGTTACAATCTGACGGGCCTTCACCCCTCTTACTGACCCCTCAAGAGGACCACGATGTTATATCACTGCCCTTCGTACAGCTACGATCTGTACCTAAGTCTCCCCCCATCCTTAGACTGCAGGTACATCGGGAACTGGACCTTTAACCTTACGACCATCACGACCGACTAGTTACATCCATGACCATAGTTCAGATATGATCTTCACCTTAGTCCACCCATCTACCTCTAGAAGGTAAATTGACGGCCCTCACCCTCTTCCGACCATCCAGACGCTCGTTTAAATACTGAACGTAGTAAGCTCTGATTGTCACCATGTCTCATCGACCCTAGGCCTGCAAGGTTACAATTTGACCTGTGCCATTCTACCTCTACTGACCCCCAGACTAGTTATAACCCTGACACTTTTCAGCTCCTGCTCGTCCCCTTGTTCCTCCATCTCTCTCGGTGATATACTTTACACTGATATACTTTACACCAATACACTTTACATTGATGTGTTTTACACTGATACATTTTACACCAATACACTTTACATTGATGTGTTTTACACTGATACATTTTACACCAATATACTTTACATTGATGTGTTTTACACTGATATACTTTACACTGATACATTTTAAACCAATACACTTTACATTGATATACTTTACACTGATATACTTTACACTGATACATTTTACACCAATACACTTTACATTGATATACTTTACACTGATATACTTTACACTGGTACATTTTACACCAATACACTTTACATTGATATACTTTACACTGATATACTTTACACTGATACATTTTACACCAATACACTTTACATTGATATACTTTACACTGATATACTTTACACTGATACATTTTACACCAATACACTTTACATTGATATACTTTACACTGATATACTTTACACCAATACACTTTACATTGATGTGTTTTACACTGATACATTTTACACCAATACACTTTACATTGATATACTTTACACTGATATACTTTACACTGATATACTTTACACTGGTACACATTGCTCCTGTTCACTGTATTTCCTGCTGAAT